>JAIFKI010000021.1:23301835-23901835 GCA_025389145.1 Misgurnus mizolepis | reverse complement strand
TTAACCGCATTCACGAACATACAAAAAGTGCTAGACATGCTAAACATCTCAGTCTCATAGAAATTCCTCTTTTAGAAATGTCAGCCAGAAAACGGCCCAATCTGAAAAACTGATGCTTATGACATCACAGGCATCTCACTGCCCCTCCACTTTAAAATAATTGGCTACATTTTTTGAGTGGCAGCAAAGTCAGCCAATCAGTAATGAGATTGCAAGTTAAGCCTGTAAAGGGAGCCAAATAGGTGCAAAACCACTTGTTTAAAATCCCCCACCCTAATAAAGCTATCTGAGAGAGGTTTTTAGGAAGCTTCTAAGGCATTAAAGACCCAAACAAAAAAATAATTGTCTACATGTCACATCACAGAAAAAGGATAAATACCCCGTTCAATCATTCTATGTCACCTTTAATTTGTGTTGTTTGTTTATGTTTTGACAACTAAAGATGTTTTAGTATTAAAGCTGCACAAACGTTTTTATTTAAGGCTTCAAATATCAATATTAAAAAGATTATATTAGTAAAACTCTGTCGTGGTGTGTGGCTTTTGGACGTTTAAAAATACACTTCTACACGTGAATTACCTAATAAAAAGGGAAAAATCGAATTGAGTAATATTTATGTTTTTATCCAATTAGTCGATTAATTTAAAAAATAATTGCCAGATTAATTGATTATGAAAATAATCGCTAGTTGCAACCCCAGTCCAAACACATCAGGGGTCAGGACACATTTGTGGGATAAGGTGGGTTGCACATTTTCTGTAACAGCGAATGACACAAAAATAGTTTAGTCCAGCTAATGACAAACAATGACAATAATTTTGATATGATATACCATAAGGTATTTTGATATTGCAATTAAAGGCGGGGTGCATGATCTCAGCAAACCAATGTTGACATTTGAAATCACCTAAACAAACACGCCCCTACCCCAACAAAATCTGGACTTGCCCCACACATACATAACCCAGGCAACGATGTCAGTTAGTAGACACGCCCCTTACTGATGATTGGCTACAAGTGTGTTTTGGTACTCGGCCCGACTCCCTTTTCCAAAGTGTTTTTCAAAAATCATGCACCCCGCCTTTAACTCTTTCGCCGCCATTGACTCGTCAATCAAGAGATTTTCCGTCTTTCCGCAATACCGCCATTATCCACTAGGTGGCATCAGGTTCCGCAACTTTTTAAAACCGGAAGTATTGCCCTATGGGAAGCGGCTGCATGTCCGTGTCTGTTTTAAAGATCGCTCTGAATGGGATCTCTATGAAAAGTCCGTCATAAAAATGGAATTATCTCTGCTTTTTGCTCAAAATATGGTGTTTTTGCAGAAACCTACCCATATTCAAAAGCTGATTACAAAAGAACCACTGAAGGTAGGATGAATCGTTTTTTTTGTTTGAAAGCAGAGAGTCTGTTCTTTCATTTGGTATATTGTATGTTTATATATTTAAAGAAAAACATTTTCTGGAAGGCATTAAACTTTGGTGAAAATCATGAAAAACGCTGGCGCTGGCTGGCAACTTTTTTTTAAAACGCTGGCGGTGAAAGAGTTAAACTCACATTTAATTTATAAAATGACAATGAAAATAGTAACTACTCAATTATAAAAGAAAAAAGCGTGTGTCCTCATATTTACATTTATAAGTATGTTGGTGGGTCCATGGATACATCATGCATATTTAAGTGGATTGCGAAATGAAAAGTTTGGGAACCCCTGCTATAGATCATTTTATATACCATGGTAAAAAGGCCCATTTTTCGGTGTGCAGTTTTTTTGTGTGCCTATTTAAAGGCAAATAAGCTGCTGCTTCTTTTAAGTTCACACAATTGTGCCGATAAAATAATTTGATGAGAGACAGATAGAAAGAAAGCTAGACAGAGAAAGAGAGAGAAAGAAAGAGAGAAAAAGTGTGTGTGTGTGTGTGTGTGCGAGAGAGAGAGAGAGAGACAGAAAACTTAAAGAAAGAGAAAGGAAGTAGAGAAAAGCTGCTGACCTCTAAAGTGTGCATTGACATTATAAAATCGCTTCCTCGAAATACCACCATCTCCACCTGCCATGTGTGCACGTTTAACCAAATAAAACCGATTCTGCAGGAAAGGGAACATTCAGAGGTTCACCACCAACTCTAAAAGAGAGGGAGGTCTCTATTAAACTCCTCTATTAATCATAACATCAGGCAGACGTCTACCTAAATGTTTCCGTAGCATCTGGGCTGCTAAAAACAGAATCTGCTGCTTGCCAAAATGTCCCCGCAAAAGGGAGCGCTTCCTATATGAATCCTACATATCAAACCAAGTCGAGGACGTGCAAATATTTACACTGAGACCTCAACCACATCACTTCACGTCGTAAGCCGAAATAGTAATGGAAACTGACATTAATCGGTGCTACAAACAATCTGAAGTCATTTCCTTTTAACTTGACAACATCTATCATCTTAGCCTAGCGGTTAGAGAGTCGGGCTTGTAACTCGGTTCGAGTCTTGTGGGCAACAGGTTGTGACTGAGGTTCAAGGCACTCCCTGGATGTGTGTGTGTGTTCACTGCTCACTGGGATGGGTTAAATGTAGAGGTCACATTTCGAGTATGCGTTCACAAACATGTCAGTTGCATCACTTATAATCTACTGCTAATAAGACATGTTATTGTGGAGTTTACAGTAGATGTTTTGTCTTGTCACAGGAAATGATTCATTGAATCTTTGAAGAATAAAGTCAATTTGAGGGGTTCTTGCCAACACATTGCTGGGACGTAAGTTAATGGGTGGTTGCAAAGGAATTGTGGTTTTGCAATGGTTTGCTAAGGTTGAGACTTTACTACTGCCTGTACTGACCAAGTGAAAAGTGCTCGCAAACAAGTCTCAATCCCATAAACCCTTGCACAAAAAACGAATCGCTTAAAAAACGTAACTCTACTTAACTACACATCGTCATCACGTCTGTAGCACAAACAAATAAATCATACGCTAAACCAGAGAAAGTGTAGGCCAAAGCAAAATCACAAGGCAGGGCGACAGGCAACACACACCAAACAGTTTAAAGGTGCAGTGTGTAGAATTTAGTGGCATCTAGTGGTGAGATTGTGAATTGCAACCAACTGCTCAGTTCACCGCTCACCCCTCCCTTTGAAACGCATAGAGAAGCTACACTCTTAGAAATAAAGGTACAAAAGTTGTCACTGGGACAGTACCCTTTCATTAAGGTAGATCTTTGTACCCAAAAAGTGCATATTAGTAGGGCTGCAACAACGAATCGATTAAATCGATTACTAAAAGACTTAGCAACTAATTTTATAATCGATTTGTTGTGTCGCGTGACGCAGAGACGTTTAATATAAAATAAAGAAAAACTTCAGTTACGCGCGGAGCGGAGTGAACACGCGCACTGTTGCTTGCAGAGTTTGGCGCCCCCCTTATAGACAGGGAGGAGAAAAGATAAAATAAAAACAGCGGAGGTAGTGCGTCACCTGGAAGTTAGCTGAGGTAAACAAACAAACAATAACACAGTCTCACCCCATGTCGTCAATATTTGACGACACTTGACCATTCGTCATATGTTGACATCAAGGGTATACCTTTCGCGTCATTTTTTGACGAACTGGGGACTTCAATACTATTACGTCAGTTGCATTCTCTTTCCTATTTTCTTACCATTTTCGCGTCGGTTTAGGGTTAGATTACGCAAAATTAAACAGTGTACGCGAAATTAAACAGTTGTCACCTGGCGTTGGGGTTAGAGTGAGGTTTGGGTAGGGATGTCATTATGTAAATCTAACCCTAAACCGACGCGAAAATGGTAAGAAAATAGGAAAGAGAATGCAACGGACGTAATAGTATTGAAGTCCCCAGTTCGTCAAAAAATGACGCGAAAGGTGTACCCTTCGGGTCAACATTTGACGAATGGTCAAGTGTCATCAAATATTGACGACATGGGGTGAGACTGGGTTGCAAACAAAGACGACACGCAATGCTTTATGGAGCGACGACAGAGGGTAAAAAAGTTTGTAGAACGAATAAAAAACTCAAATGACAAACTCCGATGATATTAAACAAAGAAATAAAACTTTGAGAGAGAGTTGTATGAACGCTTTTCCCCGTCATGGACCTGTACAATAAATCACTGCTCTGTACTGCGCGCTCCAGCTCATGCAGAGCAAGGAGACGCGCGTGCCCTGCCCAACATACAGCACAACATACAGTAAGTGCCGCCTTTTGTTGCATAAACATCGTCTTACATTTTTAAGGCGAAGTAATGAATGGTGTATTTGCATTTTGCGCGGGAGTAGAAGACGCATTTTCCGTTTTCACAAGACGCATTTATGTGGCCAAATGTAAATGGAACAGTTTTAACAAATGAGATAGCTATCCGATCAGAGAAAACACATGAAGTCAAATATAAAGGTACAAAGCTGTCACTGGGGCAGTACCCTTTACAAAAGGTCCTAATATGTGCCATTTAGGTACAAATATGTATCTTTGAACTGTCAATATGTACTTTTGAACTACAAATATGCACTTTTTGGGTACAAAGGTGTACCTTTTTGAAAGGGTACTGTCCAGTGACAACTTTTGTACCTTTATTTCTGAGAGTGTACTCATATAAGCTACTATCTTTTTGATCCCATCAAGAGAGGCTTTTTGATGGGAAATGCATCATAAAAAGTCTATGTATTGGCAGATGTAAAGCATACATGAGTATTTTTTTGTGTAAGTTTATATTATTATTTTTGTAACAGCTCAGGTGTGTACAAGGAGCAACATGTTTGTGCAATTTCTAAAGATTTTAGTTAAGGGGTTGGAAATGAATGCTTTTCTTGTTTTTTATCCGATTAATCGATTAATCGGGAAAAATAATCGACAGATTAATCGATTATTAAAATAATCGTTAGTTGCAGCCCTACATATACTTCATAGATACATATTTGTACCCAAATGGTACACATTAGGACCTCTTTTAAAGGGTACTGCCCCCGTGACAGCTTTGTACCTTTATGTTTGACAGTGTACAGTACCCACCACAGGACAAACACGTCATTGTCTGAGACAACGTAGGGATGAAACGCGCTCTGTAGAGCAGTTTGTCCGTATAGCGCTACTGTAGAAACATGACGGCCCAAAATGTCCATGTAAAACCATTGTATATAAAAACAATACAGTTTATTATGTAGAGTCTTTATATACCACTGATAGTTTAGTTGTGTAGATTATATTGCATTTCTGTCAATATATCCTTCTTAAACTCGCACATTGCACCTTTAAATACACATTTAGTGCACTTTCCTGCTGTCCCACTTTAGTTTGATACTTCAAATAATGGGCTAATAATAATAGTGACACATGCAATACAGATCAAAGTAAGAGCGCAATCCTACAAAAGATGCAACACATTTAGCAATCCAGCCTATTGCTGTAGATGCAACACCTGTGAAACCACATCCATGAAAGTGCACGATAATCTTTTTATTTGCACGCTCCTCCTGCATTCTCATGCAAACTAAACACTTAGATAAAGAGAGATAATCTTTTAATAACACGCATCGTGCTTAATAACTGTCCCTGTGCAATGTGAAGATGAACGTGTCCGCACATGCATATTTCAGTAATGCAGCATATTGTGCAAAGACGACCATCCAAAACATGGATGATGTACAGTCGTAACACTTTACGATAAGGTTGTTTACTATATGCATTAACGAACAAGAACAAAATAGTTATCTTTAGCATGTCTTAATTCTTGTTAATGATAGTTATTACGCAATATACAGTGATTCATGTTAGTTCATGGTGCATTAATTAATGCTACAACGTTTAGATTTTATAAATGAGATTAATAAATGCTGTAGAGGGGTTGATAGTTCATGTTAGCTAATGCATTAACTTATTGTTAACGTATACAACCTTATTGAAAACCTATGTGTTACCTTTACAGTATTAAACATGCAAGAGTTTAAAAGACAGATGTGTGCGTTATGACTCATTTCAAAAGTCTGTGAATCTAAAGTTTACATACAAAGAGATAATAAGCATGCAAAGTTTGATAACTTCACCATCCGGTAGTTACATCTGTTTAAAAAAGGAACAATAGATTTATTTACAGTATATAAAACTTAAGGATTTTAGGAGCTTTGCTGCTTGGACGACTTAAAGTTTATGAGGTGTCTTAAAACGAAACTCCATTGGTTGGGATACAAAAGCAAATCTTTTCCATACTGCTGCAGTGTATGTGTCTAAAGGATCTGTCATTAAATATCATGATTTTAAATTTAGACTCAGAATGAAGACACCACCAATGTTTTAACGTTTGAATACGTAGATGGCTAGATTTGTGTTTTTCATGACCTTTAAAGCCTTGAATTCACTTTAAATGAACTTTTAATTTTTATTAAACGCATCCTAGATTGGGATGAAGAGAAGATTACAGCAAAGGCTGGTGTTTTGACATTCTGTGCTACCTTACATTGTAATGCTCAAGGGTTTGTGGTTAGGGTTTTTCCCCTGGGTTTCCATCCAAGCGCGAAGTGATCTTTTCAAAATTCGCCAAAAAAAGAACAACAAAGAAATGTGAATTAAGTGTGTTTCCATCAAGAGCGAATGACGTGCTATTGGTAACCTGGTAACCAACGATAAAAAAAACAAGGCACGTTTCCAAATTGGAGATAGGACTGCATTAAGTTACGATTGGGCAAGTTATACATTTACTAGTAGTGCAGCTTTTAATTGTCAAACTGAATGCTGTGCACAGAAGAAGGAATGAAGACTTTTTGATGCAGGCCTTAACAGCAAGGGCATTACCATGACGATGAACCCCATATATTTTAAAGACAACAACAGCAGAAACAGCTAGATGATCAGTCACGTGGGTTTAATGTTCACTACATTTGAATTTATTCAATCTCCCATTATTTGCTTTAACTTTTTATCGCATAAATCTAAACCTTCACCTTAAACGAGCTTAAATCTTTTTTTTTAATGCTAAATTTGGCATTTCCAACACACACTCAATTCTTATGCCAAAGGGAAGAACCGGGGCGAAAGTAACAAAGTGATTTTCTCAGAGCCCTGTCTACATTTGCATTTCAAACTATGACAGCATCTTTAGTACGACGCAACCCTTGACAGAGCTGACAAATATGGCATTATGTCCTCACCGTTTTGCATGTGTAGGTCCAGAAAGCTGTTTTTGACCATGATAAGTAAATTACTAAAGCAGTCATTTTTTCTCGCGTTGTGTTTCTGGTTTCATGTGTTACAGTACTGATCAATCTACAGGTCCTGAAGTTTAACCTCTCAGAGTTTTTCAAAATAAAAGTAAATCTGATTTAAATGTCAGGAGTTTCTTTTGGGATGAAAGTAACACTTGTAACTTTTGTCCTGCTGTTAATACTGTTGCATTATGTTGAACATTTATATCATTATATTTTAATTTAAGTTTCACAGTGTTCATACTGTTGAACAAATCTATCTTGTTCTGTTGTGTTACTTTTGATCCACTTGTGTGTTACGTTTGGCCTAGCTGACAGGGTCAAAAGTAACAATGCCTACTATGTTAAAAGTAAAATGCTGTTTTTACATTTGATCAAAATTCCACCTGATATTGATAGATTACACTTGTGAGTTATTGACCACGGCAAAAATATATCTCTGTTTGAAACATTAGCTTTTAAAATTACTTTCACCCCTGCTCTCCCCTACTTAAAAAATGACTAAAAAAAACAGACAACACTAGGGCCAAGCTTAAAGGAATAGTCCATTTTCTTAAAAGAAAAATCCAGATAATTTACTCACCACCATGTCATCCAAAATGTTGATGTCTGTCTTTGTTCAGTCGAGAAGAAATTATGTTTTTTGAGGAAAACATTGCAGGATTTTTCTCATTTTAATGGACTTTAATAGAGCCCAACATTTAATACTTAACTCAACACTTAACAGTTTTTTTCAATGGAGTTTCAAAGGACTATAAACGATCCCAAACGAGGCATAAGGGTCTTATCTATTGTCATTTTTGACAAGAAAAATAAAAAATATGCTCTTTTAAACCACAACTTCTCGTCTAGGTCTGATCCAGTGCGACCTAACGTAAATGCGTAGTGACGGAGGGAGGTCACGTGTTACATATATAAAATGCTAATTTGTGGACCATTGTAAACAATAAACTGACACAAAGACATTAATTTGTATCATTCCACATACAACAACGTAGGAACGGTCCTCTTTCAACACATTTGTTAACACTGGGGCGGAGTTTCGCGTTCGTCCTCTGTGACCTCTTGACGTCATGACGTATTGCGTGGGGTCACCCTGACGCATCACGACCGGATCTAGACGAGAAGTTGTGCTTTAAAAGTGTATATTTGTTATTTTTCTTGTCAAAAATGACAATCGTTTCACTAGATAAGACCCTTATGCCTCGTTTGGGATCGTTTAGAGTCCTTTGAAACGCCATTGAAAAAAACTGTTAAGTGTTGAGTTAAGTATTAAATGTTGGGCTCTATTAAAGTCCATTAAAATGAGAAAAATCCTGCAATGTTTTCCTTTAAAAAACATAATTTCTTCTCGACTGAACAAAGAAAGACATCAACATTTTGGATGACATGGTGGTGAGTAAATTATCTGGATTTTTCTTTTAAGAAAATTGAATATTCCTTTAAGTATGACATCTAAACTCATGGTAGCTAAAATGTCACAGTAACAAAAACTTTTACTATATTTAAACTGGTAATGCATATCTCACAGAAATTTGTGTTGTAGTCACAAAAATTAGATTAATTTATTTGTGTCCATGGTACGAAGTTCACCTTTGTTTCATGCCTTGAGCACAAACGTTTATTTCGTGTCATTCAGCATGAATTTATAAAAATAGTTTTTCATGTCCGTGGCACAACTTTCTTTTTCATGTCATTTTATGTATTGTTTTCTATTTTTAAATCATTGTTGCTTGGGGTTAGATTTGGGGTTTGGGTTAGGATGTACTTTTATGTATTGGTTTCTACATGTTTTTCTTTTGTTTTTAAAACTATTCTCGCCTGGAATTGGGGTTAGAGTTGGGGTTTGGGTTAGAAGTCTAAAAATGTAACAGAAAGTGATTCTAATCCTAACCCCAAGCGACAATGGTAAGAAAAAAGGAAAATACAATGAGAAAACAATACATAAAATGCCTACGTATAGAAATTCGTGCGACTGACACGAAAACAAAAAAAGCTGAATTGGTGCCATGGACATGAATAAATTAATAAAAATTTTCGTGACTATAACATGACTTGCCGTAAGACCAGTCTGTCTCAAAGTATCCAAACTGGAGGCAAAATATATTTTTTAAAATATATTTATAATAACCCTCCCCAATAGACAAATAGGCATGCGTTATAAATGTGACAGGAAAGTACAGAATTTCCTGTCAGGTATATTTATATTAGGAAAATATAAACAGATGGTTCAATATATTGGTAATAAATGCATACCCTGAGATTTTTTTTTACTAAAAATGCCACATTCATAACGCTGGATCTGCTCACAAGATTAAACAAAAAAAAAAATCTTATATTTCCCATTTTCTTGACTTCAGTATGAGTTGCTGACATCTGCTGCTCAAAGCCATGTAATGCATTGAATAAAAATGATCCAGATGTATCTATGACCTCACTATCCGTCATATTAAAAAATGAGAAGGAAACTTTTAACTACTAGCATAAATCATCACTTATTACATCTCAAGTTTTTTCAGTGAGGATGTGGGATTATAACTGTGTTGGAATAAATAAACAGGACATAAACATACAAAGATTAAAAGACGGACATGATGATGATGATGATAAAATGAACTCACAGGGATTCCTGGTTCTCCGTCAGAACCCGCAGCTCCTTCATCTCCTTTCTCTCCCTTAATGAAAACATTTAAAAAAAACAAATGTTTGTGTGTTAATCTAAGCAACATTAAAATGCCATTTAGTATCTGAAACAAGAAGAAACTGTAAACAGGCATCAATGTAGAAACTGTGAATGAGAAAATGATACAAGGGGCGGTTTCCTGGATAGGGTTTAGGTTAATCCAGGACTAGGCCTTAGTTATATGGTACAGTTACACAAAAATTCTCACAGTGCCTCAAATACAAGGTTACATTTTTGTCAAACTCGCTACAGGGGACGAATCATAGCACACATCCTAATTGTAAAGTAGGAAATTTGAGACGCTCTGTCATTATAATCTAAACACGCTACACCCAACGGTAAAGACAGCCGTGCTGAAGTTATCTAAAGACTTTTTACTCCGTATCTGAAGTAGTAAATTACAAGCCACACACATGTGGGAAGGCGGGCCAGATCTGTTCGGCGTTTCACTGGTGGTGTGTCAATTCAAAAATAGTATCTATGTTTCTGGTTACATGTGCATGTAATTTGTGTATGGTAAGACACACACCTGACAGAAAACATATGGGGTGTATTCGAAATATCACACCAGCATAGTACTTTAAGCATGCCATACTATACTATAGTGTACTGTAGCATTAAGTATATACTTTCTTTTACTGTACTGATCTTTTTTTGCACTTCACTATGAGACCTCACATGGTGCATGTTCTTAAAACATGACAAACAGTAATTGTACCCTATACAGTTCCCCTTCAATTATATCTGGAAGAAGGTCAATTAAAAGGAGTTTGCATGTTTTTTTAACCATTCGCTGGCGATTTTATACACTTTCGATGAAACATAAACATAATAATCTGAGCACATACGCAGTCCTTAATGGCTCTCTGGTTCTGATGTAAGGCCCGTTTTACAGTCCACATGCACGTGTGCCTTCATGTCATGATTAGAGGCTGTTTCCAGAACAGCCAGGGCTGTGGGTAACCCACCCTTATGAGGGACCTTTCTTCAGCCGCACCACATTAAACCAAATTTGGGTTTAACTAATCAAACCACAGCAAGTTAAGGAAACACAATGTTACAGCTAGAGCGAGCAATTTTGTCTCGTATCCAAAGTGGGAAGGACAAAAAAACAAGCAAGCATTAATCCTGAAATATACGCTGACCATGAGCCTTTATGAATGTGTGGACGGCTGCGGCACTTAATGAGGGTTGCGTTCAGTGGCGAGGCCAAATTTTGGAATAGATTGGACCTCAATGCTCAAATTACATAATTTTATAATATACTAAATTGTAAAATTATGTAATTTGAGCATAGAGGTCTACTCAATACTTAAATATAGTGGTTAAACAGATTACATTGTTGAGTCATGGATCGAAAACTTTTTAGATCAGCAAAAAAGGGATATAAGGAAAATAAAATAAGAACAAATCAAGAAATTATAAACATATGAAAAAAGAAAAGAACAATGTTACAAGTAAACTATTTACGGACAGAATCAAATGAATAACAACACGGTCTTCTTCATTGTATAAATTAAATATAATCAATCTTTTTGAAGCTACAGAAGTGATTTCATTTTGTCTTCAGTTGTTTGATTTACATATTGACAGAAACATAAGCAGAATTTTGAGGGTACTGCCACTTTAAGAACGAATAAGCACAGATCATATAATAAACATATCTGACTTCTGAAATGTTTTCGGTCACTTTAAGACACAACAAACTGGTTTTATGAGAATACGTGTATGCAAGCACATAGAAATTCAGTGTTTGCGTGCTTTTTGAAATGCGCGTTTGTCCGTGCGCTTATAAGTGTGTGTCCATTTGAGTATGTGTGTGTATCTGCGCACACAAAAAAGCTAACTTTAACATCTTTTTGCACTCAAAATGGCTTGAATGTTAACATTTGCAAGGTTTAGAAACACATGCAAATGATAAACGTAGTTATTTATTTCTGAATTATGAGTATTTCAGCGATTATTATTTTAGAGAGTATTATATGTTATGCGTGATTTCTTCTGCTTTTCCACAAAAATAGTTTGTGTCTCTTCTAAATGGGACAGTGCCTTATGGAGCCTCACCACTGGTTATGCAAAGTTTTGCGGTAACACTTTACAATAAGGTTAAAGTGTTTGTTAATGCAATTTTGCTAACATGAATTAACTGTGAGAAATACATCTACAGTTTTTATAAGTCTCTGATTTCAATATTTACGAATACATTTTTTTTATTAAAAGTTGTAAATGCTTAAAGGAAAACACCACTGTTTTTCAATATTTTACTATGTTCTTACCTCAACTTAGATGAATTAATACACATACCTTTCTTTTTCAATGCATGCACTTTTAATCTTTGTACAGCGCTTCGTGAATGTGTTAGCTAGCATTTAGCCTAGCCCCATTCATTCCTATGGCTCCTAAGGAATGAATGGGGCTAGGCTAAATGCTAACACATTCACAATGTGCAGTACAACAATTAAGTGCACGCATTAAAAAAAAGATAAAACAAATGTATTAATTTATAAAAGTTGGGGTAAGAAAATAGAAAAATATTGAAAAACGGTGGTGTTTTTATTTAACATAAGTAAATGCACAATGAACTAGCATGAACAATTGTATTGACATTAACTAACATTAATCAAGATTAATAAATGATGAAAAACTATATGCCTCATTGTTATTAATAAAAACTTATTGTAAAGTGTTACCAATATTGCGTGTATCATTTAAATGCAACAATCCATCGAAACATTAATAAAATGCAATATTTGCATTTAAAAAGTGCACATGAATGACATTATATAAATGTACAGTCTTTAAGTTTATTTAAATAATAATGTTAACAAGTGTTTTGAAAGGTTTATGGGGCAAAATCCAAATGTCACATCTTTCAAACAGACTCGCATACAAACACTAAGCAGTGCCAGGAGTGTATCGAAGCCATTAACAAGAAACGTGTTGTGTTTAATTTTGCACGGCAATAAATGGCATGACAGCACACAGATGCAAAGACAGACGCCGGCGGACAAAATCTACTACTTTATGTCTGGAAACTCAATTGATTCAATAAGACAGCAATGACATTAAACGGAGACTTACTCCCTTTCTTCTCAGATGTTTCTCCTTAATTAAAGGCTTTAGTAATCACATGCATCTCCTGTAAAGTTTCAGAAGAGACCTTAACGTTCTGATGGCCTTGATGGCTTTACATTTACGCATTTTATCCAAAGCGGCTTGCAGTACAAGGTATACATTTTTATCAATGCTCTACCATATGAACATTTCTCATCAAATTCCTTCAAGGCCAAATTGTCTATGCAATTTGCATTACTTGCATAGCTTACAATTATTGTTTTTGTTTCAATTAGATTTGAAACAAGATCAAAGACGAATCTGACCCTTATTATAAGTGAAATCTCATGAGCTGAAAGACTAACCTCTTGAATTGTCAATATTCACAGTGACATTGCTAAATATTATTGCTTGGATCTAGTTTATTTGAACAAAAAACCCCAGTACAAGTCAACATTCTGCACGCATTCATAAAGCGCCTTTCAGCTTCTATTTACTGTATCATAATACCAAAACATTCACCTAAAGGCTTGCTAACACACACAATAATTTGCCTGGCACCTATCCACGCCCATACAGGCATACACAACAGTTATGTGTACTGTGTCATTGACCCATCATAATCTGGGCGTTTGAGCTTCTATATATAGACATGTATGTATGTCTTTGGGCAAGTCAGTCTCCTCCTGGCAAAAGGCTAAGAAAAATGTCACATGAGGTATAAAAAGGATCGAGGACATGGCCACAAATATGCCCTGAAAGCTTCAAGTAATCCAGCGTGCTATTTGCTGACTGTCTGATCTTATGTGTAAAACATCTGATGGATTACACCCAGTGTTGCTTAAAATAATCTGAAGCAGGGGGTGCATTGCTGAGTTTAAACTTTTTTAGGATTTGCCTGTTTATGTACAGTACAAAAAGAAGAAACAAACTGATTTCTTATGAAGTAAGAGGACTTGTGGTTATATTATTAGTTAAAAAATGTCTGTCTTACCTTAGGACCAGCAAGCCCAGGTAGACCAGGTAGCCCAGGTTCACCCTGCAGGTAAAACAAATACATTTAATTACAAATTTGAAATAGTCAACAGAATAATGTTGAAATGGTAACAAAATGAGCATACAGCAGGGGAGACCAGGTATGATTGTAACACTTTTTTCTTCAGTATCTAAAACTACCTTTTTTTTAGCTACACATCTGTAACTTTTCGGCAAAGTACCCACATTTGTCTACTACAAATGGCAAAATTTTTAATTTCTCCAACTATATCACAGACTTTTTGAGATGATGACAAATACAAGGTGGTCCTTTGTTACAACCTACCCCACTACTGGGGTAGGTTGTAACACTTACTGGGGTAAGTTGTAACAGGTAGACAAAATGCACAAAAACTAAGGGTACTCCAAGTGTTATGCCACAACAACAGTTTTATTTTAAATGAATAGCTGCAAAAATAAAATATGTGTGAATATGGGGAGTGTGTGCATATCGTGTGTGTTTGTGCATGAATTGTCTTGAATTTCTAAATAGTCCCATGCAGAAGACACAGAAATCGTCCTCTTCTGAAAGAGTTATCAACGTTCACCCTTTTCCCGGCAGTTTTTTTTACCTTCTTGTTTTGAATTTTTACACGATGCTAAATCACAAAGATGTTCTTGTATGTAAGGGGATGGTTTCCAAACACGTGTTACAACTTACCCCACCACTGTCACCCATTGTTTAGCTAGCTGTATTAGCACATTTCTTTGAAATTAGCAGGAGGTTGATACACCATTCTTTACTAGAGAAACTAAAGTTTGACCTGATATAACTCATACAACATTATCTACAACAGTAGATTTTAGTAGTTTACTTTCTTAAAGGAATAGTCTACTCATTTTCAATATTAAAATATGTTATTACCTTAACTAAGAAGAGTTGATACATCCCTCTATCATCTGTGTGCGTGCACGTAAGCGCTGGAGCGCGCTGCGACACTTCGATAGCATTTAGCTTAGCCCCATTCATTCAATGGTACCACTCAGAGATAAAGTTAGAAGTGACCAAACACATCAACGTTTTTCCTATTTAAGACGAGTAGTTATACGACCAAGTTTGGTGGTACAAAATAAAACATAGCGCTTTTCTAAGCGGATTTAAAAGGGTAACTATATTTTATGGCGTAATAGCACTTTTGGGAGTACTTCGACTCGCCTGAAAAATCCGCTCCCCTTCTCCCTCTCATAATGGGAGAGGGAGGGTGTTACTGCGCCGAGTCGAAGTACTCCCAAAAGTGCTGTTCCGCCATACAATATAGTTCCTCTTTTAAATCCGCTTAGAAAAGCGCTACGTTTTATTTTGTAGTAGACTATTCCTTTAAAGGTGCAGTGTGTACATTTTAGAAACATCTAGTGGTAAGGTGGAGAATTGCAACCAACGACTCAGTCCACTGCTCACCCCTCGCTTTTGAAATGCATAGAGAAGCTACGCTAGCCGCCACAAGAAAAACATGTTATCGACGAAGACAAGTTAGTAAAAAAAGTTTGTCCGATAAGGGCTTCTGTAGAAACATGGCGGCACAAAATGGCAACTTCCACGTAAGGAGACCCTCGGAGTATATAGATTAAAACTTCTTATTCTAAGGTATAAAAAACTTAACAGTTCATTATAAAAAGGTCTTTATAGACCCCTAATAATATAGTTTTGTATATTATTTAGCATTTCTGTCAAGAGATTCTTTTAAAAATTACACACTGCACCTTTAATTAGATTTTCTGCTGTAGCTTTAGGAGAGATGGCAACACAGACGGCAACACCTCCAGTAAGGATCATAAAAGAAGTCTGAAAAAACTGAAACTGTCACATGACTCCCATCTTTTCCCTGATTCGTGGAATTGGTAGTGTTACAACTCTCCCCGTGTTACAACTATACCCGGTCTCCCCTACAGTGTGTGCAGAGGACTGTAAAAATCTCCAGTGCACACTTTATCATTAGCTATCATTTACATTTCTTCAAATAACTTCAAAAGAGTACAGTAAAAGAGATTTCTTACAATTGGTCCAGGTTTTCCTGGTGGTCCCATTTCCCCCTGCTCTCCTGCAATTCCCTAAATGCAGGAAAGTTTGGTTAGCATTAATCATGTTTGATTAACCTTTACTGAACTGTTAATTAAGTTTAATTAGATATACAGTATTTTGGTAACACGTTACAATAATGTTGTATTTGTTAACATTAGTAAATGCATTAGTTAACATGAACTAACAATGAACACATTTATTAAAGGTGTATTATATTTATTTTTACCTTGATTTCATGGATTTCATAGTCGCCTAAGTTCAACTTGGAAAATCCAGAGCCCTAAAGTAGATTTTAAGGAAATTATTTTAATTATTGTGTAAAGGAAATTAGGGAAAAACAGGAAAGTTTACAAAACATTTCTTGTGTAAACTGTCTACAATCAGGGGTTTTTAATCTTTATTGTTGGCCTGGGACCCTTTATTTAGTTCCTTCATCACACAAGTACAGTAAGTGCCCACAAATGCCAGTTTGGGGCATAAAATAAGCAAACCTTACAGCTGCCTCATTATGCAGAGTTCACTTTTGCATCCTGGTAATATTGTAGTTCATTTAATAATAATATTTTTTTACATTTACACAGCAGCACTCAAAGCGCTTTGCATATGAAAGGGCGAATCTTCTCAACCACCACCAATGTGCAGCATCCACCTGGATGATGCAACGGCAGCCATATTGCACAAGAACGCCCACCACAGTATACAGTATATTGTCCCCATCACTATACTGGGGTGTTAGGACCCATACAGACCACAGGGTGAGAACTAACACCTCTGCCAGCACCAACCTAGTTTACCTAGGAGGTCTCCAATCCAAGTACTGACCAGGCTCAACCCTACTCAGCTTCAGTGGGGAACCCATCTTGAGATAGAGGGTGATATGGCTGAATTTGATTTTATGTAATGAAGTCCATGTTTTAGTGCATTTTACAACGCTAAAGAAAATATGCATTTTTTTTCTCTCTTGCTTTCTCTTCTATATTACTGTATAAGTCTATAAGTTAGTTAAATAAATAAGAACTAAGGTTTTGCTCATGAAAATCTGATCTTATTGAGACTTACAGTGGGCTCTGATGGACCCATTGGCCCCGGTGGACCTGGCAGCCCCATTTCTCCCTGAAAAAAGATGAGAACAAAGTACATATTATATAAATCACCACTATAATGGAAAACAACCTTCAGGTTTGCACTAAGAACATTTATGACTTTGCATTCAAGATATATTTCTCACTATATGTATTTTCAAATCAACCCCATGCTGTGTGTAACGCCATGTCTTTCAGTTTAAGCTACACTCTAAAAAATGATGGGTTATTTTTCTAACCCTATGCTGGTTTGTTTTAACCCATTATTGGGTCAAATATAAAAAATTTCTGGGTTAATTGAATCCAACTGATGTTTTTTGATCCAACGCTGGGTTGAAAATAACCCAGCATTTATAGAAAATTTCATGGGTTTCAGTAATGCACTTACATACATTTTCATAAACAAACCTACTTATTTCAATCATTTTCGACATTTGGGACTTACTCTGGCTCCATCCAGCCCCCGTTCCCCCTTTTGTCCCGGTTCTCCGGCTTCACCCTATAGTTGAAATGGGAAGAAAGTGGAGCAATGAATTTGGAACATAAAACTTTGAGGACATTAGATTACGCACTTGACGTTTTACTTACTTTTTGTCCATCTTGACCAGGCTGTCCAGATGCCCCCTTCTCCCCTGGCTTACCCTGGTAAACATTTAAAAAAAGCATCAAAACCTTCATATCTCAGATGAAATATTAAATGTAAACACAATTCTGTAGTACTTACAGGTTTACCGTCAGGACCAGGCGGTCCTTCTCTGCCTTTCTCTCCTCTGAAGCCCTGAATTTAAATAAGAAGGTGTTTACAATTTTTAAAGTAAAACAAATGCTCAGTTAGCAAAGCCTATGCAGAAAATTGTAGTTAGCATTGCATGAAGAAAAAAAATTAAATGTACATAGGACATCACTGTCAAAAAGATCACCCTTAGCATGTATCCGGGAAACCAACTAAAATTCTATATTAGGCAGTAGATGGCGCTCTTACTTTGTAAGGGGGCGTGCACACCAATGCATTTTACGTCGTCAAATAAAGCTGCCTGTCAGCTTCCGCCGGGTGTTTTCAGCCGCGTAAAAAAGCTTTGGTGGGCACGCCCCCTAAAGGCTCAGCGCCGTTCTAAAAAAATTGAACACATTGTTTTCTATGAGTGTATGCACACCGGCGCCGACAGGTGGTGCCTTTCCGCGGCGCCCAGCTATGACTCAGGAAGTTGCTCAAATCCCTGTTGCGCCACAGAGCACCACTCACATAGTTTAACATTAAATAACATCATATTTGTCCCAAATCATTAACAATTAACATTGGCTGCTAACATATATTTTGCATTTTAAAGTTTACGCTATCTGAATAAGCTCACGCTATTTAATGTGCACAATACCTCTGAGTTGTCCTAGACGCGAAGTGGCGCTGAGCTGCGCGTCCGGTGTGCGACCCCCTTAAGGGGCTAAGGGAACACTACTATGCACCTATGTGCATACGCATTCTTCAAGTAGTGATAAATACAAACAATCAAGATGGATGATAAGGTAAGTTTATTACTACAAGTGACCCTGGACTATAAAGCAGCATAATTTTGTACATTTTGAAGCGTTAATAAACGTAGTATCATAAGCAGCACAAACACAGTCATATAGGCCGCCATTTTTGTTTCGATTATACTCGCGTATACCTACACATAAGCATGTCTTCACCACTATTAACAGGTTCAAATTTTTCGGAGTTCACATAGAAACTAAAAAATGTGCACTTTGAAAACCATCTACAAAAGTTTGCTTTTTCAGGACCCCAAAACGCTATTGTTATGTAAACGAACACTGAACCATGCTTGTACAAGAGAAGTCAGTGTGTAGCCCAGGAGATGCACTGCATTTTGTGCAATGCACATGTGTTGAACATCTGTCGAGTCAAAAAAAATTTGCTTCGCAAGGCTGTGCGTTTGACCATGTGCGTACGTTCACGTACACGTAAAAAAAACAACAACCACACTTCAGCCTTTAGTCTGACTCTCACCATAGGTCCTGGTAATCCGGGCAAGCCTGGTTTACCACCAGGACAATCACATCCCTCTACAGAGAGAGAGCGATCCAAAGGACACTGGAGATAAAACACATAATGCATCAAAACACCAACAATCTCCACCAAAATAAATAAAACTGATAAAAACTGAAATAAATGGCAACTCACCCTGTCATCGTCCTGTGACAAACAGAGGAAGAAACATCAACGTGAAAAGGGTGACAATTAATACCATATCTAATACCAAACAAGACATTTGACCAACATCCTTGATGAACCCAGGGCAACATTTCTATCAACAAATGATCATTTTGATTTTATTTGGGATTAAGGTTATGATATCTCCCATGGTTGCTGGATATGAATGTTGTCCCGAGATGTCAAACTTGGCTGAATCACATTATTTGAGTCAAAGTCTCACCACAGAAAAAATTTCACAAGCCGTCTCCCGTTCACTTTGCATTGGGTCACAGTAAACTCTTAACTTCTGGAGCACAATCTGAAAAAGACAGCACAAAATTCAACTGTTAGTCCTCTACAGTAAATTTATTTTACTGCTTGGTCATTTGAATTATTGCAGGTTATTACTCACAGGGACTGTCGTCTCTATATTGACTTTCTTGGCCACCTGAGTCTTCCCGTTAATATAGATGGGCACCACCGTATCCAGCAGCTGTTCCTCCACATATGCGCCGTCGATGAAGCATGTGATGCGTCTGGGTCTTACCAGGAACTTCAGCTGGTGCCAATTTGTGTCAAAGAGCCTCTATGGAGACGTAGAGCAAATTGTATATAGACGTGAAAGGTCATATGTGACCCTGCCTGTGAAAACCCAGATTGACTGTTTTCTACATAAAATCATCATACGTAATGTAAAGAACATTCTGCGAAAATATAACCTTGATATCTTTAAAGGTGCCGTAGAATGGAAAACTGTATTAACCTAGGTGCATGCACAAGACAGCTGGTAAACAGGCCAATCTTAACATAACACCAACTGTGACATTACAGTCAAGATTTACTCCTCAACCTCTAAATTTTGTACAATGTTGTTATGTTACAATACTAAAAACAAAGTTGTTAGCGGTACATGCTAATTAGTGCTATAGCTAGCATTTAGGCTGAAGTTCTACTGTTGGTGTTACAGTTATGTTTGCAGGTCTATACTGAAAAAAAACCCATTCAAACACAAAGCTACTGAAGGAGCTGCTTTGAGAAACAGCCAATCAGAGCAGAGCTCAACATTATTATTTATGACCCTTTCAAATAAGGTAATAATAGACCATTTCATTCTAAAGGCAAATCCTATGGACATGTAAAACTGACTCTGGATCATTTTTGCACTTAATAAAGTCACAAAACTTCTATGTAGAAATTCAGAGAACAATGTAACATATTATGTTAATGCATTCGTTGGCACCTTTAATATTGACTGGGCAAAGCCTGGATTTCACAGACGGGGTCATATATATGAATAAGACAAATTGGGCTAGTACAGCCGATGTTTTTCTTTAAGATGAATAAAAAAAATGTGATTTTATGAACCTTTATCCCTCGGTCATTAAATACAGCAGTCTGCTCTTTGTTTAGGGTGCTGGTGCAGGTAAATGTGACTGATTTGTCCGCTCCATTCACAGTCACAGCCATCTGTTTGACTCCGTCCTGAGATAACACCCTCACGAGATCAAACTTCAGCCGGTGAGATGGGCTCTTCAAGCGCAATGTGGCTACAAACACATAGGCCGGTGGGAGGCCTTTTGGAAATATCTTTCTGTAGAAAATATCAGTTTGTAAAAGTTAGTCACCATACGCTCAACTAACCATAGCAATTCAAAGCAACTCTTAGTTTACACAATACTTACATTAAAGGGGACATATCATGACAATCTGATTTTTTTCATGTTTAAGTGCTAACTAATCAACCCAGTAACTAAATTTAGTAAATTATTCTCTGCAAGCATGTGAAATAATATGTCATTGAAATTTGGCCTTGTGATGTCAGAAGGGGATAATACCGCCCCTTAATCTGCACTATCTATCCATGGCACTGCCATTTAGTGCAGATATCAACTCATTTGCATTTAAAAGGTCACAACCAAAAACGGGCACACACCTTTTGCTCACACCTACAAAGTAGCAATTTAAACGATTTATTTGACATCTTAAAGAATTGTGAAATGTCCTCTTTAAAGGAATAGCTTACCAATAAATGGAAATTCAGTCTTCGCTGTTGTATCAAATGTTTGAATTTGCACACAAAAGTTCAAAATGTAATGCAAATTGGTTTAAATGTTGTCATGCTATACTACATTGCATTAGCTATTATGTTAGCACCATTAGCTACGTTAGGCTATATGTGAAAAGGTCTGTTTTATGGTGACTTTAAAAGTGATTATATAAATAAGCGTATGTTATTCATTATTATCATCATGCTGTACTGAGGTGCAGGAATCACCTGGTGTCGTAAGTGATGTCCATACGAGTGCTGAGCATTGACGCTTTCTCCGATATCAGAGAACCCTGAACCGTCTGTGACATCAGCTCTATGTTCATCAGATTCATCAGATCAAAACCCCTCTGATCATTCACCGTCCCAGAGATTCGACTCGAACACACAGACTCTGATCAAGACAGATTCCACAGATATAAGACATCAAATCAGTTAGCCTAAATTAGCATGAAAATGTTCTTAAAGGTCCAGTGTGGGGTTTTTAGCGGCATCTAGCTGTGAGATTGCGAATTGCAACCAACCTCAATTTCGAAACGCAAAGAAAAGCTACAGTAGCTGACACAGGACAAACATGTCGTCGTCTGAGACAATGTAGTGACGAAATGCGCTCTGCAAAACAGTTTGTCCATTTAGGGCTACTGTAGAAACATGACGGCAACTTCCATGTGAGGGAACCCGCGGTTTATGTAGATAAAAACGATTATACTAAGGAAAACAACACAGTTTATTAAGTAAGGTCTTTATACGCCACTAATAATATAGTTATGTAGATTACATTGCATTTCTGTCAAGAGATCCTTCTAAAAGTCCCACATCGCACCTTTAAGGTTTCAAAAAAGAAAATGTAAATGAAATGAAATGAAATGTCAATGCATTCGTTCTAGACATCAATAAGATTAAATAGAGAACAAATTAAGAAGTCTCCTGCTTGTTAGACACTTCTATTTAAAAAAAAGAAAAGGATCCCAGTGATCTCCAATATGTGTCTGCTCTCTATAGTTTCAAAAGAGATCTTAAAAAGTCCCCAGATTACCAAAAATATTGAAGTCCTAAAAATTAAACAAAGGTCAGAAATCTCAAAATTAAAGGGATAGTTAACCAAAAAAATGCTAATTCTGTCATCATTTACTTTGTTCTACTGATCTACAGAGGTAGAAATTTTGAAAAATTATTGTAACCAAGCAGATCTGGGGCACCATTGACTTCCACAGTAGGAGAAGATAATACTATGAATGTGAATGGTGCCCTAGATCTGCTTGGTTATTAACATTTTTCAAAATATCTTTTTTTTATAAATTAAAGGTAAAGTGTGTAAATTTTAGTGCATCTAGTGGTGAGGTTGCAAACTGCAACCAACGTTTCAGTCCACCATTCACCAAAACGCATAGAGAAGCTACGGTAGCCACCACCGGACAGACATTATTAAAACGTTTGTCCTTTAAGGGCTTCTGTAGAAACATGGCTGCACAAAATGGCGACTTCCACATAAGGGGACTCTCGTGTATGTAGATAAAAACGTCTCATTCTAAGGTAATAAAAACATAACAGTTCATTATGTAAGGTCTTTATACACCACTGATAAAATAGTATTATGTATTTTATATTTCATTTTTGTCAAGAGATCCTTATAAAATTACACACTGCACCTTTAATACAGGTTTGGAACAACTTGAGTGTGAGTAAATGATTTTAAATATTTTGGTGAACTATCCCTTTAAACTATTACAAGGCCAAGCTTTCTAGTCTACAGTATGCTATCCACAATAAATGTTTTGTCTCTTTTAATTATTATATTTTAATTATCAGTTCTGTAGCAAACATACAGTATATATATATATGCGGTCAACACGTAACTTCCGGTAAACTCCGCTAAGAATAAATAACAAAGTACTTTAAACATAGTTTATTTATATAACAAGCAAAATAAACAACACGTAGATTAAACAGGAAACCAAAACATTTGTTATTTTCGACGAGGTATTTGTTCAAAAGTTCAGTTTAGCAACTAGTCAAACCATTAAAAAAACTGAAACCGGAAGTAAAGTTCGAACCAGACGCGTATTGCGTCACCGCACGTGCGTTCGATGAAACGGTCTATACATATGGCCACAAAAATGCATAAAACAAATGCCGGCGTGACCCCAACATGCAACCCACAAATTTACTGTTCAAGTCAAGCGTGACTCACCCTCGCAGATTTTCTGCTCCATCAGGTCCCATATGCTTGAGATGGAGTTGTAGTCCTCCACATGCAGCACATAGGTAGAGGACGGCTTGTTGGCCATGGACACCAGCTCAGTGTTGGTGATCTCATTTCCCACGCCAACTGCAAACAAAACGATGTTCTGAGCTCTGGCCTCCATGGCAGCATCCTCAACATCGTCCTGTGAACGCCCATCTGTGAGAACCACGGCAATGCGGTTTCTGGCAAACGGGGAGGTGTGGTTAGGCATCCCGAAGACGTGGTCCGTGGCGAACCTGATGGCGCGGCCCGTCCGCGTGTTGCCCCCCAGGTACGAGATGGAGGAGATGGCCTTGATGAGTTCCTGGTTGTTCTGATGCTTTCCCAGAGGAATCTCCAGACGAGGCGTGTCGCTGTACTGGACGACCGCCACCTGAGTGTGCATGCTGCTCACGTCAAAGCCGCTGGTGATGTTGATGAGCCAATGTTTGGCCGTTTCAAAATTGGGGACCCCCAAGCTCGAGGAGCCATCGATGATGTACGCAAGGTCATTTGGTGTTGTGCTACAACCTGGAAAGCCAGAAAGATGCTTGTCAGAAATGGTCTTTGCCTGGTTGTATACAGAACCTTAACATCTACAGAACCTTACTTCTTTTCTGCATTAAAGGTTCAGTGGAAAAAAGAAAGAAATGGGAAAAAATGGCTATTTTGAGAACCTTTAACTTGGTTTTTATAGCATTGCTGTGAAAAAAAAATGTTTTTAAGAGTGAAGTCAACAAGTGTGATTAAAGGTGCAGTGTGTAACTTTTAGAAGGATCTAATGAAAGAAATGCAATATAATAAACATAACTATATTATTAGTGGTGTATAAAGACCTTACATAATGAACTATTATGTGTTTATTACCTCAAAATGAGCAACCACTGTGGGTCCCCTTACATGGAAGTCGGCATTTTGCGCCGCCATGTTTCTACAGTATCCCTAAAAGGACAAACTGCCCTACAGGGATAAAATCTACACACTGCACCTTTAAGTTTAATTACCTTAAAGGGATAGTTCAAAAATGAAAGTTGTAACATCATTTGCTTACCGTCAAGTTGTTACAAACGTGAATAGATTTCGCAATGGACGATATTTGTAATCAAGCAGGAGCACCATTGACTTCCACAGTAGGAAAAAATATGATATCAATGGTGCTCAAAAACATTTCTTAAAAATATCCTCCTTTGTGTTCAGAAGAACAAAGACATTTATACAGGTTTATAACAAATTGAGAGTAAATGAAGCCAGAATTTTAATTTTTTCCCTTTAATGCCTCAAGTCAAAATGTATGAATATGAATAAGCACTGGTTATCTGATTAAAATAAGAGATAGTATAAAAGAATGTTAAAGGCGGGGTGCATGATTTCTGAAAAAACTGAATGTTGGGAGTTGGGATCTATCAAAAGAAGGTCCCGATTCTATTGGGGTAGGGGCGTGTTTGTTTAGGTGATTTCAAATATCAACAATGGCTTTCAGAGATCATGCACCCCGCCTTTAATAAATAGTTAAAAGGATGGTAAAACATAACAAACCGGCTTGATTTTCCTCTTGCTGGAATCCCCGGATGTGTAGCAGGAAAACACAAACCATCAGTAATCCACACCTCCGTGTCTTCATGGTAACAGCACACCAAGCCAAGCAGCGAGTGCAAAAATCCTGCAAGAAATGATACAAACAGCATATCATGATCAGACACTGTAAAAAGTGAAAGCTGCTATACTTAAAAAGATTACTTCAATTGATACCACTTAAAATTACCGAGCCCCTAAGGTGACACTGGAGTAAAAAAATAAAAAGTTTAGTTTCATGTGCAGAATTTTTTTTAAAGTTTAGATTTTCGTGCTCACATGAAACTATCGTGTGCTCATGTGAAATGTGCGCACGCGATAGTTTCACGTGAGCACATGATAGTTTCACGTGCGTACGCGAAACTAAATGTAATAATTTCATGTGTGCATGCGAAACTAAACTTTATAAAATTTTTGTCCATGTCTACTTAGGGGCTCTGTATAAAATATTGAAACATTTTCACATAAAGTGAGAAAAAAAACGTATGGCGTTAGTTGTAGTATTTTATTTTATTTTTTTAAGTTAATTGAACTTTTACTTTTTACCATTTAGTGTGAGAGGCAACAACCTGATCAATTCTACAGGACTGACTGATAATGTCTAAATATCATATTTTACACTGTATTTAATCAATGTAGTGTTGATAATGGTAAAAACAGTTGTCTCAAAAACTATTTAGACAATCAGACGACACTTAAAAATACATACATGTCATCATATCACATTTTAAAACAAAATGGCATTCATATTTAAAGGGGACATATCATGAAAATCTGACTTTTTCATGTTTAAGTGCTATAAATGGGTCCCAAGTGCTTCTATGAACCTAGAAAATGAGAAACAAAATCAACCCAGTAACTTTGTTTCAGTAAACCATTCTCTGCAAGCATATGAAAAATTAGGTCATTAAAATTTGGCTCTCCTTGTGATGTCAGAAGGGGATAATACCGCCCCTTAATCTGCACTATCCAACACAGCACTGGAATTTAGCGCAGAGATCAGCTCATTTGCATTTTTAGGACACACCCAAAAACTGCAAATTTTTGCTCTCACCAACAAAGTGTCAAATTTAACATCCTATAATAAATTATATAATATTTTGAGCTAAAACTTCACAAACGTACTCTGTGGACACAAAAGTGTTGTGACATGGCCCCTTTAAAGAGGAGGAACAGTTAGTACACTATCAAGGTCAAAAAATGATCCCTAGCACACCAAGAAGTTCATATTAGTACATCTGAGGTAGATATTAGTACCAAATATATACAAGTGTGGACAAAAATATTGGCACCTTTTGTTAATATGAGCAAAGAAATCTGCCAAAATAAATCTACAATGTTTCTCCTTTTGAGCTTTAATTAAAATAATATGTTTTGATGCCTGAAGAAGATCGTAAGATCGAAACGTTGCAATAAATCTTTTCTATTTTTGCAAGTGGATAGTGTGCGGGACCTCTCTTTTTATCGAGCTTTAATTAAAAAAAAAAAATCAATTGAAATTGAGGAAATTTACATTAATAAATAAATGTTTTTCTCTACACATTGGACACAACTATTGGCACCCTTTGAAATTTTTTATGAGTTAAATATCTTTAAAGCCCTATTTGGACGGGATTAGTTTTACAGTGGGATCTCTGAGAAAATCTTGCTTTTCAGAGGTCGTCTGTGTTTTAATCCCGTACGAATCGTACACTGTAAAAAGTGTTTCTGTGCCTTAGTAGATTTAACAAAGATAAAATAAGTAAACTGTATTAAAAAATAATAATTCTTGTTTTTTAATCAAAATTTGAGTTTAAATAACATAAAAAGTTGAATAATTTGAGTAATTCTAAATGAACATGTAAATTCAACTTCATTTTATCATGTATTATCCACTTAAATTTGTAAGAAGGAAATTAACTTAATAATTTTGTGTTGAAACTACATGAATGATTTTAGTAAACATAGCTAACTAGGCAATAGACTCGTAGTTCCCAGCATGCTGGGACTGCATCTGGACAGTGAAATTTAAACGCTATTTTATGTGTTTTAGTGTTTAATGTTCATTTATCTTCGAGATTTAGAAGAGTTTCTGTTTCATCTTTGAGTTTTGTAGGTACCATTGTTCAGAAGACTGGTGCTTGTGCATAGACTGCATACTGAAGTATGTCGCACTTTACAACTGCCCAGAACCAAACTGGGTGGGCGCGTTGATTGAATAAACAATTTGTGCCCTCATCTCACAGAAAGATGAAATCTAAATCAATGTTTATGAAAACAACAACAAACCATAAAAAAGTTACCTGTACCAAGAAAAACTTAAAACATCCATTGCAGTCACTTGCCTCAATTTTTATAAGTTAGATTTAGGTATTACTTTGGTCTTTCTCCACACAGAAAGATCACCTGACCCAGCCGGAGTAAATCCATGCTGACTTACCCGGAGTAAACTCATGCTGACACAGGGATGTTCCCCCTGTGTGAACATCCCTGTGTCAGTGTTGGTTTACTTTGGGTACTCTGGTTTCTCCCACAACCCAAAAACATGCTAGTTAGGCAAATTGGAGAATGGAGATGCCAAATTGTCCTTCCCCCAACATGTGTCTGGATTAACTTGTCTGAATAAAACTTGTGTATAAATTAACCGATTCTTGACATATATATATATACTGGAATAATGTAACGAATAAAGAAAGAAAGAAAGAAAGAAAACCAAATACTACAGTTCTGATGTGCAGCAAAAGATTAAAAAGCAGAAAGTGGCTTTATGGAAATAGTTAATGCATAGAAACTTCTATTTCCACAATCAGGGCAATAATGAAGACGTTTAAATCGACTGCTAATCTGCCTGAAAGAGGATATGTGTCTATATCATCTTAATGCTCAGAAAGGAGAATAATTGGATGAAGACTTTCCAAGATCACAGATGGAGAACTTCAGAAATCAGCTGAATCTTGGGGTCAGAAAGCTTTAAAAAATCAAGAAACAGTTTAAGAAACAAATCCTCTGCTCTCGTGCAAAAACAAACTCCAGCATATTCAACAGGACTGAGTTCTGCGGTCATATGAAACAAAAAAGTTTTTTGGCAGCAGAAACACAAGATGACTTTTGTGCACACAGGAATTAAAAAGTGCTCCATGTCCAAAGTTAAATATACCTCCAGATCTTTATTGTTGTGAACATAATTTTATACCAGAGGTCCTGGACATCTTATTCACATATATGGCTTCATGGATTATATCAAATATCAACAGATAAAAAAGTCAAAACCTGACTCACTCTGCTAGAAATCTTATAATGGGTCGTGGTTAAATCTTTCCTCAAGACATTGGTTCAAAACAAACATCAAGGTTCTGCCAAAGCCATCCCAGTTCCCTGACCTGAACCATACAGAAAATGACTGAAGAGGAGAGAGCAGCAAAATATGAAGGGTCTGGAGAAATTCTGCATGGAAGATTATAATACAAGACTATGCGAGCTGTTATTCTTGCAAATTAAGGTAGCAAAGAGGATTACATGAAGGGGGGCAATAATTGTGGCTAACATTAAATTGAGAAAAACATGTTTTAAGATATGATCCCCCACACACTTAAATATTTTTGAAACTAAGGAGAAACGCAGATTTATTTTCACAGCTTGCTTTGCTCATATTTACCAAAGGTGCAAATATTTTTGTGCACAACTGCACATTTCTGTACCTATGTAGTACATATGTACCTATAAATATACCTATATGGTATATTTAGATCTTTTTAATGGGTACTGCCCCAGTCTCAGATTTTTTGACAGTGTAGCACTGTTGCAGTTTACTCCCACATCTAAAAACATCCAGGTTAAGTGACTTGGAGATGCCAAATTGTCCTTCCCCAACTTGTGCATACATTAACAAATGTAAACTAACTGTGTTAACCGTTCTCGCCATGAATATAGCCATAGATGCTGCAATGGCATTAAAAAATAATAAGTAATAAATAAAGAATAATAAAATAAACAACTCAAATACATTTTTTTTAAAATCCTTATAATCAACTCGGCAGCAGTTCATTCCCAAAATTCATTGCCAAAATGGTTACAAAATGTGCATTTATTTAAAAGAAAAAGGTCCAGCTGAAATGAAAGTCATTTTCAGACCACATTCTGGAGCTGCACTTGCAAAACACATCTTATTCAGTAATGCTATGGTATATTATAGCCTATACCACCTTCAAGTAGTGTGGTCCTTAAATGGCACTGTGGTACTTCAAAGAACACCATTGTATCTCCGGTAACATCATTTTGTAAGATTGTAATTAACTGAACCTTAAAACAAATAAAAAAGTAACTCACCAACAGTACGGCTTCTGGATCTCGACAGAGTTAGTCAGTCTTCACGAGGAATTTTGCAAACTTAAAATGAGCCTGAAACGCTCTCATCACCAACACAAATTACAGTGCAGCGCTGCGACATCAGTGTACAGACGGCTGGATGCAGCCAAAGACAATTTTATATGCGCACCCACAGTGACGTACAATCTTCCTCCAGCAGAATGAGAGACGGGCATCGGAGCGAGGGAGGAGTTTGAAACCATCTTCAAAGAACAGCCAAGTGGCCCCATGCCTCCAATCCCAGTGCCGTTCCATAGACTTCCACAAATAACACAGACGAAGAAGTCTTTATTTTCACTCCTGTCATGCATTGAGTTATTTAGAAGAGTCAATTGACTTTACATTAACATGATGTCTGTGAAATATCCTTATAGTGTTAGCGTAAAAAAATCCTAAAAATATCTTTATTCTTTCCATCAGTTTAGGCCAGGTGCTTAAACACAGATGTTGTCAACCATCCATTCGGTCTTAAAACTGTAAAATATCTCTTAAAGACCACCAATTCCATGTGGCTTGGTTTTTGCATAAAACGTTTGGAAAGAAAGCTAGATTTTAACCACATTAGTACCTGGGAAAAGAAAATGTACCTGTGAGCTGCTTGGGTAAAGACCCTGTGTATATATTTATATACCACAGACCTGCACACAATCTGCTGTTCAAACAAATTCATATATTAGCACTGCTATTTTGGATCAAATGTGGGCCAGTCCAGGTACCAGAGGCGACACCTAAGATGAAAATAGAAGAGACATAAACAGAGTAAAGTACAACAAAATAACTGAAGCATGCAAGTTTAGTTTAATGGCGTGTGGAGTTTTAATATGATGTAATGTGCTAAATTGCAATGCATTTGCTGTAAGGGCTAAAATGTGTTTTCTTTAAATAATTTACATATATATATTTAAAGCAAGGGTGCTGTTGGTTGACGTAGCATTGATATTTGATTAACCTGACACAGTTGATATCTTTGAAAAGGTTTTGTTGTACTGTGACTGTAATGGCTGTACAATGTCGCCCCCCAGTGGAAAGAATGGACTTAAGTCTTGGGCCTGGTTTCACTAGGACTAGGCCTAGTTAAAACCCCTTACCTGACACAACCCCTTTACCTGTTAGTGTCTGGACGTGAAAATGTTAAATAAAAAATTGTTATAGCACATTAACTTTAATAAACACAAATAATGCAATAAAGTATATATTGTATACATGAAATTATAAAAAATAAAATGTTTCACGCCAGGAATGCTAAAAAAATTAAAGACAAAAGTCTAAACAAGCTGTGATCCAAATTTCAAGGTAAAATTACAAAAAAAAAATAGTTTTCTGTCACTGTGCGTTCACACCAGACGCGGAAGAGGCGGCAAGCACGATTGATTTACATGTTAAGTCAATGCAAAGAAGCGAATAGGCATCCTGCGGTACATGCTAATAGCGTGGCACGGATATTAGCACCGCGTTAACCGATCAGGAGTTTGCTCTAGTAGTGACGTGATTACAGGAAGCGAGTAGAGTCACAGAAGCCCCTCCCATGATGCGAATTTCTGCGTGAATGTCTCGAATGATTAATGCTGTACACACCAAACGTGGGGCTCTGCGTAGCCTGACGCGCGCCTCGCAAAAATTTTAACAGCGCGTCAGATCTACGCGGACCGCAAGCGCTGTGATTGGTCCACCAGAACCCCTCCCATCAGGTAAAAAAACTGTGTCATAGGTATTTCCATTTGTGACGGTGAAAACAAAGATCAAAAGTCGCTGTTTATTTACTTCCATCATTGCTGGTCTTCTCAAATTATACACAACAAGTTGCTGTTTCTTCTTCGTTTGTGGGTTAACTTACTAAGCTTCTTCTTCTTTGACGTTTGCGCTGCTACTGTGGTTACACGCAAAAGTATAACTGAAAACCGACGCGGAACGTACGCCGACGCGGCTACGCCGTAGGACCTACTCACATAACAAGCTATTTACTCGCTCTAGATAACTGGTGGGATTTAACTTCATGTCATGTGAATTTTTCGCTCAGGTTGAATATTTTCAACTTGGGAGAAGACGCGTTCGAGGCTAATTGTGCATGTTTTCGCGGCAAACGCGCTGACCATATCGCATCATCTACATCGCCCGACGTGAGGACGTATCGGATCACGTCTTTGCATTGACTTTGTATGTAATCTACTAGCGCAAATCTTTGAACTCGCATCTGGTGTGAACCCCTACCGCAAAATATCACGCGCAGCTTTCACGCGCGAATGAAGGGAGAAAACTCAAAATTTTCAAGCGTCCAACTACAAGCGAATAGCGCGTTTCTGACATCTTTACCGCGTCTCGTGTGAATGCATAGTCACACTTGTTTTACCAACAATGGCCACTAGGTGTCAACTAGGGGTGGGCGATATGACCAAAATCTTCTATCACGATAGGATTAATTTTATATCATGATAACGATATGTATCACGGTAGAGTTTTTTATGTTTTAATAAGGTTTAAATCTTTAATACCATAGAAATGTTCATAATTCTCACAAAAAACATATACAAGCATAGAAAGAAGATAAAAACAAACAAAACTCAAGCTCTCTGAAGATACATAGTCAATAAGAATGATAATAAATAATTATGCATGTATGTATAGGCCTATATATATTTTTATTTAAGGTAGAAATGTGATTTAATCAGGAGCAGTGAGAGATTTTTTTCTCAATGCTGTTTGATTAACACGAGTGACAGACAGGAGCAAAATTAGGTAACTTCCCCTTTAAGACCAAAGTCCGGATCCAATACACTGTTACACATGCGCTTTCTCTTTTAGCTGTTTACTTTCTCTTAAGACCTTACTGGTCGTGTTTATGATGATGCTTGCAAAGACGGGAATTTTGACGCATATGTGTATTTAAGGCCAATAAAGCGGGAAAAATGCTCACGAGCTTAATAAGCAGAGGTCGCGCGACTTGCGCGCTCCTCACAGACAGAAAGAGCAGCGGTTGCGCGACTTGTCCGCTCCTGACACACAGAAAGAACGCACGCATACAAATCTGTTGTCTGTGTTTCAATGGCTTAAAATAACTTGTTTTAAAACTGCAGTGCTTAAATACGTGTACAAACGTTACGTTTTCGCGACCACACGCACAGGAGCGTGACGTGGGCACGTAACCTCGATAGAAACGATAGTCCAAAATCTCTACCGGTTGACAAATTTCTACCGGTTAATTTTGTCTACCGGTTTATCGCCCACCCCTAGTGTCAACATTTATTTATATTAAAACTGCCCCAAGCCCCTCCACAGTCTTGTCATGACTCAACACATGTCTTCTGGAAATAAAGGCATGGATGAAAAGAAACTTCCTCCAACTAAACTCTGAGGCATTACTTGTTGGAACCCCGCATCAGATCCACTCCTCTCTAGTATCTCAGTTCACTTTGGATGGCCAAGCCATCACATTCTCCTCCTCAGTTACAAACCTAGGGTTAGGTTTGACCCGCAGCTGACCTTCAATATATTTGCACAACTTCCTTCCACCATCTTCGGGACATCTCTAAACTACGTCCTCTTCTAACTTTTTCGGATGCAGAGAAACTTGTACATGCCTTTATTTCCACCAGGTTGGACTATTGTAATGGACTCTTCACTGGGATTTCTGCCAGAAACATGCAGAAACTACAATACATCCAAAATTAGTACTAACGAGAGTCTTAAAATATGATCATATAACTCCCATCTTACACTCACTGCACTGGCTCCCTGTTTCATTCCGCATCGACTACAAAATTATGTTGCTCTCACTGGACATGCACCACCTTATCTACAAGAACTCATCACTTTGAAATCCTCGCCCCGCACTCTCCGATCATCAGGCCACCTACTTCTTCAGGTCCCAACCACCAGTCTTCGAACGTACTATGGGGGACCGAGCTTTCTGTTCAGTTGCACCGCGGCTTTGGAATCATCTCCCATCTGAGTTGAGAGAAATACAGAGCTTGAACACTTTCAAGGCTAAACTGAAGACCTTTTTATTCAGAAAGGCTTTGTGCTGATTATTTTATTGTTTCTATGGTTTTACTTATTTTTGTATTTACTATTGTTGCTGTTCTTTGTAGCACTTTGAGATTCTTCGGAATGAAAAGTAGGTTATAAATTTAATTTTTTTATTATTTCGCTGCGTACTCTTACCACATTAATACTATTGCTAAAAGGTTTTGAAATACATTCTTAGATCTTTCCAATAACAAATAGGCTATCCTATAGGCTATTAGGCTATAGGATATAGTGTTATGAATATTTAAACCACGGGTCTGTTGAATGCTGTATTCTGATTGGCTGATAAATGTTTCGTGGGTGTGCATTAATTTCTGATACCCGCACACCTAACTTGTCAAATGTCTTAAAAATAGGCACCAGAGCAATGTTTGTGGTAACCGTGGTATAAAAGGAATAATTGACTCCGGTCCTTTGAATTATTTGAAAATAATGCACACCCACGATGTAACGGCATTATTTTCATATATTTCAATGGCCCGTCGTCAATTATTCCTTACATATAATAATTAATATGCATTCCTATGGGGTCAGTGACATGTATCAAAATGACTGTCACTGCTATCATTTCTGTTATCAGTGGTGATGAAATATGAAAACTACACTTCAAGAGCTTTCCAACAATATATAGTTTGTCAGGGATTTTTAGGTTAAGAATAGAGTATTAGTGTTACAAACCAGGGCTCAACATAAAGGACTGCCCGGTGGCCAGGGGGCAAGCGTGAGAGACGTTCGGGCTAATAAAAAGTATTGACACTTGCCCGATCGGGCCAGTGCATCACCCTCAGTAACTAAAATATATTTTCATCAATATATATAATTTAACATCTTGGAAGCAGACATTTACTTGGGTAAAACACGACGAAAGAAACGATGCAATATTTTGCAAAGATTGTTTTCAGTTTACAGGTAAAGCAGAAAAGTTGGTAGCCTTTTTTCATTGGAACATGTCTGTTGTATATGTATACAATTATATTTGACTTTTGAATTATTATTTTTAAATATGTGACACACAGAATTTTTTTTTATTGGGGCTAGTGAAAATTTTGGCAGGGCAAGTGAAAACCTGAACCACTGGCCCAATCGGGCCAGTATAAAAACATATTTGCGTTGAGCCCTGCAAATATAAAATAACTAGTGATAGACCTATACATCGGGCCGATATTTGCGAGTTTTATGTGTATCGGCATCGGCCGATATGTGGCTGCCGTATTTTTTTCTGGCATTATTTACCGACAGAGTGCTGGAAGCCGCAAGCGATTGCAGTTCATGTGACTAAAAACAACCAACCTTTACATGACAACATCAAAAGATGGTTCCATAGAACCCTCACCTATTTTTACTATTTGTTAAATAGAGATTTTTTTAAGTTCAATAAATGTAACTTTTTTAAAATTGAGACTTGTAACATTTGGCATCATCGTGTCATTTTTATGATGTAAATTGAGTGAGCAAAAGCAGTATCGGCTCCAAATATCGGCTCAAGAAAATCGGCGGCCTGTATCGGTCATCGGCTAAGGCTGATGAAACAAAAATCGGTATCAGCATCGGCACTGAAAAATCCATATTGGTCGATCCTTAAAAATAACATCATGGGTCCACATGTGGGCATATAGAAATGACTCTCACTATGTTTTTCCTTTACTAACATGGTGATGAAAAATAAAAACCAAATTTCTTAGAGATTTCAAACAATATATAATCATGATGATTAGATAAGAATTCACAGCACAATCTGAAATAATGGTAGGCGTCCCGTCTGATGCACACTCAAAATTCCGTAATTGAATCGATTAATCTCCTAACAACATAATTTATTTTATAAACCATATGTTTTCTAGACTCTTAGCCCTTTCCAGTGATATGATTTCATGATTGGATAAAAATGTAGGCTACATGATAAATATTGAAGTTTCAGCTTAGAGCACGGCGTCAAGTATTAGGTTAAGGGCCGTTCACATTATAAAGATAACTTTTAAAAAATATAGTTTAAAATCGTTTTATATTAAAAAGAATAGCGTCGTTCACACCACAACTATAACGATATACAATGAACGATATCGTTGCGATCCCTTTCTCAGCGATTTCACCGATAAACCAATGACAGCCAATTAAATCTATTTGAACTTCAAGTGACATATGAGATGACACTGTGGAGAAGCTCATTGCTGAGGTTAATAACATAAAATTACCTCAGGTATCCAGCGCTGATGCAGTTGCTGTAAAATTCACTACATAATCCTATTTCACTACCACTCTGACTACGCCAAAAGGTAAGATATTAGATTATATAAACTACTAGATTCACGTTAGTACCGCGAAACGCAGCGTGTTGAGGACATCTGCTGGTTACCCGCTATGTAAATGCAACAAACGCATATTTACATATTCAGTGACACAGGTTTTTACAAGAAATATCCAATATTAGTTAATGCCATTAAAGGCAATATCTTTGCGCGAGTGAATTAGCACAAAGTTATCGTTATGATGTGAACGCTAATATAGTTATCGTTGTAGTTAGTTAGCAGTATAGTTAGTAATGTGAGCGGCCCTTTAAAGTGCGACCCTGAGCGGTTCAAGATGGAACTGCAGGGGGTTCAGGGGATTGTGTTAAAAATGACATTGTGTGTATTTAAATAACTAATAAATAGCAACAAGACAGATACTATGATACTAAAACAAGATAGAAACTGAGAAACAACATTTTTGGCGGGGAGTAATGGGAGTTGTAGCCTATTTGTTTTTGGTCTTTGATGGTACTGTGCTGACATCTATTGGCGGGATTTTGCCTGGTGCATGGGAACCAATAAAACATGAAACATAATAAAAAGGTTGTAGTGGTTTTGTTATAATACAGTAGAAAGTTTATCATGCTGTGTGTAATGGCAATAGAGTTTCTATCCTACCGAATGATGTTTCTGTTTTAACCACCTTCTTTTGCCTTCAGAAGTTTTACGTTCAAGTTTAATGTTGAATTCCTTCAGGGCAGCTTTTACAACAGCCGGAAACCGTTTGAGACGCAAGATGTCGCCAAACAATAACCGTGTAATACAAGAAACATGAGCGTAGTACAGAATATCAATTGCTCTGATTAATACTGAATTACACAGCAAACTTTTCTTGAAAATCTGCCATTTTGCATTTGAGGTTTTGGTTTCTATAACAAGCAGTAAATTATAAACTAGTAAAAGTGTAAAAATAATTGTTTACGTTTATAAATATCATATTGTGTGTATATTTTTTACAGTATATGGTGTACATCAGATATTTGTATACATTTATTTAATGGTATGAATATTTGTTTATTTTGTCAAAATATTTATTTAGCTTATATGGGGTTTAAATCATTAAAAATTACTAATGAATAAATGTAAAAATAAATAAATAAATAAATTGTAAAATAAATAAATGTAAAAATATATTAATAAATAAACAAATATATAAATTCACACATATATAAATATAAAACATACATTAATAAATACATTTGAAAATGCAATAATAATTTACTAAATGTAGGAATCAATTCAAGACAGTTATTTAATTATGTCCTTTTTCGTGACCAAAATGTATGTAATATGTATTTATTTATGTATTTCTACACGTATTAAATGTTTAAGCATTTATTCACTTATTTATTTGATATTTTATTTTTTACCGAGGGTGAATTTAGGACCCGGGGCCTCAGCGGACGACGGGGCGGAGTTACGTATGATTGACAGAATATTCTGGAGGCACGGCAGGCGAGTAATCTGGCAAGCTGACCGCAGCCACACCGCGAGACAACCGACGAATTTTAGCGAAATTCTGACCCGACGCGGGATTAACATCGCGTTTTGATGCCAAAACATCAGTCGGAAAGTGCCACCAATGGACTTCAATCATTGACGATCTCATTTGAGAGCTGATAATGATGAAGATGAAGCTGCGTACGGCGGGAGGCGAAAATCACCGATGCGACTTGAGTTTGGTTAACGGAACCGATCGCTCGGCTTGTCGGGAGGGCGGCACCGGAGCGCCTCCGCTCGATAAGGAGACTGTGTTCGAGTGGTTCGGCTTACGGCTGAGCCCTGCCGGACGCATCGAGCTGCTCTGCGGGCTACTGCATATGTGTCAGCCGCTGGAGCTGCGTTTCCTCGGCGCCTGTCTAGAGGATCTGGCCCGAAAAGACTTCACCTTCCTGCGGGACTTCGAGACCCGGGCCAACTTCCCCGCGGATCTAGAGGGGCTGGTGGACGTGGGCGACCCCGTGGTGCTGTCCAAGCTGCTCGTTTATTTGTCCCTCCTCGGATCCAAGAGCAGAGAATGTGCCGGGATATTATTCAGGACGCTGAGCCGAATAAACGCGGGGATGTGCGGGGCTCTACCGGAGCCGGATACGGTTGACCAGCTGCGGCTGCTCTACACGATGGGCTCGTTACACCCGGCGTTCAGCTTTCATCAGCGGGAAGAGCTACGAGCGCAGCTGGAAAGACTCCAGGGATGGGTGTGTAATATGAAACTTAACATCACTCACAAAAGTACCGCGATCTTACCACGGTTTTCATGGCATTATGGTAATACAATGAGTTGTTGTACATGTACCATGGTATTGTTCGGATTAAATACATACATATAGGTCACTGACATTACTACAATCCTACAATGGTTTTCAAAAGAGATCTCATTCATTATCATGGCACTTTAGCTACAGTATAGTAATACAGTGGTTTTTGTATCTATACCATGGTATATACACTTGGTATTCACTTGGAGTACCATTAAAATAGTATCGTGGTACATGAGTATGGTAATCACAGTACATTTAACAAATGAAACTTAAAGGCACTGTAGAGTCATGTATTGGCTAAAGGTGCTTTTAGAGAAATGAAACAACCCATAATCAAAATTGAAAGTGTACAGTTTTGACAATGCAATTCATATTGACATCACACATACTTCAGTATGTGTTTCCAAAACAGTACACAATAAACAGATTTAAAAATTGATACTTTTGTATCCCATCTGATGTCCTTTAGGGAAAGCCTACAAATCTCCCACCTACAGGATCAATGTGCTAATAGTAAATGATTGACAGCTGTCAGTGTGTTTGCTCACATGTAAATGGTCACCTTTAAACTCCATTCAAATACAGTGACAAATTTGACCCAATATACCAGCCAACAAGGTATTTACTAAAGCCTCTTAAAATTTAGACACGTACCAATAGCTCAATTGTATCTATAATAGGAGAACATTCAGTGTTTGGCACATATAAACATTATTATATTTTTTATATGATGGAAAGGTAGAATAAGGCCGTGTGCTGATATTGGGCACACTATTTATTTATAGTGTTTATGAGATGTCCACACTCATTAAACTGGATCAGGTCTCCTCACACACGGGCTGTTTCTCAGACAGTGATTAGACTAGTCCTAGATAAAATAAATAGTCCAAACTGAAAACAACTTGTAGGGACATTTCTTAAAATACTTCAGTGCCCTTTGTTTTGCCTTAAAATGCCCACAAGTGATGTTTTAGTAAGGCATGTTTGTTAAAAGCAGTTATATTTCCTATTTAAACTAAGGCCTAGTCCTGGCTTAAGGCGCACTTACACTATCCAAACCAAACCATGCCCCAGCGCGATTGTCCCCCCTCCTTACTCCCCCAGACGCATGCAGTCTGTACTTTTATCGATTCTGGCCCCGGCGTGCTTTAATCATTACTGTGCGATCACACCAGATGCGGGAGAGGTGGTAAAAACGCCGTATTCGCGTGTAGTTGGATGCTTGAACATTTTGAGTGTACTCGCTTTATTCGCTTGTGAAAGCCTAGTCATTCGAGACATTCACGCAGAAATTCGCGTCATGGGAGAGGCTTCTTCTGTCTCCGCCTGTTTCCTGTAATTACATCACTACTAGAACAAGCTCCTGATTGGTTAACGTGGCGCAAGTATCCACGAAAGTTCATATTTTTCAACTTGCGGGGATCACACGGCAAAACACAATTCGCGCGGAACGTGCCGCAGAATGCCTATTCGCGTCTTTGCATTGACCCAACTAGGGTGACCATTTCGGTGCGTCTTTCGGAAGTCCTATTTGTTGACCGCATACGCCATTCAGTTAAAAACATAAGACATACAATCGTAGTTTCATTCTTACCTTAAAATGTAACAGTTGCTTTTCTGTAATAATAATAATAATCCTCTATGACGTATGCGGTCGACAAATATGACTTCTCGAAGACACACCCAAAATCCTGGCCAGGAAGCGTCCCGGAAGAATGGCACGTATGGTCACCCTAACTTAACATGTAAATCACTCACGCTGCTGCCTCTTCCGCGGCTGATGTGAACGGTACATTAGCATGCGATTGTTTTGAAGAAAGCAGGAAGTAAAGAGCTGTCTAAACACTGGAGCCCATCGTAATGTTAAGTCTGTGTTTTTTTTCGGAGTCGCTTGGGCGCGATGACACGCTGCCCTCTCACATGCCATCATATTGCTTTGGTCTGTCACGTGTGCAGCTCAGACATTCAGGTTACCCTGCTGCGTGCAGGTTTTTACGAAGGCAGATGAAGGTGAGTGGTCGCGCAATTGATGTCTCTCCTTTTGAAACGTGCTCTGACGCTATTTGAGATCACATTGCCCGTTCCGTGCCTGAGCCCAATTGAACCGTGATCCAGCCCACCTCGGCAAGCCAGCCAGGGTGCGATTAACTATATTTTATTTTTTTTTCTCTCATTATTTTGCCAATTTTCTCACCATTGTTACATTTTTAGAATGTCCTTTAACTATATTTATTTTGCATTATTTAACAATAAAATAATTTTCACATTCCAGCAGTCATTATAGGGTCTTTTTACACCGGGTCACTCAAAATTCAAGTAACCTGTTTCTTGCAGTGAACGTGCGCCTGCATGCATGGTAAAGCACGATCAAAGAGAGCGACTGCGGCAAGATTGGCAGGAGCATGACCAAAGCGCCCAACAAAGCGGTCTACCAAAAAGCTCATTGTTAATAAACATTTTAATTCTTGTTTAATGTAAGCGTGTTTGTCATTGTAAGACTTTACTGGTTTTAGGAAGTTTTTATTACATACTGCTGATGCATTTCAAACACCGAAAAAGTTTTTTTTGCTATTTTCGGCCAAATAATTTCAGTTGCTGAACATTCGGTGTATCCCTATTACCAGTGCACAATGTTTTTACATCAGGTCCTGACTTCTAGCGCGAACCGACACTGTTCGGCACAGTTTTGACGCTTTTATTCATAAAACGAAAGCCCTGTGTATTTAATTTTTCAGTACGTGTAAACTTAAAGTTGTTATTTCTTCCACTCGTGTGTTTTAATAAAAGCACATGGGCCATCCCTCAAAGTAATCAGGACAACAGCAGTCAAATGTGGACAAAACAGGTGGATTAAAACACCAGGTGTGAACGGTAATGCGTCTCTTGCGTCCACTTGTGACCAGTGCCTGTCGACCAAAACGCCTCTTAATTTTAGGTGTTAACAGGGCCTGAGATGAGATCTTATGCTGAATTGCTTTAAAATGAGTAAAAGTTCAATTAATGAATGACCTGGTATGTTTTGAATAGCTAAATGTAATGGCTTCGGTTTGTGATCCTCTGATTGGATATCTGATGCACATCTGTACGGCACAACTGTTCCTTAGCTGAATGTTCGGTTTGTTGATCGTTGCTTTCTTTTTTGACACCACTTAAAACATATAGGCCCGGTTTCACAGTCAAACCTAAAGCGTAATCCCGGACTAATGCATAATTGAGCTGTCTTCACTGGAAACAATGTACACTGACATATCTTAAAATATATCAGTGCTATTATTTTGTTTTTTAAAATGCACACTTGTAATGTTTTTCTTAGGCACACTTGTAAAAGTTTTGTCCCAATTGAACGAAGGCTTTGTCCTGGCTTAATCCCTGTCTGTGAAAGCAGGCCATAAACATCATGATGAAATATATCATACCGAAATAAGCAAGCAACAAACTGAGCGATCAATAGATATATTGGCCGTTTTGAGATTCGTGTCATGAGGTGATACTTTGTCGATTAAGTCTGAGCTGTAAACATCTGGTGGATTGGGTGATGGGAATAAAACACTGGAGCTCATTGTCTGCCAGCTGAATCAGATGAATACTATGGACGAGTTATTAGGTGTGTTCGACTTCATGCGTCGCTGAGCAAAGCGATTGGCATTCCACTAATAAACATTATAAATTCATGTTTTTATAACAAAAAAAAGGTTAATATGCATAAATATTTTATATTGTGTCGTGTAATAAAATAAAAATGAAAATTCCAAACTTTATTGGTATTTTAATAATGTAGGCTTGTTTCCTGTTATTTTTAGGCATACAGTATAAGCAGCATTTAAAATATTTGATATAAAATGTTTCTGGTTGCAACTTTTTATTAAAAGTTTTTTTTATTAAATTCACCATCTAATTCACTTCATTCAGGATAAAAAATGAATCACGGCACACACGTCACTAGAGACAGAGTGCAGCGCGTCATGACCTGAAAACCACGCCCACCGGGGGGAAAACAATCCATCCGTCTTCATTGACTTTGTATTGTGAGAGGCCGCCTCCTTGTCATTTTTGGCTTATAACAAGAAAATAGAATAATGCCTAAAAGCTGCTGTGTGACAGGGTGTACACCAAACAAGCCAAAAAACCCAGAAATAAGTTTTTATAAACTGTCGACCCCAAAAAACGAGTGTTTAAAGCAACACTAAAGAGTTTTTGTAGCCTGGTTAGCCAGACCTACGTCAAGATGTAAGGTCTGGCAACTCTTCACACAAACGGCTCAATGCAAGGGGCGGGATATAAGGTTGTCCCTCAAAATGCCTCTGCACGCAATAGGATAGCGCTATGACCAATCAGAGCAACGAAGAAGGTGACGTAGTTACCGTAACCAGTCGGCAAAACTCCAAACACATCTTTCTTGCTTAAAAAGGACTTCAGTAGGGTTATTTGCTCTTCTCTCAAAGAAAAACATAAGTCTAAGTCCTCCAGAGTCGCGGCCAAAGCCGCTTCAAAAGAAAGCTGTTCGCCAGCAGCAGCAGCCATTCTTTGTTTTCAAGTAGGAACCGTTGCAGCTCTGTCGTCATCATGTTAAGCCCGCCCCACAGACGCTACACACGATGTGATTGGCCTGACCAAATGTTGGTTTTTGGAGCTGTTAAGTGTATTGTGAGTGCCTAGACTAAACCCTGGCAGCAAATATATTTTGCGGCCGCTAGGGTGCGTCTAGATTTCTAGGCTAGAGTTTTTGCTCTTTGCTCCCCCTACAGGTTGGAAGTGGAATTGTCCAGCTTAAAAAACTTATTTCTGGGTTCTTTGGCTTGTTAGCTGATCATCCTGTCACACAGCAGCTTTTAGGCATTATTCTTCTTTTTGTTATAAGCCAGAAATTACAAGGAGGCGGCCTCTCGCAATAAAAATTGAATGCAAACGCTTGGATTGTTCTCCCCCCAGTGGGCGTGGTTTTCAAATTAGCATAACTGCGCTCTGTCTCTACGTCTACGGCAAGCAGCAGGTGTCCGGCTTGACGGCTCCGTCTTCAGGTCCTCCCTCGACTGCAAGCAACAAACTTCGCCGATCGGTCTGCGCAGCGCCGGATGATCTCGAACACAACTTTCATCTGACATTGACCTCTTGCTTTAAAATATTTAGTCTATCGCCCTTGGGGTCCAGAATGCCACTTTACATTACTCTGTAATTTTATCACTTTGTACAGCAATTTTTCTTTTATTGTGGACAGTAAAATGACTTTGTTAGGACACAGTGTTCAAATGCATGTTAAAAATGATGGTTGACCTGTCTAATGATTTGATCATCTTTGACCATCACAGATTCAGTTTTCCAGTCCCGGGTTCCTCTGTCCACACCAGGAGAATGAAGTGGACTGGACTCTGTGCAGCGATCCGAATCCACACCTCAGCAGCAGGTCACAGAGAGCAGGTATCTCGCCTCTACATGCCGAAAATCCTTTGAGCAAAAAACAGGCACGGTTACAACATGCTATAGCTAACGTTGTCTACTGATGTTTCAGTGGTGCACATTGAGAAGATCATTCTGAAGGAGATTTGTGTGGCAGGAGACAGCAGGCAGTACACTTTTGAGGTAACTTCTAAAACATTTCTGACACTGTGGAGTGGATATTTCTCTGACATCACCAAGCTCTTTAATTTTTCAACTTCAAGGCTTTAGTTGGTATGCAATGATCATGCTTTATGGTCCAGTTGCTCGCCAGTGGATAAAATCCTGTCCTGATCCAGTAACCATAATGTAATGGTACTGAGTGAGGCACAATTCTTAGAAAAAATTTAGCATTTTATTCATCAGGATTATAAAAGTGAATTGGAGAGCTAAAAGGAAAGCCTTTTATTTGATTCTTTTTGGGAGTAGCTTGCACAGAGAATGACGTAATGACAATCTAGAACAGGGCTAGTCAGCTGGTGGGCCAAGTGCGGCCCTCCAATCATTTTTATCCGGCCCGCCGGTCATCTTTGTCTGATTTAAAATCAGTGCGATTACTTTACCTATACATGACAAATGATGGCCAAAAAAAAGAAAGAAAGAGAGAGTTGCGTGGGGTGCCAACCATCTGTGGGTGCGTAATTATCTGATTCATTTCGAGCTTTGGATGCATAAAAATAAACTTGTGCGACTACACTGCATGTAGTGATGTATTTCATCGAGTGGAAGTGATGTATTTCAGTGCGTTCCAGTCAAAACACTGTGTGCAAGGTGAATTATTAATCCTTTTTTGTTTAACTTAATCAGTAACACTTGAATCCTTTAAAGTAAATTATTCAATTTAAATATATTGGTGTGAAATAAGTTGAAAGATCCCAATGTTTAGATCCAAAACGTATTTACAGAAATTCAAAATATGAATGTAGCTTGAAATGGATTTGTAAAAACAAATTTCATGTGTTTTGCCATTCACACAGTGTGAACAAGGTCAAAGTGGCTCAAATCCGAACCGAAAAGATCAGAATCCATGTTGTTTGTGCTGTTCATACTGTCATGCAAGATTTGAGACAGATCTGGGTCACATATGTGATGGGTTTTGGGAATGCTCATTGGATGTCGCACAGGAACATTTTCAGGAAAAAGGCAATTTTTTGTCCAATTTGTTTTCATTAAAGGGGACATATCATAAAGCTGCAGTCCAGAACTTATTTGAATTTACACATATCCAAAAAATTTTTTTTGACAAAATACGTAACATGCCAGTGTTCAAAACTATCTGCTTGCCTTAGCTCATTTCAAAACGGTAAGCTTTTAATAATGATTTTAATTCCAGTGGTACTGGTGGATTTCCGTGAGATGGTTCTCACTGCAGAACACAACATCCAGGGGGCGGGGTTGGATCTAGATCCAACTCCTCCCACTTTATATACTTTGTTCCGCCAAATGAACCAGTAAATTTGCGTTGTTGCAGCCCGCAATTAGTTGCAACCTGTGGTCGCCAACGTTTGCTCTTATCAATTTAAGTGTACGTTTGATTAATAATATAGTCGAGAAAGATTCATAATTTAGAAAGTATCACAGTTAATGGTAGGTTACACGTTCCCGACAGTGTGATATCACTGAAGGGATTTATTTGTACATTATCCCAATTATTACACAGCTATTCCTATACCAGTAAATATAAAAAAAAAAAATCTGATATCTTTTATTAGCAATTTTTTTTTTCTTAAGTAAACCATCTACGAAGGAAACCTGTTTCCTAATGGCTGTAAGCAAAGACGCGTTAAAACAAGTTAAAAGTCCATACAAAATAAACATTCAATTTATTAATTTCTAAATAACATGCCATAGCCTATATATTTTAATAATTATGCATATTTATACTGTATCCATTAATAGGTCTTAAACTGCATGTGGTAAGATTACTCGTAGTAGGCTTACCCGAAATGTTTTACTCCAGAACGTTATAGCAAAAAACTTACATTTTACCCTAAAGGCACTACTTTTATTGTAGTCATAAGTAAAGTTAGTTTTTATGTCAAAAGAATAACTTAATTTAGTTACGACTCAGTGCGGAAATGGTAACGCAGCAACACGTGTATGACCTATCTTGTGGTAAAACTGCCGACCAATGGGATATCTGGACCTGGACCCAGCTCCGCCCTGGATCTGAATCCAACCCCGCCCCCTGGATGTCGTGTTCTGCAGTAAGGCGCTACTGATTTCCGCAGGAAATTCGAGGGCGTGTTTGCGTCATTATGTAATTTCTGCACACATAATGAAGGAGACCCAGCTTGTAGGTTATATTGCGTGTGAGGATGATGGAGGTGGATATTTATAGCCTTTCTTACAGCACTTGGTGAACATCTGCAGTGCTTATTTGTTATATAAAAAGCTGTTTTCAGATGCTTATCAACTGATTGGTTAGCTTCTGTTTTAGTAATGTTTTGATGTGTGTGTTTCTTTAAACACATATAACTGACTGGCATCGTGTCACGTGCAAACAACAGCGCAATGTATAGAATCATATTACAGCACACACTTAAAATATCCTTTAGGGCATCCTTACTATCAAGATAACATAATAGCGAATGTAAACTGTGTCTACCGCACGACATGTAGAGAAATACACGCCACGTTAGTAACACGCCCTCGTTTATAAACAATACATACGCGGCAAATATAAATGAAAATAAATGACAACTATCATCTTCCTCCAGTCGATCTTCCATTGATCTGTAAGGTTTCCCACTGAGATAAATAAAGTATCAAACTAAGATGAACGCTTCTTTACTTTTTCTCACTGTCCAGACATAACTTAAGATCTTACTCACGTGTGTATATAAAGTTTATCATTGAAATACGCAGTGTTTAGTCTTTAAATTGGAATAAAAATCTGATAATGAAGTTAGCCAGGATGACAGTATCCACAGGGACGCGGTGATTGACAGATTCTCCTCAATACATTGTGTTCATCCGCGCTGTTTTGTGCCGATGTACAACCCACGTAAAGTTGATTATTCCGCGAATAGCTGCAATTGCAGATTTCGAACAGAGATGGTGACAAAGAGGAAAAAGGCTGGGATCCCCAGTGCTTCTATCTACCTAGAAAATGTGTAAAAGATCAACCCATTGACTTAGTTTTGGTAAACCATTCTCTGTAAGCTTGTTAAAAAAAGGTCATTGAAATTTGGTTCCCCTTGTGAAGTCAGAATGGGAAAATACCGCCCCTTAATCTGCACTATCCAACCACAGCACTGCCATTTAGTGCAGAGATCAGCTCACTTGCATTTTAAAGGACACACCCAAAAACAGCACAGTTTTGCTTGCACCTACAAAGTGGTCATTTTAACATGCTATAATAAATCTATATGATATTTTGAGCTAAAACTTTACATATGTACTCTGGGGACACCAAAGATTTATTTTACATCTTAAAAAGTCTTGTGAAATGTCCCCTTTAAATTACTATTCTATACCGTCTTATCTATCATCTCTGGGTGGTTTCTCAGACAGGACTTATCCTGGTCGCAGACTAAAATGCATGTTAGAGAGCTGCCTAAATTTGAAAACACTTTGTACTGGCATATCTTAACATATATCAGTACCATTGTTTTGTCTCAAGATGCAAACCAGTATTGTTGTTTGTAAAGTTTGTTTGTTAAAATTACTTAAATGTCCTAAAATAACCAAGGCCTAGTCCTGGATTAATCTGAACCCTATACGGAAAACCGCCCCATAGTGACGAGCTGAAAATACTGCGTCTTTAAAGCAATCTGCCCGGACCGGTGTGGGGGCGTCACAGGCTCTCATTGCTTTTCCTCTCTTTAACACTACAAAGACAATATACATGTAAAATAAACTGATGACGGGGCTGCTGAATTATTCAATAAAAAAATGCACACCCAAGGTTCACATAATTCAAAGGACCGGAGTCAATTATTTCGCTTACCACGGTTAACACTGACATTGCTCTGGTGGTTATTTTAAGACATTTGACAGGTCAGGTGTGCGTTTTACAGAAAAAAATAATCGACACCTGTGTATAAAACAGCCTAGTAGTATGAATCAAAATAAACCACATAACATGTAGATGGAAGGTGTTTCAATGCACAACTCCCAACAGTCCCGTGTAGACTATGGCATGCAAAGATTATTTTATACAAAGTTATCAAAAGATCGCCGAGCACAAGTCTAAACGAGTACAGTAGCTGCTTTCTTCAATGAAAAACATGATCGCGTCAATCTGCTGGTGATGTCAGTGCCCTATTTATGTTATAATGGACTATTTCACATCCAGAGATGATGGATGAGATGATAGAGATGTTTCTGAAGAGGAGTCCTAATGAAGGTACTCTCAAAAGTTCATAGACTATGCCCATGATAAACAACCTAAAGCTTCACTAAAAGTAACAGTTAGCCCAAACATGTATATTGTAACATGTCCAGTGACTAAACCACAGTAAAGTGACTTTTACTTGTAATTCTTGCCTGTTGTGCTTTTATTTTCATTGCCTCTCTTCAAAATTCCATTCCTGAAAATCATAGCGTCAGCTGACTTCAGATAGTCATAACTTTTGTTTCAGAAAAGATATGAAAGAAAAAATCAGCTTTTTTATATTGTATCAAAACCTAAAAAATCTTAAATTTCGCCGGGTTTTCCCAGATCACATCACATATAAGTAAAAAAACGGATTTTCACTGCAGTGTGAACGTAGTCCACTTTTCACTATCTAATAGATAAAATCCAGTGTTTATATTGATTGTAAAAATAACTGCCAAAAATGTATGTTTCCAAAAAACTAAAATGTATGTTCCTGCTTTGTATACATATGGTTTTAGTTAAATTTAGTGTAAAGTGAGGTGTTAATTAATTTACAGTTAATAAGCATGTCCTACTAGAAGCTTAGATTTGCATACTGCATTATTCATGGTGTTAAATGATCCTGCCTCCGTGGCTCCAGACGTGCACTGAGGTCTGGGCTCGGCTCTCGGCTGTGTACACGAGACTTCTGTCTCTCTGGGACCAGTGAGGAAACATGCGAAGCCTGAGCTGTAAACATCCGGTTGTTGATACAGAGTTGACAGCCTCAGTAAAGAGGCTTTGGCTCGGCTCACAGCGAGTGTATGGACTCGTGCCAAAACTGGTGGAGAGAGAGAAAAGCATTTCTTTTCCTTTGCGTAATGCATCACATCATTCTAAGAGACGGATTTTGCAATACAGTACTATCATAATAGGTGCTTTACTGTACTGTACGATAAATAAATATTTATTTTTAAATGCATTGTAACGTACCAAGCGAAATTCAGTTCAGTTTTATTTCTATAGCACTTAACACAGTTTTGTATCGTTGCAAAGCAGATTTACAAAAAAAAAAACATTTAAGCAGGAATAAGATTAACAAAAAAGACAGAAAAGAAACAAAACAATTTGGAAAATATGCTTGAGAAAGCACATTTTGGCAGAAATGATATACACTTTAAAAAACTGGAACATAGAAACAAGTCAATTAATTCTATAAGAAATTAGGAAAATACATTTAACAGAAAACACATTTTAGCAGAAAAAAGTTTTACAAAAATAAACTCACACAAAAAAACATAGACTAGACAAAATTGGTAAATATGTTTTACAGAAACACACATTTTTGCAGTAAAAAGCTTTACACATAATATACTTTAAAAAAGGAAGTAGAAAAAGAATCATCATAGACATGAAAAATCGGAGAAATATGCTTTACAGAAAACACATTTTTGCAGAAAAAAGCTTTACAAAAATACACTTTTTCAAAAAAAGAATAGAAAAAAGAAGCATTAGAGATGTTTACAAAAAATGTACTCATAAAATAAAACATAGACATAATAAATCTGAGAAATATGCTTTACAGAAAACACGGTTAAGGAGAAATCAGTTTTACAAAAATATACTTTATCAAAAAAAATTATAGCATAAAAATCGGAGAAATGCTTCACTAAAAACACGTTTTAGCCGAAATAAGCTTTACAAAAATATACAGAAGCATTAAAGAGATAAACAATCAGAGAAATATGTTTACAAAAATATAATTATAAAAATAGAGATATAATAAATCTGAGAAATATTCTTCACAGAAACAAGGTTTAGCAGAAATAAGCTTTACAAAATATACTTTATCAAAAAGTAAAAAGAAACATTAGACAATAAAAATTTGAGAAATATGCTTTACAAAATATACTTTATCAAAAAGAACAAAAGAAACAAAAGAAACATTAGACATAAAAAATTTGAGAAATATGCTTTACAGAAAACATGTTTTAGCAGAAATAAGCTTTACAAAAATACACTCGTTTCACAAAAAAATTACATTATAGACAAAAAAAGGTAAATATGCTTTATAGAAAACATGTTTTAACAGAAATAAGCTTTACAAAAATACACTTTCACACACACACACACACACACACACACACACAAAAAAACATTATTGACATTAAAAAAGTGGTAAATGAAAAAAGAAAAGGACATTAGAGACATAAGCAATTGGAGAAATATGTTTACAAAAATATACTTTATCAAATAAATTATAGACATAAAAATCTGAGAAATATGCTTTACAGAAAACATGCTTAAGCAGAAATAAGCTTTATAAAAATATACTTTATCAAAATAATTATAGACATAAAAATCTGAGAAATGCTTTACAGAAAGCAGCTTAAGCAGAAATGAGCTTTATAAAAATATACTTTATCAAAAAAATTATAGACAAAAAATCTGAGAAATGCTTTACAGAAAACACGCTTAAGCAGAAATGAGCTTTATATTAAATACTTTATCAAAATAATTATAGACATAAAAAATCTGAGAAATGTTTTACAGAAAACACGCTTAAGCAGAAATGAGCTTTATAAAAATATACTTTATCAAAATAATTATAGACATAAAAAATCTGAGAAATGCTTTACAGAAAACACGCTTAAGCAGAAATGAGCTTTATATTAAATACTTTATCAAAATAATTATAGACAAAAAAAATCAGAGAAATATGCTTTACAGAAAACACGCTTAAGCAGAAATGAGCTTTATATTTAATACTTTATTAAAAAAATTATAGACAAAAAATCTGAGAAATGCTTTACAGAAAACACGCTTAAGCAGAAATGAGCTTTATAAAAATATACTTAATCAAAATAATTATAGACATAAAAAAGTCGGAGAAATGCTTTACAGAAAACACGCTTAAGCAGAAATGAGCTTTATATTAAATACTTTATCAAATAAATTATAGACATAAAAATCTGAGAAATATGCTTTACAGAAACACGCTTAAGCAGAAATAAGCTTTATAAAAATATACTTTATCAAAAAAAATTATAGACAAAAAAAATCTGAGAAATATGCTTTACAGAAAACACGCTTAAGCAGAAATGAGCTTTATATTTAATACTTTATTAAAATAATTATAGACAAAAAATCTGAGAAATGCTTTACAGAAAACACGCTTAAGCAGAAATGAGCTTTATAAAAATATACTTAATCAAAATAATTATAGACATAAAAAATTCGGAGAAATGCTTTACAGAAAACACGTTTTAGCAGAAAGAAGCTTTCCAAAATATACTTTACCGAAAACAAAACATTATAGACATAAACATTAGGGAAATATGCTTTACAGAAAACAAGTGATGCACTGATACCACTTTTTTTCAGAACGAGTCTGATACACATACTTAATTTTTAGTACTCGCTGATACCGCCTCACACAATCGCGATCATTCATTCAGGTTGTAGAGGTATTTGAATGTTGAAAGAGAGAGCGGCTTTCCCGCAAGTGGGTGTGGTTTCATCACAGACAGCGGACACGCCCCCAGCATTTGAGAGCAGTGAAAGCTGCTTATTTTTCCCAGACTTTCATCACTTATTTTACATACTTTGCAGTTTTAATCATACAAATTTGGATGGGCGGTTAAAAAGAAACACATTTAATATCACTTTAGATTTTAAGTGTCTTAGTATGTGTCGGCATTCCCCCAAGCCAAAAAACAAAACTCCAGTTGTGTTTAAGTCGAGACAAAACAGACTTGACCGAGACTTGAAACAGTCCTTTTGAAACTGTGTTTGCAACCCAATTTAATACTATAATGTGATTATCTGAGTGAAACACAATTCAAAATCTAGCTATGAAAGTCTTTCTAAAATAGAGCGGTTAGAGAATTGGAGCGGTTGATGATATCAGCCATAAAGGAAAATCATTCGTTTTATTTCTTTTGAATAGCATATGCAGATAGATAAGAAACCATTTTCTCTTCTCCCTTGGATTTAAACATTCACTCCGTGTAGCTTAAAGACTTAACGTTAAAGTTTCTGTGTGAGTTGCATCCCAATGAGAAATCTCTATATTTTACTGGCAGACGAATTCCCCACCCTTTCCCAGGGTCACCGCCGACCCCTGACCACCTGTGTTTGGCTGGTGTAACCCTTTAGTGATTGGGAAATCAGTATTCACTGGAGAAGCAAGCGAAACAAAATGCCAGCCCTTGTTAAGGCTAAAATATTTACCCTGTGTGATGGGCTGCCGGGGTGTTGAAAGAGCTCTCTTGGATATACAGATAAACACTTCAACACTTTCTTTGTCTGGGACAGATGAATTGCTGCAATGACAAAAAAAATCATCTTATCGACTCCGAGTGAATATCTGCCAGACTTTTCACAACCGCTCCCATTTATTTTGGACTGTAATGTGTAAATCTACCAAGACAGCACAAGCTTCCTGAATTAATTTAATCTCTTCTGTAAAATGCCATATAAAGTGACTTTGTTTATCATTTGGATTTACTTTGACACGTCAACTGTTAAGTCAGAAAAAAATACAAATAAAATCGATAAAGCAGTGTTATTAATTCAGCAGGATATTGGATTAACTCATGTAGATGTACTAAAACTCTTCGTTGTATTCATTGGTAAACTGAGATTTGTTGACATCTAAACTGAGCTTGTTAGGTGTTCGGTTAAAATTAGGGTATTGTTGGGGAGAAGTGGTGGTCATTGACTTCTTTTTCAAGGGTGCACGATGCAAAGCTCATCATTTATTTAACCCTTTATTTGCTTATCATGTCAAAATATGTGTTCAGCACGTCATCATGTAAACGTATGTGCATCACGCTTCATTTCAAAATACGAGCTTGCTGCAGACGCTTTAAAGGGGTTTATGATAAAAGATAAGCTCACATTTTCCAGATACTCGCTTTATCTCATGTGTAATCAGAGTTTATTGTTAAGTTTCCTTTATCATAAACCCTTTCATGCACCATGAAACGTGGTTCACACGATACATCGAACACATATTGACATGACATGCAACACACATAACACTGAACAAATATTTTGAATTTGCGCCCTTCGGAAAAAAAGTCACTGGCCGCCACTGTTGGGCAGTGAATACACTAATGGTGTGTGCAAACTAAAAGCGAAGCAAATATTTGCGTTAATCACTCTAAATTACTGACTGGATTACTTATTTTTCACGTCACTCGTGTGATTAACCCTCTTTGAGGTTTTGGAGCCCTGGGGAAGTTTTGACCTGCATTGACATCTGTGCTTTTTTCAGTAAAGAGGCACAAATAATGGCAAAAGTCTCACAACACTGTGTTAACAAATGTATGAGAGAATGTTTATGCATGGCTTTTGAAAAAGCAAAATGTTTAAGTCACTGATATAAAGCCACAAAACCTATACTAAACATGTGTTTATATGGCTTTTAAGAACTTTGAAGAATCTGTAGTCTAACATTTTTTCTTTGAAATGAAAATCACTCTGCCTACTCGTTTACATAAAACAATATATTGATTTAAAGTTTCTTGTTTAGAAAGGTCATATGGGATAAGGCGTGAAAACTTCTGAATAATCTGTTATTGACACCTGAGGAAACAAATAATAATAAGCCTTGTAGGCTGGAATGTTAGAGAAAACTACAAATAAAAAATTTGAGGAATATACTTGTTTTGCAAATTGATATAACCTATTTAACTCTTTCACCGCCAGCGTTTTTTAAAAAAGTTGCCAGCCAGCGCCAGCGTTTTTCATGATTTTCACCAAAGTTTTTAATGTCTTCCAGAAAATGTTCTTCTTTAAATATATAAACATACAATATACCAAATGAAAGAACAGACCCTCTGCTTTCAAACAAAAAAAAAACGTTTCATCCTACCTTCAGTGGTTCTTTTGCAATCAGCTTTTGAATATGGGTAGGTTTTTGCAAAAACACCACATTTTGAGCAAAAAGCAGAGATAATTCAATTTTTGTGACGGACTTTTCATAGAGATCCCATTCAGAGCCATCTTTAAAACCGACACGGACATGCAGCCGCTTGCCATAGGGCAATACTTTCGGGTTTAAAAAGTTGCGGAAGGGCGCCACCTGGTGGATAATAGCGATATTGTTGAAAGACGGAAAATCTCGTCATTGGCGGGGAAGCGTTTTCTCTTAATTGACGAGATATCTTGTCAATGGCGGGGAAAGAGTAAACATGGATGGATTAATAGGTAGAGAGATATAAGGGTTGTCAATGGATTAAAATATTGAATTTAGATTAATCGCATTGTTGTTATGAGTAAACTCGTAAATAATCGCAACCTAATCGCACGTTTTTATCTGTTCTATATTTACCTTAAAGCGTCATGAAACCACGCTGTTTCAGCTCCAGTCCACCTCACTAACATTTTGAAAATGCACCTTAAATGGGCTTGGACGCTGTGACAAGAACGGCGTGGAGGCCGGGCACAAACATTAAGATTTAATTTAAGAATAACAGTATTACAGAAATAACTAAACTGAATACAATGGGGTCGTAAACACTGCATTTTGTCATGTCGCCTTTTAATACTTAATCCTGTTCTGTACACACACAGTTCAGTAATTTACGGGACTGACAACCGCATTCTACAACCGAATTAACTCCCGGGTCAGACAACCGCATTTACAGAAACTCTGCAGAGTGTGTACATAACCGAACTGAACAATTAGTTGTTAAAGTATTTAAACATGCGTAACGGACATGACAAGTCTTTCTTCTGAAAAAGTAATTGCCTAGAAGGGGAAAAAGTCTGACTTTGCGCGGTGCAGAAAATGAGAGAGGCACGAGCGTTTGCTGACTGTTGCAGGATCTTGTAAGAATATAACCGCGAACAAAATCCAATAATAAACCAAAACAAATCAAATGCTTTACCTCAAAGATCAAAATATTGGGACCGGAATCTTCACACTTTAATAACACCAAAAATGTAATCACTTCATGAGACAAAAGCCATAAATGGTTAAGCGCCAAAACAGTATGCAAGTATAAAAATATCAAAACTCTTTGGTTATTTTTTAGCGTGATGCTAAGGGTCTAATCAGATTCAATCGATTGTGCTAAGCTATGCTAAAAGTGCTAGCGCCAGACCCAGAGATCAGCTGAATGAATTCCAAAACGGTAAAAATCAAATGTTTAACTCTAGAGGAGCTGGAAAATGAGAATATTTTCAAAAAAAGTGGAATGTCCCTTAAATTTTATGAGAAATACAGTTAAAGGTTTTTTTAAGGTTAAAAAACTAAATTACAGCATTCATACCCAAAATCGCTGATTAAACTAATAGATTTTGCACACATAAAGTCAGAAACAATATCAATATATTTTGTAATGCAAGGATGTAATATAATGTTACACATCATATATTTTTTCTCAACGGTTAACCAAACATCCACTTAAGACATAACAGATGATATCTGCATGAATTCTTGCCAAAACAGACATTTTTAAAACTGCAATACTGTCTATGTGTGCGTATATCAGGGTCACGCATCTGCATGCATGCTTCATTGTCACGCCTCAAAAGTCATCTTAAATCGATCGCCGTGTTGTCCAGCTGCGAGAACATAGAGGTTTTCATGACAGATCTATTTCAGAACCAGCTGCCATAAAATAATATGCGGCCCAGATATTATTGCTTATGGGCCAGTTTTGGCTCGTGAGCTGCCTGTTCCGACCCCTTTCCCATATAGAAACCATGGTTTTACTACAGAAAATTTATATCAAACATGTTTTTGGCTAAATGCAATTTGTATTACCATATGTTTCATAGAAATATAACAATTAAACTGTAATGAGACACTTACATCATTTAAAAGTAGACAATCCAAGCATTTATGTAGACTTTTATCTTTTGTTTGTCTGGCAAGTATTCGATAAGTTCGCGTTTTTGACAAGACTTCACTGAGGAAGAGAGAACAGAACGGGCATCATGTTTATATTCTTAATTTTGCGAAAAGCACAACATTTTGTTTTATTGGGAGTGGACATAATAAAACTAGACACTTTTGAATGATGTATGAATAATATCTGTATGTTCAAAATTAACTTCGTTTTTTAAAGTCTCTTTTGCACTGATAAGAAGAAAAGTGTGACGTCACCGCCCGCAATAACGTCGAATCCTTGGTGTTAAAAAAAACATTGCACAATGAATTGTCTTTACGCACAACAACAACAACAGTAGTCCAACTTCCTCCCTTCTTTTTAAAAGCTATTACCTTTTTGTCCAGAGTGAATAAGAAGTTTTCCGAAATTTTGGGATGCCCACAGACAATAATGTTCTTCTCCATTTTCTGATACAACTGGATGTGTATAATAATAAATAAGCTCTTCGCTAATTGGCTTGCGCAATAACGCGTGATGCAATTTTTATTGATTGTTTTTTTTTCTGAGTTGACAATTTTGAACTTGAATGAAAGACAAGCTTGAGGCGAATATTGTGCATTTTGTGCTTCGCGTAATTCGTGTCTTCTGGTGCATATTTGCTTTGACTTTGTATGTAATCTACTTATGCAAATAATTTTGCATTTGTTGTTTTGGAACCCATTAACTAAGGAAATTATGTCAAAATGCACATTTTCTTTAAAAAAACTTCACGTTTGAGACGGCAACATACTTTATTTACAAAGATCTTATTTATTGTAGAATAATTTAATTCATAGATAGTCAATCAAAATTTAAATGAATCCTAAAATGTCAAATAATTGCGCCAGGTGAATAGTTATAAATTTTGGATAAAAGTTTGTTTAACTGGATTTAAATAAGACTCCAGTTTTACTGTGAAATGTGCACATAAATAGTTTTTGACTTAAATATTGGAAGTCATTAAAATGAAGGATATGTAAAGTGAATGCTGCTAGTTGAAATTGTGAAGCGTTATGAAATTTATTCTTGGCAAACTGATGTCAGTGTCTTTATTTAATCTGGTTATAATATTTTAGTTATGCCCGGATTTCAGTTATTTACCCAACACACTGTAAACTGTTAAAATGAAGTTTTCAGACGACTTTTCTTGTGAGTACAAAAAGTGTTTGCATATTTTAGAGAAAATCTAAAGAATTTTATCTTGAAAAATCCAAATGTGTTTGTAAAATATAATCTTCAGTGTTACAGGAGATATCAGCAGAAGACAGGACAGATTTATTTAATATTTTATATTGTTGTAACCTAAGTTTCTCTGCTTTTGCAGGTAAAATGGTCAGACGCTTCATCCACCACTGTCAGCAAAAGTCATTGTGAATTAGAGGACTTTCTGTTAAAGGTGAGCACAGATATATGTGTGAGATATGCATCACTCTGTTTGTTTTTGTTGTTCAGTCACGTAAATCTGTGGCACATGCACGTGTGCCAACTGGCAAGGCATCATGCCATCAAAATAAAGCAGCAGGGCACATTTCCTTCTGGCTGTGTTTGCAATAAAATTGGTGTGCTGTTTCATGCGTATGTAGTGTTTATACAACAGTTCTTTCTGTTTCTCGAATCTGATTGGCTGAGAGCCTTTTACATCCATGCAATAGATGCATAAACGTAAAGAAACATAAAGTCTCTCTCTCTCTTGCTCGCTCTCTCTCTAGCTTCCTAAGGAGCAGAGCCCTGATGGCTTTGAGAAAAGCATTGTCAGGATATTAAGTCGAGCAGATCAATGTGAGTCCAGAGAACTGGAGAGAAATCTCAGGTGAGTCTCATCTCATTGGTTAACTAGTTTTGGGGGAACTTTTGTTGCACTTTTGCACTACAAACACATCCAAAAAAAGGCAGACAATGTGTCACAGGCATGTGTAGGTTATGAGCAGGGTGTGATTTGTGTGTGGGGGGGGTATGGGGGGGATTATCCCCCTCTGGTTTTCATATTCCTGCCTCTGATTAATTCTTTTTTAGACACACATGTATCCCCCCCATGATGAATAGTCATCAAATGGCCGAATCTCGCTCGGCGTGGGTAGGGGTAGGACAGGTTACATTTCTATACATATTTTATTTCAACAGTTACAAGAAATAGCCTAATACCCTGAATAATCAATATAAGCTTGTGGTTAATAATTTATTTTCATAAATAAAAATTTCCCTCCTTCTGATTTATTTTACAAATTACACCCTAGTTATGAGGGAGAAAAAAGTTTTACTTTTATTTGTTAGTAAAGTAAATAAATGACATAAATAACATGTGAAACGTAACTTCAGTGATGTAAGTTTCAAAGTAAAATTAATTAATAACTGTAAATATTAAAAAATGTAATTGGTAACTCCTAAGAAACACGTACAGTTAAAGTCGCTTTGGATTAAAGGCACAATATGTAAGATTTTCGCCACTAGAGGTCGCTAATTCATAATAACAAAGGCGAAACTTAATGACTTTCAGAGATGTATCAAATTCACAAATCATGTTTACGGATGAGGTAATAAAATAATGTGATCAAACGTACAGGTGATAAAGCATTAAAGGTGCAGTGTGTAATTTTTAGAAGAATCTCTTGACAGAAATGCAAAATAATATACAAAACTATATTATCAAGGGTGTATAAAGACCTTTCATAATGAACTGTTATGTTTTTATTATCTTAGAATGAGACGTTTTTATCTACATACACAGAGGGTCCCCTTAAATGGAAGTCGCCATTTTGTGCCGCCAGAAGCCCTTAACGGGCAAACTTTTTTTTACTAAGTTGTCTCCGTCAATTACATGTTTTTCCGGTGGCGGCTACCATAGCTTCTCAATGCTTTTCAAAAGCGAGGGGTGAGCAGTGGACTTAGCCGTTGGTTGCAATTCACAACCTCACCAATGGATGCCGCTAAAATTTACACACTGCACCTTTAATACAAGCTTTGTGTATAACCACCATGTCAGCATTTGTCTATTCGTGTTGCCATAGTTTAGTGAGGATAGTGTGGATATTAAGTCAATAAAAGGGAGACAAGGGACGAGCCATTATTTAAAATAAAAATGTCTCTGGATTTGCAAATCCTTGGGAACTTTTGGGATAATGTAAGTACACAACTGCATTAAATACATCACACTGTGCAAATGGTTTTTGGAGATTGTATTACAAAAATCTTACATATTGTTGCTTTGAAGCATCTGGCGAATGCATAAATGTAAACTTGGAAAATTAATCTGATTATAAATATTAGCCCAAATGTTGTTCTAACAGTAAACTATCAAATATAAAAAAAAAAAAAATAAGCAGAACATTTCATTTTTAGATCTCACAACAACACACAGAGCTGTATTTAGGTCAGTAACACTGATGTCACCTTCACAGGGAATTCAGCTTCCTGTGAAGATGAACCAAACACCCGTGACTGTATCTGTTTTTAACTTTAATGTTTCTTTCTCTCTCTTGTTTCTGTACAGGGAGAAGTTTTTGTCTTTATCACAGGAGGTTCTCCAGAGGTGTGACGTCTCCACGTTCTTCATGTCTGATCCATCTTTACGGCCCTGCAGTCACTGTGAGGAACCACAACATGATTTTACTCTTGTCGAATGTGATGCTTTTTTCACAAACCCAAATCTGTGGGATAAGCAAGTCCCTAAATTTAAAAGTCTAAAGCCTTAAAGTTTCACAATCTAATGAAAAGATAAATCACAAAAGAAATGACTTTAGCTGGGTTTTCACAGGCAGGGTCAGTAGGCAGCCACCTACTTTTTTGGGGTGTATTTTATACACAAGAGTGGCATTAGGTGACGAGAGAGAGTTAGTTGGCGATAATGCATCGTAATATTGGTGCTTCCCACCATTAACTCTTTCCCTGCCAGTGTTAAAAAAAATGCCAGCCAGTGCCAGCATGTTTTATGATTTTCACAAAAGTTGAATGCCTTCCAGAAAAGGTTCTTCTTAAAATATATAAACATACAGAGCCTCTGCTTTAAAAAAAACACATTTCATTCTACCTTCATTAGTTCTCTTTTTATCACCTCTCAAATATGGTTTCTCCAAAAATACTAAATTTTGAGGAAAAGCTAAGATAATGACATTTTTTGAGTGATTCTCAAAACATACATGGAGTTTTACCCTTATGTGTTGTTGGGGCCATTTTTGAGTCTTTATTTGGCCACAACTTTCCCTGTGTTTGAGCAAATTTAATGATTTTTGGTGACAAATCTTATATTGACACATATTTTAAGAAAATGCTTTGAAATTTTTCAAAAACCCAACAATACACAGTGGGCAAATTTACTACCCTTTTGTGTTGTTAGTGGACCAAAAAGGCCACTAAATTAAACGGCTGTAAAAATGTATCACATTAATATTTTTTTAATTTGTTTTTTCATAAATCTATTAATCAACCTTATAACAGATCAAACTACAAAATTCTATGATTTTAACTCTTTAATTGCTAAATAAGTGGTGTCACTGATTTGGGGGAAAACACACAAAATGACTAGTTTTCAATATAAATAATGAATCTGGACTGGATTTTTTTTACTCTTGGGCATGTGAAAGATTAGTAAAAACAGTTTTTGTGTAGCATCAGATTTTTTTTCCCCTTATTTATTGTTCGTGGCTGTTTTTGCCCCATTGACTTCCATTATGACATTTTTAATTGCAGAGCCATGACACCTTATTATCATGCATTCTTAATTGTTGATGGTTTTTCCTTTTGCAAAAAGGTAAAATTTGTCATTTTTACTGTTGATCACCATGTGGCACCATTAACCCTTTAGTAGGCCTGTGCAAAAACAGAGCTTAATTTCTGGCTTGTACCTTGAGTTACAAACTGTTTGCCCTAAGGGGTCGCTTCTGGGTTTTATAAGTTGGGTAAGACCGCCACCTGGTGGATAATAGCAGAAATACGGATTGCTGGAAAAACTCGTCATTGGCAGGGAATCGTTTTCTCTTAATTGACGAGTTAACTCATCAATGGCGTGGAAAGAGATAAACGAAGAAGCAGCTCCATGAATGCGCCTTGGCCCATGAAGGAAGTTATTACTTATAGTTTAAAACATTTTAAATATTGATATTTTTCTTACAAAATCGCATCGATTACACTCAAAAGGCCTTTAATAACCCACTGGTGCCATGTGGATTACTTCTGTGTAGTATGGATTAGGGCTGCACGATGTGAGGAAAAGTTGCGATGTGCTGTGACATTGTTTAATGTTGCGATGACGATGTGAGTTGCGATAAATATTTTATATTTTTTCATGTTTTAGGGGCCATTCACATGTCGCGCCTAAAAACGCGTGGAAAACGCTAGACACTAGGGCTGTAGCGATACACAAATCTCACGATACAATCCGATACGCGATATTCATCTGCCGATACGATATATATCGATCTGTTCGTCCACCGATCCGATACGATCCGATATAATTTGATACACTTACATCATTTTCTGACAGATTTCTGACATATGCTTCAGTTGTGCGCGAGGTCCAGCCGTCGCACGTCAGGGCAACTCTCTCCGCGCTGGCCATGGAGGCTTTGACGCGTGCCTTTGTCTGAGCGTACAGCCTGGGAATGCAAACCTTGGTGAGGTGTTCGCGGGTTGGAATAGGATAGCGAGGCTCCATCGCGTTCACCATGCGCCTAAAGCCGGCGTTTTCCACCACCGAATATGGTCTTAAATCCTGACAAATAAAGTAGGCAATGGACTCTGTAATTTTCTGCGACCTTGGTGAAGCAGATGGAAACTTGTGTGAACAACCGCCATCGATGTTCAGTATGGTTTGTTTTGGGTCACGCGACTGCAGCTTCTTGGGGTCCTCTGATAGCGTTACTTTGTCCGGGTGGTGACGCTTTAGGTGGACTCGTAGGTTGGTGGTATTTCCAGAGTATTTCACGTTTGTGTGACACAGCTTGCAAACCGCGAGGCTTTTGTCCAAGTCGTCGCTTTCCTTCTTTCTTTTGAATCCAAAGTGATCCCACACATCTGCTTTTAAGCATGAAGGTGCTGGGTTTATATCTGCCGCCATTTTCTCGAATCTCCTCGCTCTGACTCCGTAAACAGGATGACGTCTGTGTAAAGTTAGTACGGGTGACAGCGTTACTAGCGGCTGGCTGACCAAATCGCTCTTCCTGCCACACGAAAGGGGGTAAACACGAAAGATTTGAATGGACTTGTGTATCGATACGCGCAGCTTAAAAATCGATACGTTCTTGGGAAAATTTATATCGCCGAATCGATAAAATCGCCCAGCCCTACTAGACACGTAGGTTATTGTCACATGATCTGCACGCTGCGCTTGTGTCATTATGAAAAGTTAAAATGTTTTTAAAAAGCCTGGAAAAACGAGCCCGTCGCACCGCGTGCGAGTCGCGACCGCGACGCTTCCAGAGCGCATATACTGCGCGCCTACATTTGAAATAATGAACTTGAACGCGCAATAGACGCAATATGTGAATCACCGCTTCCACAGTAGCTGTGTTTGCGGCGTCATCTCTCCTTAATCCAAAATAATTACAGCTGAAGTGCTGTTCCTTTTCACCACAAGGTCTTCGTCTGACAACACATTTTCCTCACTCTTCTCTCCTTTCTCCGCCATCGTTTTTTGCTAACAGGCACAGCGTCGCAACTGACACCTCACAAATCAATCTGAGCGTAGCTGACTTGGGGGTTCCCCTGATTGGCCTAATAGCATGAACGCGCAAACCATCCGTGCGTCCCAAAATGCCTACTTCTATACTATATAGCATGCAAAAAGTACGAGAAGTAGTGCTTTTCGCCTACTATATAGTATGGAAGTATGCGGTTTGGGACGCAGGGACTAAACATGATAGGTCAAACGTTTATTACATGCGCTTAGCGTTTTCCCTTCATTCATCGCGTCAAGGCTGTCTGTTGCGATGTGTTCATCGCGTGAGTTCATATCGCGATGACGATGAAAATTCGATGTATCGTTCAGCCCTAGTATGGGTTCAGTTTTCAAGTTGTTTCCTGGCCCGTCTTTATTACCGTTATAAAGCTTAGAAGAGCAGGGACATTTTCTAAAATAACTTTGATTTGTGTTTGTTCATCTGAGAAAAGATAATCATGTACATCGAGGTAAATCATGGGGAAATTTGAATTATTCAGTGAAGTATCCCTTTAACAGCCCCATGATATAAATAGTTTATGTAGTGCATCAATGTAGTCAGATTAGGGATGGGCATGAGTACTACTGTATATTACTCAAGTATAAGAACGTGGCATCGATGATTGATCACAAAAACGATGATCGTGTTGGTTTTTTATTAATTCAATTAACCGAGTACTCGTTTTTCAGACCTATGGATAAATCAAAATAAAAAAAATGACATACATGCACATCCCTAGGTTTGATGAACATTTGTGCATGTGGAGTCCTCTACAATCTTCAAGAAACAACTAAAAACACACCTCAATAAACACCTATGGTCAAAAAAAATCTGTTCATTTTACTAGCTACAGCCCCTAGTCCAACATTTAAACAAAATTTTGTAAGTAGCTAAATAAATAAATGTAAACATGGCCACACATTTTATTATATTTTCTTTTTTTTAAATAAATCCCATGAAGTATATAATAAGACATTCCTATGTTTAAATGAAAGGGGAAAAAAGCTTTGGATGCCCATCTGCTGTCTCTCTGCAGGTACCAGAGCACCTGTATCCAGAATCCATCAGCCTGCACGTGGTTTCTCTGAATACTGTTCGGAGACCTCCAGTCTGGAAGAAGGTAAGACAGATGCACTTCCCTAAAAATAAACCCTGATGTTCTAGTGACTAACATAGACTCACCGTCACGTTTTCTCTCTTTCAGACGTGGAGGGTTACAGAGTCAGAGCCACGGGTCCGAGGTACGGCTCTCTATCTCATCCTCTATAGCATCTGTCATGAAAGAATCAATGTTGTAAATGTCTTTTTTTCTCAACCTGTAGTCATCAGCATTCAGAAAGCCAGAGAAGAGGAAACTGTGAGCAGAACGGGGAGAGAGTTTGGATGAAAGAAAGCGAACTAGAACCGGTGAGCTCATAAATATCTTGATATGTGCTGAATTTAACAGGTATTGTTTGAATAAAATATTTAAATAGTAGTCTGATTTCTGTCTCCAAAGATTTGAGGACTTAATGTTTCACAAGATGCATTAACACGTGATGTTTTTGTCTTTGCTAGAGCTGCACAAATGACAGAAGAATCCCGACGCCCGGACAGAAGAGCAAAGTGAGAGCTGCCAGCAAAAGGTACAAGCCGCACACATCTGAATTTAATACTCTGTGTTCGGTTTCATTCTGTATTTGGGATCAAGTTAAAATGCTGACTAAGACATCTGAGTATCGGATTTGTTTCGATTGCATTCCATGGGATGAGATGTTATTGATCGTTGAGATTTGGATACATAATGTTTTTAAGGAAGTTAGATGTAAAAAACTGGCCTATATTAGGGTTGCAAGATATATTGAAATTGTCGCAAATGCACAATTTACGATGGTTAGCAATAGTTGAAAGATTTTAATATTTTAAAATGTAAAGCAGAGGGACTGGTAAGTCTATACTTCCATAAAGGCATTTTTTCCGAAAAAAAAGTTTAAAATAATAAACCATATGTCCAACTCAAATCCCCTACCTGTAGGGTTTCATTTATTTAAAGAGCACCTATGGTCCGATTCATCTTTGGTGTGTAAGTGCGTATTAGTTCATGTTAATGATATGCAAAAGGTACAAATCCCAAAGTAAACAATGATGCGAGTTATCGTCTCCAACGTAAATCTCTTTTCTTGGACTACAACAAACACACATGGATTGTAGGCAACAGTTTACTTCCTGGGATTGGTGATGTAGACAAGACCAACATTATCATAATTCCTCCCGCTTTGACTCACAGCCTTGCATTTTAAGCGAATCTTTCAAACGTGGTAAGGAGCGCTACATTTCCTGCTGACGTCAGAGGTATTCAGGCCAATCACAACGTACCATCCTACAAGTTCCCCTCAATTAGACGGTAGTTTCAGATTTCTAAATGGTAATATTTCTTGGATTTCTTTTGTGACGGTCCTGTAAAATACGATGATATGCTGAGGTTGGTGACATTTTGAAAATCCGGGCATGGATTAATAAAGGATCAAGATATAACCTAGACGGGTGATTCTCACGAAATCCAGACTTAAAAGGTATCCAGATTTTTTTTTAAAAGCTCTGGAAGCCAATTTTTTATTTTTGTACTTATAAGATTAAGGTCTGAATTTACTATAACCATTATTTGTAGAGGATTTAAAAATATTTCTTATAGAATGATTTATATTTTTTAGATTATCGTTATCAAAAATTATCATTACCGCAACATGATATTACATTAAATATATGCTTTACAAACTTTTACAATGTTACGGTAATGAGAACTAAAAAGTTGTCTAGGTACTACGACAAAAAAATTTCAACTTTTATGTGGAGAGAAAAAATAAGAACTGCTTACCTGGTAGCCATCTCGAGTGTCACAGTCAGTTATGTCCCTCACAACAATTTTTTTAATGTTAGTTCCTTGAGGGCTTAAATAATGATTTAAAATTGTTGCGGAGGATGAGAAAAATGTTCTTGGACACATTTATATTCCGTATTATTGTCTCTTCATTTACCAATTATAACCAAATACCACATGTTTCTTTACTGTAAATGTTTATAGTATAACATGCACTGAAGCTTTAGATTTTTTAGATTATTTAATTATAAATATTTCCATGTCAAACAACCCAAATCCAGTCATGGACAAGTTGCGGTAATGAAAATTTTCCCTTAAATGTGAAAAAAAAAAATTGGTTACAAAATAGTACATGAAGAGATGCGGACGTCGACGCAAAGGTATAAATGAAAACCGATGCGGAACCTACGCCGTCGCGGCTACGCCGTAGGACCTACTCACAACTATAAATCGCCCTTTAGTGCGAGAGTGTTGTTACAGTAGATGATCAGAAGCAGTCCGATTATGTCGACATTAGAAGTTAGACTGTATATATAAAAATGCAAATACTTCTGTAGTATAATGGTTGAAGGTTTATGATCGTGAAATATTTGAAGAAATCGCTTTTCCCGTAAAACGCCAAAGGAGATCAAGTTACAGTAGCTACTGTAGTTTGAGTGACTGACAGCTCCAGTCACCATTCACTATCATTGCATCAGTTTACAATGAAAGTAAATGGCATCTGAAGCTGTCTAACATCTCCTTTGGTGTTCTACAGAAATAAGAAAGTCATTCAGGTTTGGAACAGCAAGTTTAACAGGTGAGTAAATGACTTTGGGGAGAACTGTCGCTTTAAAGGCCCACAAAGGTATGGCAGCTGTATGCAAACACTGTGGTTTGTTTTCAGGGAGCGAGGCCGAAGGGTGACCAGCGCAAAGAGTTGTGCTGGGATCCAGAAACCTTCTGCAACACTCGTCATCAACCAGACGGCTTGCAAAGGTGTGTACGCATCTTCACGCTAAAGTAATGTTTGTGTGTGTGTGTGTGTATATGTCACAAAGCAAGTTACGTTTTGTTCGTAGACACTGGAAGGGTCAGATATGGAGACACATCCTCGGATAGCTCCAATTCCGTGCCATCAAGCCCTGTTCACCACAAGAGCCTGGAGGAGCAAGGTGCATTTTCCGAATTTGCTTTTGAAGTGTTTATAAGCAGTACGAGTATGTAAATGTTATTTATCTGTCTCTCGGCAGACACAGAGAGTCAGTCCGACAACTCTGCTCAGGAACCGTCTGAAAAAACTCACCTCGCCAAAAGCATTGGCGGGAAAGCGGTTGCCATGGTGAATCCGTTAGTCGCTGAACCTAAGAGCGTCCCGCAGCCTCCTTCGATGGTAGAGTTGACCGCTCGCTTCCCCTGCGGCCTGCAGTACAACCCGACCCAGAGAGACGCCAGCGAGGGCAAGATAACCATAACCATCCCGCTGGTCAGAGACGCAGTAACGTCTGCCAGCACACAGACACAGCAGCAACCCCCGCCGGGTCATCTGCAGCCAGGAAACAGCACTGCCAGCAATCCGATCAAAACAAATGCCAAGGCTTCCAACAATGCCACCGCTTCCAGCGCAAGCTCATGCCCTCTCTCCACTAGCCAAATCCCGGGACCTTGTCCCACGAGCGTGCACGCCCCGGGGCCAGCACCTCTGCCGCCCCCCGCCGTCACGCACAGCACCGCTCAGAGCGATTCCTTGTCTTACATCAACAGCTCAAACCCGCCGGTCACGGCGCAGACGCAGGCCAGCGGGACGGGCTGCAACGCATGCGGCTGCCGCGGTAGTTGCAGCGGAAATGTCGCCCATCAAACGCTAGGCTACTTCCTGCCGCCTCAACATGCTCGTCAGATGTTTGTTCCCCCGCCTACGTTCTTCAACCTCCCGCCTTCAAGTTTCCCCGCTCAGGGCCACCAGAGTAACGGGACGCCTTTGACGTTTTACTCTCCCGGGGCTTTTCTCCACCCTCATTCGGACCACATGTTGGCCACGCAGGCGGGATACAACCTGCCTCAAATGCAGCATTTTCGACGCTTCTACCAACCTCAACCCATCTTTTCGCCGGTCGGCCTGCTGTCGGGTGGAAACAACGTTAAGAAGGTCACCAACGCTTCCTGTTACAACTGCGGAATGACCGGACATTACGCCCCGGATTGCAAGCAGCCGTCCGTCGATGCCGGACTGACAGGTAACATCAGGGTCTGGAGATGATGATGATGTTTTAGGTCAGAAACATATTCTACCTAAGGAAACAAACACGGATGTGAGTGCTTACAAAGCATTGCATGAAAACATTAGGGGAGGGAACCGAAAGGGAATGACGATATTAAATGAATTAGATCAATATCTTATAATAATAATGTTTATTCAAAAATTTTATATTGCAATAATTATACCCAGCAAGCAATTTTGCATTTAAAGGTGCAGTGTGTAACTTTTAGGAGGATCTCTTGACAGAAATGAAATATAATCTACACAACTATATTATCAGTGCTGTATAAAGACTTTACATAATGAATCTGTATCGTTTTTATTACCCTAAAAAGAGCTTTTATTTACATACACCGCAGATCACCTTACATCAGGGGTGTCAAACTCAAGGCCAAATCCTGCCCGCTCCCTTATTTTACACTGCAAAAAATGACTTTCTTACTTAGTATTTTTTCCTGTTTTCAGTAGAAATATCTAAAAATTCTTAAATTAAGATGCTATTTCTTGATGAGAAAAATGACCTAAGTAAATAAGTCTAGTTTTAAGACAAATAATATACAATTTAAGTGAAATTGTCCTTAAAACAAGCAAAATTATCTGCCAATGGGGTGAGAAAAAAATAAGTAAAATTTTCTCATCCCATTGGCAGATAATTTTGCTTGTTTTAAGCACAAATTCACTTAAATGGTATATTTTTTGTCTAAAAACTAGTATTATTTTCTTAGGTCATTTTGCTCATTAAGAAAATACATCTTGATTTAAGAATTTTTTGATTTTTCTACTGAAAACAAGACAAAAATACTAAGTAAGAAAGTTATTACAGATTATATATACAGATTATTTTTGCAGGTTTTTCAGCATTTTTTTTTTTTGTGGCTGTCGAAAAATATTGTCCCGCCAAAGTCTTTTTTGATAATTTAATGTGATTTATGAGTGATCATTTATTTGAAATATATAATCAATATAAACGTATTTTAATTGCTAATTTATTTTATTTTATTATTAAAATAATCTGTACAATAGTTGCACACTTGAATACACTTTGTCATTATTTGTCCTGCGCTGCTTCTTTCAAAGCTAGGTATTAATTGCGTTATTTAAGGTGCTCCAAATGAATTCACGCGTTTTAGGCCAAAAAAATTTTTTTGTTTCATACAGTAAACATCTCCTCACTATCTGCTAGCTGCCGGTCCCATGATCACACTGTAAAAAACACGATCTCTGTAGACAGCCCAGGCTCCACAAACTGCAACAAAAACAAAGTGGTCAAACCTACCACCACGAAATATAACGTGTTCAAGCCAATAAACAACAAGAATTTGGGAGTGGGGTTTGGGAGCGTTCATGACTCGTTCAGAAAGCACGGAAGGGAGGGGAGGAGTTAGCTACGCCCCGTTTTGTTTGACAACACTTCAAACGTCAACAAGAAGGGACGTCACACAAATTCGCTTAGAGCGCCTTTAACAAAACCATATGTTAATATGCAATGTTAGAAAAGAGATGCATTCATGTAGTTTTACAAATACAACGGCCCTTTAAAAGCAACCGTAATGCTAATGTGGCTCGGGATGAAATTGATTTTGACACCCGTGCCTTACATGGAAGTCTCTGTCATGTTTCTACAGTAGCCCTAAACAGACACACTGCTCTTCAGAGCGCATTTCTTCCCTATGTTGTCTAAGACAATAACATGTTTGTCCTTTAGTCCTATAGTGAGGTTGCTTCTCTTAAAGGGAGGGGTAAACTGCGGACCATAGCTTGCAATTCACAATCTCACCACTAGTTGCTGCTAAAAATCTACACAGGGCACCTTTAAAAGCTGTCTATATGCATCCAAACCATAAACTGTAAAAAATATGTACGTAGTGTCTGTGACATCACCCATAGGTCTCTGAAGATCGTTTTTGAAGCTAGGCGTTGTCTGCCGTCGCCAATTTGGTTGCATGTTACTACGTATCAATCACGGATAACCGAAAATGGGTAAAGAGGCGGGACACAGGTGAAGCTGAGGTGGCTGGCTGCTGAAACTACACCCGCACTGCAAAAAATGACTTTCTTAGTATTTTTATCTTGTTTTCAGTAAAAATATCTAAAAATTCAAAGTCTAGTTTTTAGACAAAACATAAAAAATAAGCAAGTTTGTGCTTAACTCTTTCACCGCCATTGACGAGATATCTCGTCAATTAAGAGAAAACGCTTCCCCGCCAATGACGAGATTTTCCGTCTGTCCGCAATACCGCTATTAACTTCCGCAACTTTTTAAACCCGGAAGTATTGCCCTATGGCAAGCGGCTGCATGTCCGTGTCTGTTTTAAAGATCGCTCTGAATGGATCTCTATGAAAAGTCCGTCACAAAAATTGAATTATCTCTGCTTTTTGCTCAAAATGTGGTGTTTTTGCAGAAACCTACCCATATTCAAAAGCTGATTACAAAAGAACCACTGAAGGTAGGATGAAACGTTTTTTTTTTATTGAAAGCAGAGGGTCTGTTCTTTCATTTGGTATATTGTATGTTTATATATTTAAAGAAGAACATTTTCTGGAAGGCATTAAACTTTGGTGAAAATCATGAAAAACGCTGGCGCTGGCTGGCAACTTTTTTTTTAAAACGCTGGCGGTGAAAGAGTTAAAAAGGCCAAAAAATAGACTAGACTTTTTTTCCTAGGTCGTTTTGCTACTAGAAATACACCTTATTTTAAAAATGTTTAGATATTTTTACTGAAAACAAGACAAAAATACTAAGTAAGTAAGGCATTTTTTTGCAGTGCGACTAGCTCGACTAAAGTGACAGCAGTGGCTGTTCAACCGTCACTCAAGCGGCCACGCCCTTAATTATGCAGAACTTTAAAGCTTAATATAATTGAAACGGATGAGTTACAAAAAAATTCACCCCCTCCCACTTTTTGTACCAGGCTGTAAACATAATATTTTCTACTGTAAAGTTGGGCATTTTAACATGGAGGTCTATGGGAATTGACTCCCTTTTGGAGCCAGCCTCTAGTGGCCAGTCCATGAATTGCAGTTTAAGTCACTTCCATATTGGCTTCATCAGAGAGATCAGAAGGGTCCCCCTCAGTCCAAACACAGCCCAGACGTCTAGCTAAAATGAGGCAAAATTTGGTCTGTCAGTGAAAATTGAATAGATGTCTAGCCTAGGCATGTGCCGGTTACCGGTTTCAAGGTAATTTGGGGGTTTTAAACAGTCAAAGTTTTAAAGCACTAAAATCATCTGTGATACCGTCTCCAAGGTATGAGCTGTGTTTATACAAAATCATGTGATTGATTTGATGTTTACATTTAATATACATTTTAAAAATATTATTTTAAAAGCATATTAAAATGTAAAGGCTTTATTTTTACCTGGAATTTGAAAATAACACATTTTAGTGTTGCAATGACAATACCACAAACACCCTGAAACTGTGGTATTTTTGCTAAAGGTTATCATATCGCTAGAATCTGCGCATGCCTAGTCTAACCATAGCCCAAAAATAAATGAAATAAAATCAATAAATAAAAACCAAACACCAAGTTATTTTGACATGTAACTAAATGTAAAGTTATTTTGGCTAGAAGTGGGTTACTCGTAGTCAAACTACATCGGGTCTATAGTTAATCTAGACGGTGAAATGACACCTATTGCTTGCTGGGTAATAACATAATAGTGTCTCAATAAATTTTCACCGTATTGATTTTTTAAAAATATTGATCATTGAGAATGAAAATATTAAAAACATTGAGAGTAAGTATAATGCTGCGTTTACACCAACCGCGATTCAGGCGTCAAAATCGCGTCTAACAGTTTGAATGCATTCGCCCGTGTGTAGAGCAAGCATTTGACGCGCGTCAGAGGCACAATCCGCTTCTTGTGGGAGGGGCAAGTGCTATGTGGTTTTCTGTGTGCAGGATGGTTGATGTTGCATTTATCGAGAGAGTTACGGGTTTGTATTTGGTAACCTTACTATAGGGGGAAATAAACGGCGCGGGTCGATAAACGTGACATGACTCAAAAGTGAAATGTGTATTACAACTTACCAGGTTGCCCTCACTGACACTCTTCCAAGCGAGGTCCTTTAAGCGTTGGTTGAATGAGTGACTCCGGATGGGGCTGCCGCTAGGGCTGAACGATACATCGAATTTTCATCGTCATCGTGATATGAACTCACGCGATGAACACATCGCAACAGACAGCCTTGACGCGATGAATGAAGGGAAAACGGTAAGCGCATGTAATAAACGTTTGACCTATCACGTTTAGTCCCTGCGTCCCAAACCGCATTCTTCCATACTATATAGTAGGCGAAAAGCATTACTTCTCGTACTTTTTGCATGCTATATAGTATGGAAGTAGGCAGTTTGGGACGCACGGATGGTTTGTGCGTTCATGCTATTAGGCCAATCAGGGGAACCCCCAAGTCAGCTACGCTCAGATTGATTTGTGAGGTGTCAGTTGGACGCAGAATGCAGAATGACACAAGCGCAGCGTGCAGGTCATGTGACAATAACCTACGTGTCTAGCGTTTTCCACGCGTTTTTAGGCGCGACATGTGAATGGCCCCTAAAACATGAAAAAATATAAAATATTTATCACAACTCACATCGTCATCGCAACATTAAACAATGTCACGGCACATCGCAATTTTTCCTCACATCGTGCAGCCCTAGCTGCCGCCACAGCAGCAAGCAGGCTCCTGATTGGATAACGCGGCGCGAAATTCCGCCAACGTTAACATTTTTCAACTCGGGCGTCAGCCGCAAATTCGCGTGAACTGCATAATGCAGAAAAAGCACCATTAGAAGTGCGAATGAGCGGAAACGCGTCTACTGTGCAGCGCTACATGCCTCATCCGCGCCGCAGGACCTCCAGACGCGCGTCAACACGTCTTCACATTGCTTTTACATTGAAATCACTCGCGCTTGCCGCCTCTACCGCGGTTGGTGTAAACGCAGCATAAGAATATCAGTACATTACGATTTTGTGAGGTAAAATATAGGGATGCGCCGATACCACTTTTTTGGAATACGAGTACGACTACTTGCATTTCAGTACTTGCCGATACCGATACTGAGTACTTAATAAAAAACATGATTCAAATTTACAGGTAACAGCTTTAGTCATATAATTTAACAAAAAAACAAGTGACTAGTTTTCCAGTTTGTTGTAAACTCTCCCTCTTTGGACAACACAAGAGGCATTAACCCCTTACACGCCACTCAGACATAGACATTTCTCAGACCGTGGTATCGATCCCTGGTATCGGGGGACTTTTAACGAGTACGAGTACTTTAGAAAATGTGGTATCGAGGCCGATACCCGATACCAGTATCGGTATCGATGCATCCCTAGTAAAATATAGCGATTGTTCTTTTGGGTAGCAAACCTCAGTATTGACAGTGAAAGTTACATTCAAATATTTATTCACAAATGTTGATTTTGAGAAACTAGCCATAAAAGACAACAATTTACTCTAACGTCAAGCTTGGAGTATATTTGATGTGACCCTGCCTGTGAAAACCCATAAAATCATCCTACATAATGTAAATAATATTTTATATCTATAATATTGGCTGAGTAAGGTCATGTCAAGGATTGAAATCAAACTTTAATGCTCCTAAACTCATCGTTAGATTATCAGAACTTGAATTTCAGAGACAGGGTCACACATTTTGTCACCAGCCTGTGTGTTTTGTGTTTCAGGTGGGTTCCGGCTAAAGTACGTGGGGCCGAACTCCTCAGATGCGGTAGACAAAAATGATTGACAGCAAGCAGAGGACCGATTTCCAGTGATGCGTACATTCATGCTCGCATTAGCATCCTAAAAAAAAAGAGCCAAGAGGAAGAGTTTTGGACACACGCTGATAAAACGACAAGTCGACAGTGTTTACTTTAAGACTTCTCTTAAACGGCGGCTGGCTAATAGTTGATTTGTTTTAGGTTAAGTATAAATACTTTTTTATGCAAACTGATGTCGTCAGCAGCGCCTGATGGACACGAATAGGAACAATGAAACTTGAGTCCTTTAGTGCAGTATTTGGTTATTTTACTGAGAAAGAGAAGATAAATACTGTAATATTTTGTAAGTTCTTATTTAGTTACAGCTTTGTAGGTGCCGGTTTGCTTCGTTCTCGTTCTGAACACGATGCACTACAGCCTTCGTTCTCTGAATAATGTGAGTGAGGTATTTGAAATGCACTGAAACAGCCAGGTTTGTCACAAACTCTGACCACTAGAGGGCGCAAGAGTTCCCCCTGCACCTTTAGGCCATAAGAACTCAAACCCAGTGCTTTCTGGGATGTATGCTTACTCGGGTTAGATTCAAACAATATACATATTCAATCTAAACCTAAAGCACTGTTCCAGAATTGTATTTCGAGAGTCGCAAGACGCTCTCTAACCAACAGGGAAGGGAAAAGGAAAATATTGTCTAGATTTCACATATTTCTAGAACAACGAGCATTTACGTTGCTTGTTGTGTGTGGTGAAATAGTTTTCTGCTAGTTGTAAAGAGGGGTTTGACATTTGTGCCTATTGTCATGCGAACACTTACGTGTGCGTGTTGAAAATAATTTAGCAAGGTCTTAATTCTGTGTTATAAATATATATATATTTCAAATATCAAAGTTATAATTTCGAAATGGCCAAAGCTTCTCTTTTTATATGAAGATTTGGCATGTTTGTATTGAGAAAAGCAAGTATTTTATTTTGATATTTTCGAGGACAGTTCGAGACCTTGGCCTGGTTTATTTAAGCACATTTTATCACTACCTGCGTTGGGTAAAGGCAAACTTGCTTTCTATCCATTACAGTGGATTGTGTTGCAGGTTTTTAAATGTGCTTGGTTTAGTTTGGTTAAATGAGGACTGTAAATTGACACTAATGGGGGGTTTAATGCTCAAAGCTAAGCCCCCAAAAAACTTGAGCGTATTCGTTACACTTTTTTTTATAGATTTATGAAGCTGTACTGTATGGATGAGGTTCGCCTCAGAGTTTACGTTTACTGTATTTCATATTTCAAATGTTTAATAATCTGTACTGAAAGTCAAATTAATCGGATCACATTTGTATTTTTTTGGCAAAGTGTCCCATTTATGTCAAAATATTAGCAATAAATGAAAAACAAACCCATGGCAGTGTTGTGGTGTTTTTTCTGAATCTTTCAAGTAAAAGGATGAAACTGTGGATATCACGGGCACTTATTAACTTTTAAGGGGGTGCACAGCATATTTTTGTTGTCTCCCTCATCTAATGCACCTGATTTGGGTCTTTAGCACTAGAATAAACTATAGGACTTATATTGGGTGGGTCCAATAAGGGAGACATCCAAAATATTCAGTGCTGGGAAATGATCAAGAATCAACTATGTGGAAAGGCAAAATATTGATATTTTACTTTAGTGCTTTGAGAAATAAATATAATTTCAAAGATGTTTATGAAGAAAATTAGTCCTTTTGTGACCAAATATTTGAAACTATAACTCAAGGCAATGTGTGGCCACCAATATTTATGCTTGTAGTTCTTTAGATTTCTTATTAACGTTTTTATTTAGGCCAAATTTAATGTCACTGTTAATTGCCAGTACAAATTCCCAGTAAAAAATACGCAGTATTACATGGTTTTCAGGATTACAGAGCAGAGATTTTTTTTTATTACAGCATTTCCAGAAATGTGGCATCAGCTGATCATATGGAGGACGATAAATGAGCAATAGTTCACCCAAAAATAAAAATTAACCCATGATTTACTCGCCCTCAAGCCATTCGAGATACATATATCCATCATCTTTCAGATTAACACATTAATTTTAGTAAATCTGTCCTTGGTCTTCCAAGCTTTATAAAGGTCGAATATGGGGTGTACTTCCTTTAAGACCAAATAATCTGCATCCATTCTTTGCATAGTAATACACCAGGCTCCAGGGGGATAAATAACTAGGCCTTCTGAGGGTAATTGATTTAATTTTGTAAGAGAAATATCCATATTTATAATTTTACAAAAAAATAATTTAACTAATGACTTGTGTATTTATTCAGTTATTTATTTTTGTTGTTCTACATTTATTTATTTGTGCATTTATGTATTTATTTATTTAGACTTTAGTCATTTTTCATCCTCCATAGAATCAAAAAAATCTATACATTCTTAGATTAAGATGTATTTTCTTGATGAGCAAAACGACCCAAGAACATAAGTCTAGTTTTTAGGCCGAAAATATCAAATTAAAAAGTCAATTGTGCTGTGCATAAAACAAGCAAAAAAATCTAATTAAAAAGTCAAAAAGCAATTTTTTCTTAAATTTGGTGTTTAAGAAAAATGTTCAAGATTCTTTTGCTTACCCCATTGGCAGATTTTTTTTGCTTGTTTTATGCATAAATCACTTAAATTTGATATGTTTGGTCTAAAAACTAGATTTATTTTCTTGGGTCGTTTTGCTCATCAAGAAAAAGCATCTACATTTGTAGATATTTTTACTGAAAACAAGACAAAAATACTAAGAATTTATTTTCTTAAATCTTTTTTTTTTTTGCAGTATAGTTATTGAAGTGGTGATTTAAAGATTAGGAGGGAACCTCTTTACAGAACAATTAACTTGGATGTTCACAGAGGTGGACATCACATTTTTTTGTTGTTTGCACCATAATACTTAATTCTGTGTAACTGGAACCTGTTGTACACAAATGTGGACAATTAAAATGCTTCATGTTTAAAGAAAACAAATGATAATCATATTTATTGGTTCTTCCTAACCCCAAATAGCTGGAAGAAATCTGAAAAAAAAGACAAATCAAAGATCGGGTCTTAGGAGGTTAAAGGGACACTTCACTTTAAAAAAATATATATGGTCATTTTCCAGCTCCTCTAGCGTTAACAATTAGATTTTTACAGTTTTGGAATTTATTCAGCCGATCTCCGGGTCTGGCGGTATCACTTTTAGCATAGCTTAGAGAAAAATATCAAAACTCTTTAGATTATAATATTTAAAACTTGACTCTTCTATACAGTAGTTACATCGTGTACTAAGGCTGACAGAAAATTAAAAGTTGCAATTTTCTAGGCAGATATAGCTGAAATCTTAAATTACTTTATTAAATAAACAATATTGCATAAAACTACTCAAACCTCCAGCCTTTGATGATTTTAAAACCTAGAAACGCCCCTAGTAAGTACTGTAGGATACTTTGATATTCACTATGGTAAGGTTAAAAAAACAAATATCTAGGGGTCTCCGACCTTTTTGTGAGCAAGGGCTACCACACTGGATAAAACCATTTGGAGGGCTAATTTTTAAATATAGTCTAGGCCAGTGGTTCCCAAACTTTTTCAGCGTCCGGCCCCCCTTGTGTACAGTGCATTTTTTTGTGGCCCCCCGAAAGAAATTTTTTTATATTTTAATTAAACAAAACATATAAAATTATACCTAGTAGTACTGTTGGTTAGTTGGCTTATTATTTTTTTAGGTTTAATTACACAGAATTCATAATAAATGAATGTATTTTATAAAATGTCATAAAACTGGGGCCCCCCACTGGTCTAGGCTACTCAAACTTTTTTGTTTCATTTGTTGATTTTATTATTTACTTATGTTTTATCATTGTTTAAAATGTTCACATAAATAAAAGAAGCCAAGCCAATATAAAAATATGTAATAAATATTAAACTTGAGGCTATTAATAGAATGTGCTTTGGTGGGCAACATGTTGGAGACCTTGGATCTAGGAATTTTACTACTTTTGTTTGTTATAGTAAAGAATACTACAGTATTTTTATGTGGGTATCCTAAGCAACTTACAAAAAGAAAGCATTTAACATTTTGTAGACTGTAAATAATTGGCAACAACCTGAATTAAACATCTGAAACATTAATGCAAGACATTTATTAGCTTTTGTGTTGAACAATGGGTGTGTATAGGATAGCACAGGTATGTACATTTTTTTACACATACACTGCAAAAAATGACTTTCATAGTATTTTTGTCTTCTTTTCGATACAATTAATATGCTTTTCCTGATGAGCAAAATTATGTCTATAAGTCCAAAAAAAAAAAAAACTTAAGTGATTGTGTGCTTGAAACAAGTAAAAATATCTGCCAATGGGGTGAGGATAGTTTTTTGTATTAAGTGGTTATAAAAAAAGTAAGCGTATTTCAGGATTTTTTTCTCACTCAATTGGCAGATATTTCAATTTTTCCCCTTAATTGTATATTTTTCATCTAAAAACTAGACTTATTTTCTTAGGTCATTTTGCTCAAGAAAATACGTCTTGATTCATGAATTTTTAGATATTTCTACTGAAAAAAGACAAAAATACAAAGTAATTTTTGTAGTGTATAAAGCCTAAAACATACTGTGCTTCATAATGTGTCCCACAATGCAATGTGCTTAATTCTTAGAAACTATACTTACAATGACTTTTAACTTCATAAATCCTTATTTACACATTCAATTTTTTTTTAAAAATTTAAAGGAATAAATGTATCCAAAAAATAAATGTATCCATCCCCACAGATACAGATCCTTCCTTTCTTCAGCAGAATACAATTATATATATATATATATATATATATTTTTTTTGGTGGATTTGTGATCTTTCTTGGGGTTCATATTGTCTCACTTACAGGGACATATATAACGACAGCATTTTAATTTAAAATGATTTGTGTTCAGCAAAAAAAACATAAAGTCATACTCACTGATCTATATAAATGACTGGATTGCGCATGACGTCACACTTGTAAGCCACCGCGCCGCCATGTTGGTATACCCAAACGTTCTATTAAATCAATGGACGTTATCAGATTTTAATGATAAAACATCACTTTACTCGTCTTCGTTTTTATATCTGAAGTTACCCTGTACATTATTACAACACAAACGTCCAAAGCATGTAAATAGTTATTTACTGAAAGTTGTACATTTTGCGTTTTAATCAGTTATTATACATTCATCTTTATTACAGTATCAGATCAGCAGACAGACGGCAGCATATTTAGTATTAATGACAAGAAACGTGCTCATTCTGAAATCTAAATAAATAATCATGCTTTGTACCGTATGTGCATGCAATAATTTGCTAGTTTTGTAATTATGTTGTTATCTAAACTTACAAGTTACCTAAACTTATTTAGAGAAATAACGCTGACCGTCACAGTGTAGCTGAATGTCAAAAAAAAACTTTATTTATACCCGTGTCATTAACAAATGCAACAGACACACTCACCTTAACGGTTTTTTATAAATCCATTATCCTGCCCGATTACAACATAAACATTGCAAATAACACCAGAATTAACAAATAATTAACGTACACATATCCTAAAAATTAACCCTGTGTAACTGATACACTGTAAAGGGGGTAAATTTTGATCATGATTTTGAATGGAAGTCAATGACGCTCTCTGCGGTTGGGTATACCAAGATGGCGGCTCGAACTCTGCGCTGGCTTCACCTCACGCAGTTACGTCAAGCGTTCTATGCGCAATCCAGTCATTTATATACATCAGTGGTCATACTGTACAACTGGGATGGCATAACGGTGAGAAATTTTTAAAGAATTTTGAACACTTCCTATAATATGCAAAACTACTTCTGATATCTGAATGGCTTCATCTTCCACACAACAAATACAGCTGCATACAGGACATCAGCAGCTCCATTGACATGAACAGAGAGCAGATATACAATAATGAAGGGTCATGCAAGCTGTTTGTACGTGTAGGGTTGCAGATGCTGAAAGTCACGGGCCACATAACACACAGACATCCATTAACATCAGATGTTTATTGAAATGAAATGTGAAGCAGATTTAGTGAAAGTGACTGTACATTATTCACGTGAAAGAACTACACAAAAGCATTAGAAAGCTATTTCTTATCTTTGGGTGAACCTTTTCTTTTAGAAACCAAGTGATTTCAAGTTAACGTTCACGCAGTCATTCATCAATGTGTCATTCCAATCATTATAACCAACTCCAGAGATCCCTTTCCTATTATTTGTATCGTATCACACCAGGATTGAGATCAATGATGAAACCACCAATGATATTTGACTGCTTCAGAAGACTTTATGATCCTTTTCATTTCAATTTCAATTTGGAAAATGACAGAAATATCGCTTTGCGTCCTACAGAAGAGAGTTATGTTTGGAATGACACAAGGGTGAAGAAACAAATTCAATTTTAAGTCCCTTTAATGAATGTTTTAGACAGGTCAGGCAACAATGCTTGCAAAGTCTTTTGTACATCAAGTCATCATAAATCAAACTCTCTATCAACGTCTACGCAGACCTCAGCCGGAGGTATATTGCCAATTTGTTTTTCAAAGTGCATTATGGGAAGCAACGCTCCCTCTGTGGCCTGTTAGTGTCTTGATGAAGGTTCTAGATTATTTAAGCAGTTTAGGTACATTCATAGAGGTCATGGCTGTCATGGTCGTCATGGTCATGGTCGGCACTGTGATGTCTCTGAAGACGGGCTGATAATTGGAGGATGTGGATGGTTTGTTTTGGTTTAGAGTTTCAATGATCATCTGCCTCATCTCGCGACTGGCATCACCACGGACAGCCAACAAGGCCACAATGTGCTCCTCTCTAATAGAGGGAAAGAAAGAAGCCGTCTTAATGTCAAAACGTGGTACTTTATGTAAACAGTATAACTTTCCAAAAAGCAATTTTGTGTTTAAAAGACCACTAAACGGCATCCAAACAAAATTTGGGCTGAAAATGTATTAGACGTGTAACCATAGCCTAAAAATGAATAAATAAATGAAAGCAAACACATTGTAATCACTGTTGACTTTGCTTACATGATGGAAAAGCAGAAATCTCAAGATATTTTGGCAAGAACAACATTTAACCCAATTCAAGGGTCTTTTGGCTAGAAGTGGGTTACTCATAGCCAGACTATAGGGGGGCTATGATTAACCTAGATGGTGAAATGACTAGAATTGCTTGCTGGGTTATGCATTAGTAATAATATTAATGCATAGGTATTGCATTAATGAAACATAAAAAAATGATCATCTGATGTCTAACCTGATGTCAGGATACTTGGACACCAGGGTTGACACCTCCAGGTAGAGCAGCGCGGGGTCTGTCAATTTAAAGACCTCTGCGATCGATGAGATTGAATCACACAACCTGTCCGTCTCCTCCCCCTGTGCACAAACAAACACGATTTTACATCATCTCTTCCACAAGTGACTGATGCTGTCAAGTCACATTTATTTGCATAGTGCTTTATTCACAATGATTCATTGCTTCAAAGCAGTTTTACAAGGCGAAGAAAAAATAAAACAGAAAATAGGGAAATTAAACATACTGCAAAAAAAAAATATTTGGCCAAAAATGTGTTTTAAATATATATATTAATGAAATATATTTTTGAATTTGAAAATATATTTAGTTTTAACCTGCCTATATTAAGATATATTTCAAAATGTATTTCAGGGGCAACAAACACATTTCTAAATTTTACAACCCGTACGGCAAAAATATATTTTCTTTGCCAAAATATAAAGGTTTGTATAAAATGTATAAGTATGTATAATTATATTTTCAACCGCAAAAATGAACTATATAAAATGATATTTATAACTTTTGAAACAAAGTTTTTATTGCAATGCAACAGGAATATAAATGCTTTAAAATACATTTATTTTTAAAATATACTTCAAAATGTATTTCAGCACATATTGGCCATTTTTTGTATATTTCAGAATATATTTTAGCACATATTGGCCATTTTTTCAGAATATATTTTAACACATATTGGCCATATTTGGCCATTTTTTATATTTCAAAACGTATTTCAGCACATACTGGCAATTTTTTGTATATTTCACAATATATTTTAGCACATATTGGCCATTTTTTGTATATTTCAGAATATATTTTATTTTAGCACATATTGGCCATTTTTTCAGAATATATTTTAACACATATTTGGCCATTTTTTATATTTCAAAATGTATTTCAGCACATATTGGCCATATTTGGCCATTTTTTATATTTCAAAATGTATTTCAGCACATATTGGCTATTTTTTTATATTTCACAATATATTTTAAGCACATATCGGCCATATTTGGCCATTTTTTCAGAATATATTTAACACATATTGGCCATATTTGGCCATTTTTTATATTTCAAAATGTATTTCAGCACATATTGGCTATTTTTTTATATTTCACAATATATTTTAAGCACATATTGGCCATATTTGGCCATTTTTCAGAATATATTTAACACATATTGGCCATATTTGACCATATTTATATATTTCAAAATATATTTCAGCACATATTGGCCATTATTGTATATTTCAGAATATATTTTAACACATATTGGCAATTTTTTGTATATTTCACAATATATTTTAACACATATTGGCCATATTTGGCCATTTTTATATATTATAAAAATATATTCCAGCAGCAATTCGCCATATTTGGCCATTTTTTGTATATTAAAATATATTTTAAAATATTTCTGATATTTCTGGCAATATATATGTTTGCCATATGGGTGTATATATAAAAATACACAATAGGACATAATATAGTATGTATTGTCTTATGTGACGTGTGGTAAGACTCACAGCGGTGAGTTTCCTGAAGAGGAATTTGAATTGATCCGCCTCTTTATTCATTCTGTCAGCACCCTCCTTCCTCTCATCAGCGTTCTTAAATGAGATGCGCTTCTGCATGATGGCTTTCAGATACTCCACCACCACCCGCCGATGAGCATCACTCGTCATTTCCTGGTTTACACATAACACAATTTCATAAAACCTGATTCAAATCTGATTGGATAAGCCATATATAAACCATAGTAAAATAACCAGTATGAAACAGATACTTAGTATGTGCGTGCACCATGAATACATTTTGGTGGTGTCTATTACTTAAGGGGTCGCACTACACTTTTCATTTCACTGACTTCATTCATAGCCATGCGAATCATCAGACCAGAAACACAAGCTCATAGGAAAATATTTCTCATTTTGCAGCTTACAAAAGTTCAACTCTGACCTGCAAATTTGTATTACGTTGAGACAAGTGACCAGTAGAAAAAAACAGTAGTTTTTTCTTACTTGAAAAGCAAAAATGGATGAAGCCAAAGAACTTATACTGATAAAGCGCTCCCGCCCATCTTCCAGTAATGTCCAAAAAATATTTGCATGGTAGTGGGACCACCAAAGCATTAAAGGGACAGTAGGATTTACCCCCATCTAGTGGTGAAATGTATTTTGCATTCAAACGAACAGTGCTCTCTGGCGCCTCGCTTTTCCAAATGCGTGTTGCAACTACGGTAGCCGTTATGTAATCACCGATCTCCGTGTCCGTTTCAGCTAGTTCACGTGTTCTGAACAAAAACACGTTGCGGTAGGCTAGTGCTTTTTGTCCCTCTCTGCTATTATAGTTTATCAATATGGCGAAACGTCATGGAACCCTTCTTGGACTAACAGTTCAATGCAAGTAAAGAGGAGAAATTCTAAGCTTACAAAAAAGTCAGATCATTGGCAGAGGTCATCTGACACCAATGAGGACATATTTATGAATAAAGACATTGATTTGGACTTATAAATCACTTTAAAACGTCAGGCGCTTGTGAAAACGCCTGAAAGTGTTGGCACTTGACAGCTTTTTTAAAGCTGAGGTGCTTTAGTTGCTATGATACTTGTGTTTCGTTTATTTGTCCTTGTACAATGCGCCAGTTAGTTGGTGTGGTGTTAGTCCCGACCCTCCTCGACTGTGATTGGACGACTGAGTAAAAAGTGACACTGATGAGCTCTGCATTTTACCCAAAGTAGCAATTGAATTGCACCGTAATAAAAAAATCTGAAATATAGATTTAGCTCTTATCCAAACTGCAATTATGGTCTTGTTATACAGCGGATTTTGCTAATTTGTTTGTTATAACAAGTAAAACTCAGGTTTTGAGCATGTATACCTGATTATAAGGCGTCTTGATTTTGGCAAAGTCATTGAAGTAGTCTTCAACGGTCACACAGATGGTGTCCACCGCATGAGAGCCTGTCAACCACTTCCGGGTCAGGAGCTCGCTCAGGTGATGCTGTCCAGAGAACCAGAAACAGAGTCAATATTCAATCCGACTCAACATGCTAACCTCGACCAGCAGAAGACATCAGGCGCATCTACCTCCAAGTCCAGGAAAACCTCATCCAGCAGGAACTGACAGCCTTCTTTGGCCACTTCGTTTAGGAGTTTATCAATGGCAGCGTCATTTTGGGTGGGTTCAGTCGACTGGGAATACTTCCTCTTTAGACTATTAATAGACTCCCTGAAAACAATACATTTACAGTCAATGTATACATCTGGCAAACTTACAGTGCATTCTAGCTACACACGTGCATTCGAACCCATGACCTTAGCATATCGATTTGGTATGAGGGATCTTGACAGATTTAACCTTACTGGTTGAGATACTCACTTAAAGGTTTGGCAGTTGTTGATGATGGCGATCATGTACTGAACGTAGCACTGTGGCTTCTGGCGATCTTTCAGATGCTCGTCCTTATAAGCGATGGCCTCCTCTCGGTACCTGCGTGCAGATGTGTGACCTGTTACTCAACTAGCATCTTAATAACGATTTGTGTCAAATCATCTTATTGAGACCACAGTACCTTACAAGGAATGAGTTCATCTGCTTCAGACAGACTTTTAGCACCTGCTCTTTAAACATCTCGCTGATCTGAGCTGCAACCTGAAGGTTCTGCTCAAACATCTGAAGATGAAGAAGAACATTTGTTTTTTGTTCTGTCAATCATCTTAAATTGTATTGTTGTTATTTGAGATGTTGCACCTGGAAGACAATAGCAGGTAAGGTGGTCTGATAGTAGCCGTCCTGGTCGGCCTCAGGCTCCGTCTCCTTCTGCCAATCCTTCTTATCCGTTTCCAGAGCTTTCCGCAGCCAGCCTGTGATGTTCGACTACACACGATAGGAAAAAAGTAAATACATGTTCAACTAAAATTGCTAATTTACTGCATTACATGCCAAATGTTAAAAAATATGTAATTTTTTTACTTGGGTCAATGACGTGACGTTAATAATTTTGTGTCCGTATGGTTTAATTAAATGTAAAGGGTTAAAATTTCAAAATAAATTTGCAGATTTCTTGCATACATTCTCTTTTTTGAGGACCAAGTCTAAAATTTCTGGTTTTATTTAATTTTGAATATTTGGGGGATAATTGCAAAAATGTCAACGTTGTGTAACCGGTCTGTGTCAATTGGTGTAACTAGTATTTTTTTTTAAATGAAATTATAAATATATTCATAAAAAGTATATAATCATCATAAAAATAAAATTATATGATTTTTTTTATACATTTTTACATCATTTGTCAAAGATCATTTAGAAAACTGAGCTGTTTTCAGCATAGTCAGGACAAATATTACAAAAAACACTTTAAAATTTACATTTATAAATATTTAATAAAATTATATTTTAAAATGTTTTTTATGATTAAGCTTACATTCCATCAAGGTGTATAAAGAATTTAATTTTTCACATTCTTTGGCGCATTTGGCGGTTATACCATGACATTTTCAGGTCCATCAATGCCGACCAAACCTCTTGGGGGCCCTAAGCAGAATTTGAATTGGGGGGGCCCCCTCCCACCACTTGGAGTCAAGATTTTTGACACAAATGTCACGCTATAATGTTACATTATAAATGAAAACAGTGAGGTTATGTATTAGTACAAAATAAATAAAAAATTGATACTTAAATAAAATACTTTACTCTTAAACTTCTGAATACAAACTGTCACAAAACATTCAGCTGTTTTCTCCAACTTAAACTGATATCTATAATCATGTGACGGATCACAAAACTGACGGTTCGTATAACATTACGTTTTTTGAGGCGCAGATCGGATCATTTTTCAGATTAGCAAAAAAGGGGTGTGAAAAATCTAATATAAAAAAAAGAAAATAACAAACATTTTTAAAAAAGAACAAATTTGCACATTAAGTAAGATCTAAAATTAGCATTAAGTACAGAAATTGAATCAAATGAATCTTAACATTTTATGTATAAATTAAATATAATTATAATTTTTTTTTAGAGCTACACAAGTGATTTTCTCTTTTGTCTTGGGTTGTTTGATTAACATTAATGACACAGACTTAAGTAGGTTTATTGGGGTTACTGTCTCTTTAAGAACAAATAAGCACAGACTGGTTTTTGACTGTAATCTATACATACACTTAAGACATAAACAAATGTTTTTATTAGAAAAAGAATAATGTGAGATCATTTTGTGTGTATTTACCCTGTCAAGAACAGAAAGACTTAATGTACGCTTGTTGCTTGCTTTTTGAAACGCGTCTCTTGCGTTTCAAAAAGCAAGCCAGGGGGCCCTAAGCAGCCGCTTAGTTCGCTTATGCCTAGGGCCGGCCCTGAGGTCCATACAGTCTTAACTTTCATAAAAATGGTGCAAAGGTATTTTTTATTGCATAAAATTAACATAAATAATACACTATGTGCATTGAAATAAATATAAAGTAAAAGTTTAAAAAATATATATATATTTCTCATCTTGCCAAACCGTTTTGTCATTGACCCACTAATTTCTTAAACGTGTTTGCAGGCCTGAATGCTCAAATAAAAGGTTGTAAAATATACAACACAAATTCATGAAATATAAACAACAAACAGGGTTTTACATTATTCAGTGTTACTCACAGTAAATGTCTTGAGGTATTTGCCTAGCAAATCATCCACCACATGTTCGGGTAACAGCGGCTCCAACTGCTGCAAGTCACATTCGGGCTGAAGATCGGGGTGACCCATCATCTCCACACTGCCGGAGTAAGAATGAGACATCACATTAGAAAATATTGATAAATGTGACTAACATAATACTTTGTTTGACAATACTGTATTAATTCTCAAAAAACGCAATATCAATATTTTTTAAATAAAAATCATACAAGATTCATAACAGTTTTTTCATTTGGAGTTTACATCCCGACCACTTGATAGCATTGTTCCTATCTCTGAACTTAACAGCTGACAGGAAGTACTCCCACAGGAGCGTGCCACAAATTTTTGCTTAGGTTTGCACATGGTGGTGTGTTCTCAATGACAGCTTTAGATAACAATTTACTTGAAGAGGTGTTTGTAAGACTGACATGACACATGCCATAAACATGAAGGAGATTTTATACACGTTTATGACAACTGTCATTAAGTGTCATTCGTTCAGTTGTGTAATTTTTAATGCAAATATGACATTGTTTGAGATGTCTTTGTTATCACAACTTTTTAACTGAACACTTTTTACCAGTGGTACGAATATAATTTGTCATTAAAATGTCATTAAGTGTTAATACTCTATCAAATAGTTTTATAACAACATCATGAATATTCTTCAGTTCATTATGGTTTTTTTTACGTTTCTTCCATGTGTTTAAGAAGAAATTTTTTGATAATCCAATAATAATAATTATAATTATATTAATATTAGATAAAATTATATTTGATTGCATTCGGAAACAAATTCACCTATAATTAAATGAAAAGTGGGTTAAGCCATGCAGCGTTGGGTTCATATCACTGGAAAAACTGTTATTTACATTAAAAAATTTAATTAAATTGTTTTTTCTTCTATGTCATAAAATTTTAGAACCCTCTGAAAAAAGTTCTGTTAGTTGTCAGTTTTTATGTGCACATACATAAAGTTAAATATAATCATTTAACATGTCTTTTGCATTTTGTTAAGGTATTTAAAATAAATTGACATAGTATTAACACTTAATGACATTTAAATGACAGTTTAATGTAATGTTAACCCATAAAGCTAGGTAGTTTCTTAAGTTTGATAATTATTCTGCTATGTCATGTTTATGATAGATTTATGAAAAGTTATGATGTATTGGTTTATGTCAATTTGTCATAACAAAGACATCTCAACAATGTTATATTTGCATTACTTAAAGTGACACTTTGTAGTTTTTCAACCTTCATAATATATTTTCAAGACCCTTGTGATGGTACATCGACTTAAAATAGGTTGAATGACAAGTCCACCATAGCCTGACGGTGTCTGTATTGCTTTTACTCGTACTTTTAAACTTTTGGGGTTTCGGGTAGTAACCGGAGCACAAAACAAAAAAACTACAAAAATCTGCTTTACAACATACGTCACTTTCTTCACTTCCTTAAATTCGGACGTGAGACTGCTCCTATTTATTTTCCTGATGTTTTTTTCATGGCTGAAGCAGCAACTAAGACAAAGAAACCCAAGGTTTTGTCTGAGGAGACCAGAAAGAAAAAACGAGAGAGTGACAAAATAAAAAGAAGGACGAGGATCAATTATATTGGGCCAGCGTTCGCTTGCTGGCATGAACTAAAGGAGGAGGAGGGGTTTCTGACCGATGCCAACTTGGCCCTCATGCTTTTGTACAAGGAAGTAATGTTATAATGTTTGCATTTAGACTATTTTTTACGTGAATTTTACTGGAGGCTACTTGGAGAGTTTAGAGAGAGAGACTCTTATATCACGTGACATTCTGGCGATGTGGTGGCATCATGGACCTACAACACGGGCGATCCGGGTTCGATTTCCCTTTAGGGCACATTTTTTTAAATATAAACTAACCAAGCAACCACCGTTACAACTGGCTTGTAAACGTGAGCTACGCGTTTTTTTGGCGTTTGATGAAAATAAAACCCATGAAATTATATTATATGACACATGACATGCTGGAAGGCACACTTTGTGACCTAAAGAGTTGTCTTCTTTTCCTTTGCGACAGTGTTGCGGCGCTTGTGGCCTCTAGGGGCACAAGACGTGAAAAATACATGTCTAGCACCCCTAGTGGCCAAAAAGTTCCATGGTGTGCCTTTAATGACAGTTGTCACACTGCAAAAAAAAAATATTTTTTGTCTTACTTTGTATTTTTGTCTTTTTTCTAATATAAATATATGAAAATTCTTAAATTGAGATACATTTACTTGTTAGCAAGTGGCTTAAGATATTAAGTCTTGTTTTTTGAAATAAATGATGAAAATCAAAAGGTTTCTTACTTAAAATAAGTCAAAATATCTGCCAGTGCAGTAAGAAAAATAAACTTGAATTAAGTTGAAATTAAGTTTATTTTTCTTACTGCACTGGCAGATATTTTGACTTATTTTAAGTAAGAAACCTCTTGATTTTCATCATTTATTTCAATAAACAAGATATATATTACTTGCTTCACAAGATAATGTATCTCAATTTAAGAATGTTCAGATATTTATATTAGAAAACAAGACAAAAATAATAAGACAGATATTCATGTTTTGCAGTGCATACACTGCAAAAAAATTTCAAGAAAAAATATTCTTTGTATTTTTGTCTTGTTTTCAGTAAAAATATCTAAAAATTTTGATGAGCAAAACAACGCAAGAAAATAAGTCTAGTTTTTAGACCAAAAATATTATCAAATTTAAAAAATATATATTTTCTTAAACACTTAATTCAAATATGCTTACCCCATTGGCAGATTTTTTTTGCTTTTTTATGCACAAAATCACTTATATTTGATATTTTTGGTCTAAAAAAATAGACTTATATTCTTGGGTCGTTTTGCTCATCAAGAAAAAGCATCTTAATTTAAGAATTTTTAACAAAATTTACTGTAAACAAGACAAAAATACTAAGATTTTTTTTCTTAAAAATATTTTTTTGCAGTGTAAAATCTCCTTCATGTTCATGACACATGTCATGTCAGCCTTATGAACACCGCTTCAAGTAAAGTGTTACCTAGCTTTCCTAAAATTATATCCTAACCTAGGAAATACCCTAATATATTGCCTTGCTTTACAGTATTACAACATATTGCAATATTATATCGTGAGATTCTTGCCAGTATACAGCCATACATCACATTCGCCATCTCAGCACCTCGCCAAATGAATCTCAGAGAAATTGAAGATGCAAAGATTCAATCCAAATTAACTTTTCTTCTCTACATCATAAATGACTTGAACCCATATAAGAAGAGTGTCTCATGCACAAAGCAAAGGCAATACAAAGCTGGGGGCGTATTACAGAAAAGTCCTAACTTTAAAATCTTATCTTAACTGTTTGGTAACCATGGTAATTTCAGTTAGGACCTCATTTAAGACAAAAGCTATTACAGAATGACGTTCCTAAATGCATTATCTTATCTTAACTGCAGAAAGGAAAGTGGTATTACAGAAGCATCCTAACTTGACAAAACATCCTAAAAACGGTCTTAACTTTAGGGTAACCTCACAGGTGTCCTAACTTAAAACTTTAATGAGAGCCAGCTGAAACAATCACATTATGATAGAGCTGCGGGAGAATGACATTACATTTTAACAAAGTGGAGGATGAAAAACATCAATGTTTGTTTTTGGAATACTCTTTGAATGTTTTTTACCTTCACACATTCACATAATCACAATGTTTCTCACTAGTGGAGCGATCTTTCAATTTCTGTCATCCCTCATTATTAAAAAACAGTTATCTTATCCATGAACACTTGATGGGATTATAGTGAATACAGTACACACTTGACTCAGCATCTATTTCTTGTCATGTCTCTATCAAATGTTGAAATGTACAATAGTATCCTAGCACTTAGGAAGAATAATTTTTTTAATTTTTGTAAGTCACATTTGCTAAATGTTTAAATTGAATGGTAACTGATAGATGATGTGCTAAAACACTAATACAAAAAACACAGACTATGATTACAATGAATTTAATAACATGTATTTTTCTGCCCCATTAAAATTAAAAGGACAATTCTTTTGTTTACTGTAGCAGCAGCTCACGCATTGCTGGTTGCTTGGTAACAGACCTGACAGTTGATAGCCGAACATGATTAAGCGATTTGGGATTTCCTAACTACAGATGAGATAAGATTTGGTGAGATAAGATGAGAATCCTAAATCAATTTAAGATTTGCTTCTGTAATATGAATTTGTGAAAAATCTTAACTTAACACATCATATCTTAAGTTAAAACCTAAGATAGAAAGTTTCTGTAATATGCCCCCAGGTGTGTAAAAACTTGATGGACCAGAACACACAATAACAATCTAAAATGCACTGATAAAAGCACTTGACTTCAGCATCCCACCTTTTGTACGTGTTGAGGACCCAGGTGAGAAGAGAAACAATCTCATTGGCCTCCAGATCTTCTGCCGCCAGCTCTTGAACGCGTGCGGACACAGATTTATGATAGAGATCGAGGTACACCTGGAATGTGTTGTAGTGTGGAGGAAAGCACTGCACCATCATGTTCTTCACCACGATCAGATCATCCAGCACGTACTTCCTGGTGAGCTCCAACAACCTCACTAGCCACATCTTGTCGGATTCGCGAGTCTCAGACTGCGTGCCCTCGATGCGGGCGCTCACCGTGCCTTCCAAGACTTCGTTCATTCGATTTTTCCAGCACTTGGGTCGTCCGGGTGGGATGAACCCCATCTGCTTCTTGCGGTCCAGCATTTTGCGATCGATCTTCTCTTCGCGCTCGATGATTCGAATCACTGACACCAGCATGGTAGGATCGCGCCGCACGGTGACCATGGCGCGCTGGAGGACCATCCAGAGCTGTTTGGAGAGTTCATCCGAAAGGCCCTGAACCTCGCCGAAGTAGCAGCGAATCAGGTTCATGTCGTGGACGTTCTTGCTGTCCATACGGTACTGCTCGTACATGAGGTCGTCTCGTGAACACTCCAGGTCCATTAGCCTGCGGTGAGCTGGAAGCAGATTGCCCTGTTCGATCAACTCTTGAGTCTCTCGTGCGATCTCAGGAACTGTGGGAATATGCAAAAATACATCACATCATACATGTTCATACCCACAATTATTTCATATTGATGACACAACTCACCCGAGAAAATGTTTTTAAGGTTTTCCACAGCTGACGCCAACTGACTGTGTTGGACCACGGCATCTTTCACATCCTTCAGACTCTCTATAGTGTTGATGCTCTGCCTCCAGTCCTTACTGACGTCTGCAAGCGAGGTCTGGATGTCCTTCACGTCGCACAGTGCATTGTGCAGCTGCGTGAGGCCTGTTCGTACACCGTCCAACTGGGACTGAATCGCTGCCTGATGGAGTGATGAAGATGAAGGGTTGCTTTACTTTAAGTTGTATAAGCTTTCAGTGAATTCATCGAATGAATGATTGTGCATTTAATTTACAGACATTAAAAAGAAATCAAAAGTTAAAAATGAAAAGAGGATCACCTTTAACCTGGCCTCTACAGATGCTTTCTTGCGCGCCTCTCTGCGTCTGTACTGCTCCACTTTATCCAGCTGATCGGACCGCTGCAGCATCCCGGCGACCCTCTGGACGGCCGTAGCAACAGCCTCTCTGTTCGTCTCCTCCATAGCAACCACTCACAGGATGCAGCTTTAAAGGTAATGTAATGACCCAAACACCAGTGTTACTGTATAAGAAATGACCCAAACATCAGTTAAACTACTTGACTTATAAGAAATCTGTCAAACACCAGCAAAACGTAACAAGAAATGACGTAAACATTAGTCAAATGTACCGAACTGACAAGAAATAACTTGAACATGAAACCTGTTTGACTGAGAACAAGACGCAAATCTGTGAGCATTTGTCTTTTTGTTTGTTGTGGTATTGATGTGTGTATATTTATTGTTTGTCAGCTGCGCAAACATGCACGAACAGATGTTTAAATAGTACATCGGATTGAATACATGTGTTTGGTGAATTATAATGAAACACATCGCGTTTATCTGCTAAAAGGCCTCAAGTGACAGATGCTAGCCCGCTAGCTGGATTAGCGTAAAGAAATTTGCTCTTTTTAAAACGTGCAAGTCATTAAATGCTATAAACCAAGTGGAATTACTCACCAGGACGCGGTGTTTATTTGATGAATGATGCGTTATTGCAAGCTGCTCATTGAAGTTTTCTTTTCAAACGAGTTTATTTACTGTCTGTCATATCAGCTGCGTCTTCCTGGTGCCGCCCCACACTCGGTCAGATGATGACGCGGCGCCTGCTCCGAGAACATCAACTGTGCGTCACGCTTTGCGCATTGCGTAGGTTTTACGCAAAAATTTTCTTCTTTGCTTGATTATAATAAACTTTGATCTTCAACAACTATGTGTTTTTTAGTTATATTTTTAGAAATGCATTTAAAAAAATCCAGACACACATTTATTGTTATATTTTCAAATGTAAAGTTATTTTAGAAACAAAAACTGGTATCTGTGTGTCAATAAAATTAATTATTGGATCTTTACACGTATAGAATGATTAAAGCAATACATAAAGAATAGAAATAAAAATTACATTAAAACTATGACAAATAACCAATTTACAAAAGACAAATTATGACAGTAAGCAAAAAAAAGATTTTTTTACTCAAGAAAGTGTGTATTTCTCTGTAATATTGGTTAAAATATAAAAATGTATACTACGTTTATGACCTCTGTAGGTTATATTTGTAATAGATGAATTGTCACATTTGGTCCATGCTTTAATTTAAAAGAACTTACAGTGCATTTTTAATATATGTTTTTTATTAGTATGTGTGTGTCCTGGGATCAAACCCATGACCGTTTGCAATGCTAACACAGTGACCTACCAATTAAGCTGCAGGAATATTTTGAATTCAAATTTTGACGGTCATCTTTTCCAAATAATTAAAAAAAACTCAAGTGGGAAAAGAGAACCATATGTGTGCCACACAAAAGCTGCATTGAGGTCAACATTATCCAAATAGAAAATTACAAAATTTTTAATAAAAAGTTTTTTTTTTCTTTGTCTCAAAATAGCAGAAATCCTGAGCATTTGCATTTAATGTACCAATCAGATCTTTTTTAATAAAGACTTTCTACCTAACAGCTGCAGTTGGTCATATAAGTCAGTGGTTTTCAAAGTGGGGGCCGCGAGATGGTGCCAGGGGTCCCCAGTTTTATGACATTTTATGAAATACATTAATTTATCATGAATTCTGTGTAATTTAACCTAAAAAAATAAGGCTTCTAACCAAAAGCCCTACTTTTTTGTATAATTTAATGTTTTTTAACTGTTTTAAAACAGTTTTTGTCACAAATTTTCTTTGGGGGGCTGCGAAGGAATGCACTGTGCACAAGGGGGGCCACACGCTGAAAAAGTTTGGGAACCACTGATATAAGTCACTGCATGTAAACATATGGGGTTGCTTTGTGTACTGCACTGCTCACAGTGTAGTTTGTAGTGATATTTCTTTGCACGTGGCCTTGACTAAAATCATGACAACTTTCAGACCAAGTGGGATGTTCGTAAGGTTCTTGTTTGATCTCCTGCTTTATTCCCTGACTCCTGAACTCATAAGCCAGGCGGATATCCTGCATGTAGTGTTTATGATCCACAGAGGAATTTGCAAACTCCTGACTGCCACTTAAAGCGTCACAGTACTTCAGGCTTTTGTTCAGGACACACTTGAGAGGTTTGGCGACTACTGCGTAGAGATGCTTGTGGTGTCCATTGAGGTAAGGGTTAATGGCAGTTTTGCTTCTTTGACATGAGGTGTAGTTGTCATAATATTCAGCTTCAGTTTTTATCTGTGGATATTGCCAATGCATGCCATATGTGTTACACCCATTTTCAGAATCTGAATCCTGTTCGCTTTTAATGGCAGCTTTGGGGAGAACCGTGTTGTTATAACATTCATTTTGCACATAGTTTCTACTTTCACCCTTTCCATTAATGCAGTAACTCTCCTCCTCACTGTAACCATTGAGCCTACGTGTGTCACAATCAGTTTGTAATTTTCCAGGGGTGTGGTAGATACTGCCGGACCCCGGGCATGAAGCAACAAGACAGTGGGCTTTCCAGGGAACATCCAGAGCCTGCAGTCTAGAGCTGACCAGAGATGAAACACCGAAGTTGAGAGGTTGCTCTTGGGTTTTACTGGCATCTCCGTACATCCTATTGGCCAGGGCTGACTTGGAACTTTCAGTACATGAAGAGCTTGACCAGGTGCTGTCAGATGAGCCATGAGAAACACCGAACCTTTTATGAATGCGGAAATAAAAGTTTAATTGATTAAAATGACAATATCCATGAATGATACTTTATTTTTGGCATTAATGCATAATAATGAAGAAAGAACAAAATAAATATGACCTAAAGAACGAACAATGAAAAAACAAACGAAAGAATGATCAAAAGAGCGAACAAAAAAGGATGAAAAACGAATGAAAGAATGAAAAACGAACAAAAGATCTACAGTAAAGAACAAACCAAAGGACGAACAAGCGAACGAACAAAACGAATGAAAAAACAAAACTGAAGAACCAATGAAAAATGAACGAAAAGAACAAACAAAATAAAGAACGAAAGAGCGAATGAAGTAAGGAATAATTGACGATGGGCCGTTGAATTATTAGAGAAATAATGCACTACACCTCGGATGTGCATTATTTTTCAGTGATTCAACGGCCCGGAGTCAATTATTCTGCTCATACTACGGTAACCACACCTCAAGACATTGATCATATGATATATTTAAAGGGATTCGTCCGGTTTTTGTACTTGAATCGCTATTGTGAGTAGGACTATTTCTTCCGCGTCTCATCCAACGGCTCTTTTGCTTGTTCCAAAACATCATTTTAAAGCTGGCAATGGAGGCTTAAGCCCTCGATGGCATTCTAATGCAGTTATTAATAAAGTTATTAGAAAGAGAGCGAGAGAGACAGAGCGACAGAGAGAGAAAGAAAGAAAAAGAGAGAGGGCGAGCGAGAGAGTGAGGACACGCGAGCGAGCCAGAGATAGAGATAGAGAGAGAGAGAGCATTCAACGGACCCGTAGTATAAGACCGAACGAAAGGACGAACAAAAGAATAAGTGAAAGAACTAAAGAATGAATAAAAGAACTACAGAACAAAAGAACGAACAAGCAAAAAACAACGAAAGAATGAACTAAAGAACAAATGAAAAAAGAACGAATTGAACAAACAAATAAACAAACAAAAGAACAACCAAATAAACAAACAAAAGAACGAACAAGTGAATGAAAAAACTAAAGACCGAACAAATGAAAAAACGAACGAAAACAAACAAATGAACAAACAAACAATTAAACAAACCAAAGAACAAATGAAGGAGCGAACGAAAAAATGAACGAAAGAAAAAACAAAAAACGAACAAAAGAACTAAAGAACGAACAACAGAACAAACAAAAGAACTAAAGAAAAAAACAAAAGAATAAACAAAAGAACGAACGAAGTGATTAAAAAACTAAAGAACAAACTAATGAAAAAATGAACAAACAAATAAAAAAACAAAAAGAATGAACTAAAGAACAAACAAAAGAATGAGAGAGGGTGAGCGAAAGAGTGAGGACATGCGAGCGAGCCAGAGATAGAGAGAGATAGAGAGAGAGAGCATTCAACCCGTAGTATGAGAACGAACCAAAGGATGAACGAAAGAATGAACAAAAGAACTAAAGAATGAATAAAAGAACTACAGAAAAAAGAACGGACAAGCAAAAAACAACGAAAGAATGAACTAAAGAACAAATGAAAAAAGAACGAAAAGAACAACCAAATAAACAAACAAAAGAACAATCAAATAAACAAACAAAAGAACGAGCGAAAGAGCAAACAAAGAAACAAATGAAAGAACAAACTAAAAACACAAAAGAACGAACAAACAAACGAAAAAAATAATGAAAGAACGAATGAAAAAAATGAACAAAAAGAATAAACAAACCAAAGAACGAACGAAAGAGCAAACGAAAAAAATGAACGAAAAAACAAACAAAAGAACAAACAAGTGAATGAAAATGAATGAAAGAAATAACCAACGAATGAAAAAAGAACAAACAAATAAATAAACTAAAGAATGAACAAAAGAGCGAACAAGAAAACTAATGAAAGAATGAACTAAAGAACAACCAAAAGAATAAACAAAAAACGAACAAGTGAATGAAAAAACTAAAGAAAGAACGAATTAAAAACGAACGAAAACAAACAAATGAACTAACAAATAAACAAACCAAAGAACGAATAAAAGAGCAAACTTAAAAATGAACGAAAGAACAAACAAAAAACAAACAAAAGAACTAAAGAACAAACAAAAGAATAAACAAAAGAACGAACAAGTGAAAGAAAAAACTAAAGAACAAACTAATGGAATAAACAAACAAAAGAACGAACTAAAGAACAAAAAGAACGAACAAGCGAACAAAAACATTAATGAAAAAATGAATGAAAAAATAAGCAAAAAAACAAACAAAAGAACAACCAAACAAGCAAAAGAACGAACGAACGAACGAGTGAACAAATGAACGGCACAAGCATACAGACCTGCTGGAAGAGGTTCTGTGTTTGCTCTTCATCATCATCCTCTTGACTGTGAGCTCTGTATTTGAGGACACAACTACAGGAACAGCCACACAGAACAGAGCGAGCCGAGATCCAGTGTTTGTGTTTCTCTTCTGACCCTTCAGGAACTTCAGACTGCCATTAAACTGCAGGCTCTACACAAGACCACAGTAAACCAGAGAGTCAATGATGAGGGTATACAGTGGTCCAGGGTGAAAATTACAAGAGATACATTTGATGAACTACATTTTATTCCCCCAAATGTTCTGAGCATTTCAGAATTAGATCAGAACAAGCTGATGAGAAGTCTGACGTCAGGTCTACGTGTGGTGTCATAACTGACCAGAAAGCCGGAGGTGCTGTCCAGCAGGCAGCGTACTCTGGCTACGAAGCAGCGTGTGAGGAAGGGTGACAGGTCAGGACGAACCCCATCAGTCGCATGAGCACTGAACAGATTAACCATCGCAGCAGCCTCATCTACTATAACAAATAACAAACAGCAAAAATGCCCACAGGTGTAACAGCAGATGCGAAACGTCACTCTGAAGTGATTTTGGCTGCAATTTTCCATGCAACACAAGTAAATGTTGACTAAAAACTACAAAAGGAAACTCCAAGTGTGCTATTTAAAAATACAAGATAAAGTAAATAGAGACTTCATTTAGGATTGCTCCTTTAGCTGTGATTTCACAGACTGGGTCACTCACAAATAAAGTCATTTTTTCAAGTCAAGTCACTGATCACCATCTATTTTGTTTAACGGTTAAGAGCTTTCAGCTACATTTCTTTTGTTTCTATAGGCTTTTGAAATCTTAATTTAATTTTGCGCGAATTTACTAGATGTACCCGGACAGCCGGACAAATGTGACTTTTGTGCCTTACACTCAATTTACTCAGACTAAATGTTTTTGTCTGTAATGTACTTTATTGTAATCAAGAACACTGAATATTGTTTATACAACGTGCAGCAGAGGTAGATGACAGAGATGAGGTTAATGGTATTATACACACTCGTGTCTCCGGTGGTTTGAGGGTCTGACTGGTTGGGGTTCATGGACCAGTGGAGCTGTCTCCAAAACTCCTGACGTTCCTCCACATGGATATAATCAAAGAAGTTCTGGTGCATCACGTCTGTCTGCCAAAGAGAGTTACGATGATAACATGACAGATATTATGATGAATGAATCTAAGTCTGACTTCAGTATGTCTGAAATGCATCACATAACACAATATAACACAATATATAAGCAATATATAAGCAAATTATTCACAGAAATGTAGATTACACTTTCAGGTTTGAAATATAAAGAAACGTGTGTGTGAACTTAAAAAAGAAAACATTTTATAAATCAACTTATGAAGGTTTATTTCCAAGAAAAGGTATCATCATCATCATCATCATCTAGTTGCAGACAACAACTTTTATTTTAATATTATTGCTATTATTGGTCTGGCGCTACCACTTTTAGCATAGCTTAGCATAATCCATTGAATCTGATTAGACCATTAGCATCGTGCTAAAAAATAACCAAAGAATTTAGAAATTTTTCCTATTTAAAACTACACACTTCTGTAGTTACATCGTGTACTAAGACTGAAGGAAAATTTAAAGTTGTGATTTTCTCGGCCGATATGACTAGGAACTATACTCTCATTCTGGCGTAATAATCAAGGACTTTGCTGCTGTAACATGACTGCAGCAGGCGTAGTGATATTACGCACTGCCCGAAAATAGTCCCCTGCCATTGAAAGTTACTAAGGGGACTATTTTCAGCTGCTGTGTAAAATCATTGCGCCTTCTGCAGCCATGTTACAGCTGCAAAATCCTTGATTATTACGCCAGAATGAGAGTATAGTTCAGCCATATCGGCCTAGAAAATCACAACTTTTAATTTTCCGTCGGTCTTAATACACGATATAACTACAGAAGAGTCAAGTTTTAAACTGGAAAAATATTGAAACTCTTTGGTAATTTTTTAGCGTGATGCTAATGGTCTAGTCAGATTCAATGGATTATGCTAAGCTATGCTAAAAGTGTTAGCGCCAGACCCAGAGATCAGCTAAATGGATTCCAAAACAGTAAAAATCAAATATTTAACTGTAGGTGAGCTGAAAAATTAACATATTTTCAAATAAGTGGAATGTCCCTTTAAAAAAATATATTAAATTAAGATTCATAGAATGTTATGTTGCAAAAATGTTTTTGGAGGGGAGGAGCTGATAACAGCTGAAATGTTTCAGAAGTGCAGCAAATAATAAGACGTGCACAAACATATTGTTAACAAGAAGAAAAGGAATGTGTATTAAACAAGTAAACAAGATCAACTGTAATTTCAAAAGTGTTTTCATGTGTTTTCTACGATTTGATTTACTTTTATATTGAACCACATTAAAAACTAAATGCTCCTTGTGGAGGCTTTTCTCATAATCAAATTTTCTTTTAAATTGTTATCATTTGTTCATTCTTGTGTATTTGCTTGAGTTCATGTGCAGCGAGTGTCTCATGAGCCGCGTGTTTGTGTTGCGTGACAGCGGCCCTGCTTGCATGCGGACAGATGTGACTCTATGCTGATGAAAAACAAAAGTCTGAGACACCATCTCTGACGCAACCAAACCCACTGTTCATAAACCAACCAAAAATATTCAACTTCCCTTTTATTTTCCAACTCGGGACATGCAAAGCTTTCCACCGGCCTTTCATGTCTCATGCCGAACCATGATCAAATTCCCATTAGAGGAGGAATCTCATAGAAGCTGCCAGAAACATTTCACCAACCAATTTAAAATGAAATCATAATAAAAATATTACAAAGCCTAATAAAGCTTATTTTAGGACCGTGTTGCATTGTGATATTTTTATCATTACATTTTTAAACGGTAAGAATATATCATTAAGAAGAAAACTTAAGAGTTTCATTGTCTTTGATTAAAAATATAGATTTTTTGCTTTTCTAATTATGGGGTGCAATGTGGACCTGTTTTTGTGAGATTCACAGTTTAATGTTTGCCAAGTATGAGACAACAAAACACTTTTAAATAAACTGAGGCGTGAATGAAAGTCTATTTTTATGTTTTGGGGGGAAGGTTTAGAACATGCAGGGTTGCCAAGTTTGTGGTTTTATTGTAGATTTGGGCTACTTTAGCACTGTTGCCACGGGCTGATTTTATGTCCGCTGGTTGAAGCAACCCCAATAATGTGATATTTAGCCCCCTGGAATGCAAATTTTAGAAGATAAACCCTGCCAAAAACACAGATTTCACCTCTGGAATGTGATTTTTTGGCTAGTTTTGAGTAGCAATTGGGTGGGTTTAGCTGTGAAAACCTGGCAACCCTGAGAACGTGATATATTCTGAATTTCTGATGTATTTTCACACCTGTTATAGAGGAAGTGGCCATTTAAGTAAAACCCCACATGCGTTTAGACTTTTCTAATGGCCATATGGTTTTATTGTAAGCTTTTTAAAATTACTTTATAGGACATACAATTCATTTTTTTATGCTTTACATAAATCAGCAGTGGGATTTCTGGTCCTGGAGGGCCACTGTCCTGCAGAGTTCAGTTCCAACCCTTATTAAACATACCTGTAAAAAATCAAAATCATACCCGGTGTCCGAAATTTCATCATATATAGTATGCAAAAAACAGTAGGTGAAAAGTACTTGGATGACCGGCAAGATTCTGAAATGTGCATTCAATGGACACTTTACTATCCCGTGAGCCCCCTGGAGAGAAGTACCTCAAAAAAGAAGTCGGTCACAGTATGCAATTTGGAACACAGGTAAAGTCTTCAGGATTACTACTTGGAAATGGCATGCAGGTGTGTAGGGTTAAAGCTTAAAGGTTACAGAGAATAAAAAACAGTTTTTGTCTAATAACGGTAGTGCACCCGCATTCACAAACATACGAAATCTTAATTTCATAGAAATTCCTTCTTTAGAAATGTCCGCCAGAAAATGGCCCAATCTGAACAATGGATACATATTACGTAAAAGAGCCATGTTTGCAGTTACCTGATGAAATCCCAGATAATCAACAATAGTGGAAGATGCATAGAAGATAACCCCATCTGTACCGATGATCAATGCGAATCCAGTCAGAGACTATAGGATACACAGGGATGGATTATTGCAGGTCCATACTACACATTCAACATTATTTTAAACAGATATCACAGGAAATCGTCGCTATTTCAACATGCGGCTAATTCTTATAAAATTGTACAATGTGGATCGTAAAAAATCCAAATAAATAACCGTCACTGGTGCACAAGCAAATTACTATAAAGAAAATTAAAGAAACAATAAGATTGTGTTGTATATTTTGAAAAAAAGTTTAAAGGTGCAGTGTGTAAATTTTAGTGGTGAGGTTGCGAATTGCAACCAACAGCTCAATCCACTTCTCACTCCTCACTTTTGAAACGCATAGAGAAGCTACGGTAGCCGTCACCGGAAAAACATGTCATCTTCTGAGACAACTTAGTAAAAAAAATGTGTCCTTAAAGGGCTTCTGTAGAAACATGGCGGCACAAAATGGCGACTTCCACTTAAGGGGACCCTTGTGTATTTAGAAAAAACGTCTCATTCTAAGGTAATAAAAACATAACTGTTCATTATAAAAAATCTTTATACACCCCTGAAAATATAGCTTTGTATATTATTTTGCATTTCTGTCAAGAAATCCTACTTAACATTAGACACTGCACCTTTAAAGAGAACCCATTTCATTGCTAAAAAACAAGTTTTTTGTAAATTTAGTATAATACAATGTGTTTGCGTGGTTTACGGTTAAAAAACACATTATTTTCCATATTTTTTCATACATTTTGTAGCTCCAGTTTTTAATCTCTTCAAACACATGGATTTGAAAAGCTCTGTGTCCCTGATTGGCCGGCTAATCTGTATGTTGTGATTGGCCTGAATACCTCTGATGTTAGCCGGAAATGTGACGCTCCTTACCATGTTTGAAAGATTCGGTCACAATGCAATGCCAACAGGAGTTAACTTAACACACAGGCTGTGAGGAATTATGATAATGTCGGTCTTGTCTACATCACCAATCCCAGGAAGTAAACTGTTGCCTATAATCCGTGTGTTTCTTGTAGTTCAAGAAAAGAGATTTACGTGGGAGACAATAACTCGCATCATTGTTTACGTTGTTTTTTTTTACCTTTTGCATATAGTTAACATGTACTAATACACACTTACACACCAAAGGAAATTTAAAATCGTGAATCGGACCATTGGTGCTTTTAACAATAAGTAAAGTCTGTGAACAGCAATATCACATGGCAAATGTGTTTTATATGCGCCTACTGTATTTACCTGTAGAAGAAGGTCACTGTCTATCACATAGGACAGAATCTCCTTCTCGTGGTCCGGCTTTGAGGCATCAGTACTGTGATCATCTCTCTCTGTCACCGCTGTATGGAAAGAGCACAAAGAGAGATAGCAGTGGTGACGATAAATTTTACTGTATCAATAATATACTGTATACAAGGAAAAAAAAACATTTTACTATAAATTTCTGCATCAATGCTTTTAAAAGATTTTTGATTTCAAGTCACAAGAACAAATTAAATAGTTGCACAAAACAAACTGTTTAAACAAATGTTATTGAATGGTAATAAATAGAGCATTCTTTACTTGCTATACGTTTATATATGAAAAGCTCAGATGCAAAAGCTGCTAAACTTCACCTCTGTCCAAAACGAGATAATGACATTGACCGAATGCTCTCGGTCTCTGGCACGTATTATACCTATCATCAAATACTTTTGCTTCTATCCCGACCTCGGCGGCAATTCGGAAATAGCGGTTTGTTGCCAGAATCAAAGTAATCTAAGAAAAATTTTATATAAACGACGTGTATGCCAGATTTCAATTGTCGAGCTGCAAGGGAGGTTTACCAAATTTTTTTTTGCATGTACTTAAGAGAGTTATGCAGCAAAATATAGTCAAACACCAATTAAGTGATACTTGTAAAAATTAAGCATAACGATAACTGCCTAATTAACTTTTTTATTGCCATTAATGTGCTATATTGGCAAAAAAAGCCTATTTACAAGAAAACATAGATGCACTTCATATATAAAAACAAAAAAAGTTGCTGAAATGTTCAAATGTGTTTCCTTGCATTATCCAGAAGAACTTCTTTACACCCAACGGGCCACAAAATGACCCTTCAAACCCACATGCAGATGTTTTAAACACAGCCCTGTCACGGCTGATCAGTCCAAACTAACTGAAGAAGCTAAAGACGGTGACCGACCGACTGTTCCTCATCTGCTCCCGGTCAAGCACATCACTAGATGAGTTTTTCCAGTTTCACGACTGGTCGAGGATAATCAAAGACTAACCCAAAGAATGTGCTCAAGTCTTTATTATTTTTGATCTCACCCTCTTTGGATTAACAAAAAAGGCACTTAGCTGCCACAATAAAGGGTTTTTGCAATCTTTTTGAGCATTTTGTGGCCACTTACAGTCAAATACAAGAGCATCAAAGTGAAGATGATAACTACAAACAGACTGATGTGATGTTTAGACTACACAAATATAGCGTATCATACGTATAATCTGGATCTGAAGCAGATTTGTCTTGATGAGGATTCTCAAGCAGCCGTTTTGGATTTACACAGCGTTCATCCTCCCATAATTTCATTTCCCTTAGATGGAGAACACTAACTTTTCTGTATAACAATGTATGATTAAAATATTTACATACTTTTATCCAAAATGGCTGTATGTTCCCTGGGGTTCAAACACACACCCTTGTGCTGCTAACACAATGCTCTATCAACTGAGCTACAGGAAAACATCTCATGTTAATTCTTACAAAAAGTTATTAAGAAATGACAAAAAATACTAATTACACTCCATTTAAACTTTAATTAATTACACAAACATTATTACCCCGCTGTGTTCAAACCCAACTCAAGAAAAAAAATAATAAGATGGAGAAATTTACTTCCACGTCTCCAAACCACTCTTTGTTCAATATCTTAACACAAACACATCAAAACTTTTAACAAATTCACAGATCATTATCTTTTGACAGTAAGGGGTTGTGTACACCAAAACTTTTAGGGGTTGTGTACACCGAAACTTTTACGCCCGCGGCCGGCGCATGTTTTCAATTGTTTCCAATGGAAGCTCGGCGTTTTTCAAATAAGCCAGCAGCTAGCGGGTTTTTTCCGCGCTGAAAACCGGCGCTCGGCGGTTTTTTCGCGCTCTGCGCTGAGCGTCGAGAGTTGAAAGAGATTCAACTTTGGGAGAAAAGCTCCGCTCGTCAATGTCAGTTCTCACACGGCCGCCCAATCACAGTGGAGGAGGGGCGGGACATTACCACAGCAACCAACTGGCTCGCAGCTGAAGTATCACAGCTACCAAAGCGCTCAGCTGAAGAAAGCTGGCACTCAGCTGAAAAACAGCTGGCATTCGGCGTCCTCAAGGCGTTTTCAGCCGCGTTTAAAAGTTTTGGTGTACACAACCCCTTACGCCTGCGGCCGGCGCGTGTTTTCAATTGTTTCCAATGGAAGCTCGGCGTTTTTCAAATAAGCCAGCAGCTAGCGTTCTTTTTCCTCGCTGAAAACCGGCACTCGGCGGTTTTTCTGCGTTCGGCGCTGAGCGTCGAGAGTTGAAAGAGATTCAACTTTGGGAGAAAAGCTCCGCTCGTCAATGTGAGTTCTCACACGGCCGCCCAATCACAGTGGAGGAGGGGCGGGACATTACCACAGCAACCAACCGGATCGCAGCTGAAGAATCACAGCTACAAAAGCGCTCAGCTGAAGAAAGCTGGCACTCAGCTAAAAAACAGTTGGCATTCGGCGTCCTCACGGCGTTTTCAGCCACGTTAAAAAGTTTTGGTGTGTCCAGCCCCTTAGGGGTTGTGTACACCAAACTTTTACGCCCGCGGCCGGCGCATGTTTTCAATTGTTTCCAATGGAAGCTCGGCGTTTTTCAAATAAGCCAGCAGCTAGCGGGTTTTTTCCGCGCTGAAAACCGGCCCTGAGCGTCGAGAGTTGAAAGAGATTCAACTTTGGGAGAAAAGCTCCGCTCGTCAATGTCAGTTCTCACACGGCCGCCCAATCACAGTGGAGGAGGGGCGGGACATTACCACAGCAACCAACCGGCTCGCAGCTGAAGTATCACAGCTACCAAAGCGCTCAGCTGAAGAATGCTGGCACTCAGCTGAAAAACAGCTGGCATTCGGCGTCCTCAAGGCGTTTTCAGCCGCGTTTAAAAGTTTTGGTGTGTCCAGCCCCTAAGAAAAAAACACCAAAAGCACTGATTACTCGGCCCTGTATGTAAAGTAGCTGCGATACAATTAATCTGACTCTCCATCAAACTTCTCCTTTCTAAAGTGCTGTTATTCTCCTTCAATCTTCTCTAAGGGCTCAGTCTACATTCAAAAGTCTAACTCTGGTGGTGGATGGGCTACTTTTCAGAAAGTACCTTCCCTAAAATCATGACAAGCAGCCCATTTTATAATTCTGTTACATTTTTCCACCAATTCCTTTTAACTTTACATTGTTTTGCGGGGTTTTAAAATGAATACAGTACTGTCCATAGCCATGTACAGGTAAACAAAACCTTAGGCATCAAATAATAATGGTGTATGACCGCTATTAAAGGGACATTCCATTTTAAAAAAATGCTTATTTTCCAGCTCCCCTAGAGTTAAACATTTGATTTTTATCGTTTTGAAATCCATATAGCTGATCTCCGGGTCTGGTGCCTCCACTTTTAGCAAAGCTTAGCACAATCTATTGAATCTGATTAGACCATTAGCATCACGCTAAAAATAACCAAAGAGTTTCAATATTTTTCCTATTTAAAACTTGACTCTTTTGTAGTTAAAGAAAAAAGACAGACAGAAAATTAAAAGTTGAGATTTTAGGCAGATATGGCTAGGAACTATACTCTCATTCAGGCCGTACCATGGCTACAGCAGACACAATGATATTACGTAGTGCCCGAAAGTAGTCCCCAGCTATTGAAAGATACTAAGGGGACTGGGTAATATCATTGCGCCTCCTGCAGCCATGTTACAGCAAGCAGCAAAGTCCTTGATTATTTTTGTTTGATTATCATTTTTTAGCGTGATGCTAATGGTCTAATCAGATTCAATGGATTGTGCTAAGCTATGCTAAAAGTGGTAGCACCAGACCCAGAGATCAGCTGATTGGATTGGAACTCCAGAGGAGCTGGAAAATGAGCCATTTTTAAAAAAAAAGTGGAGTGTCCCTTTAATTTGGATTAACAAATTGTCATTTTGATGGTTTGCAATGACAGTGAGAATGTGGAAAGGTAATTAACCAAAAATAATCTAAATAATAGGATATATATTAAGTTTTAACCCCATATCAGTTAGATTTAAGGCCGTCTATATGGTAGTGTACACCTGTAGATTTGAAATGTACAGAAAATGAAGAATCAAATAACTCATAAATGAATTGTGCTTTATACTGAAATGACAAAAACAGCACAATTTTAATCCATTGTGTTCTGTGTGTCATTTAAAAACACATTTTATCAGTTATGCCAAGACAGCAACTATAAAAATGCATCTTAGTTGGTTTCATGAGCCTTTGAGGTTTTATGACTTTAATGAAATCCAATTTCACATCAATCTTTCAAACATCTTTCTTTTTTTTAAATACATTCTGAAAATACAATTTCTCTGTTGTTGTTTTTTTAAACACTGCATAAAAAATTATTTAACATCTTGTGGTTTATATGTTATTGTGTATTGTGTTTTGTTCTGCTAAAAACACTCAACCTTGAAAAATGCTATTTCAAGTGTTTTTTACAAATTCAGTATTTACCATTTTTGTATCCACAGTCATAAAAGAGAATAATCGAGCTACGTTTCTGAACAAACTACAGAATGAAGGCTTCATATAGTATCCTAATACATTCTCTGAGAATATATATTTCAAGTTTTGACTGAAATAATTGCTCCTAAGCATTGCATAGTCACGTATTTTTTTGATTCTTTTTTCGTGCTATTATCACGAAATTTCGTGTTTTTTCGTGATCGTATAACGAATTCCTGTTTTCATGTGATTATCACGTATTGGTTACTCAACTGTTTTGTCCTATTTTCTTACCATTGTCGCTTCGGTTTAGGGTTAGATTTACATAAAATGACATCCCTAACCAAACCCAATTCTAACCCTAACGCCAGGCGACATATAAAAAAAATAAATCAGAAAAAATTGTATAAACCAATATATAAAGTGACATTCTAATGCAAGCACCAAATCTAACCCTAAACCGAAGCGACAATGGTTTAAAATAGGAAAAAGCAGTTGAGTAACCAATACGTGATAATCACACGAAAACAGGAATTCGTTATACGATCACGAAAAAACACGAAATTTCGTGATAATAGCACGTAAAAAGAATCAAAAAAATACGTGACTATATCACGAAACTTTGTGAGACTGGGTAGAACATTTCCAGGATTTTCTCAGGAACAGTTTTGTAAAGCCATGCGGCAAATATTGTGTAACAGCACATCGTATATGAAGCAAATATGTTACTGCCCAATTCGCATTTCACATGACCGCTTCATTCATGTTAAGATTCTGAAGCTGTGTAACAAGTACAGAGGGGGTAAAATGCATGAGAGTACACAATAAAGGGTTTGCCATAAGGACTCACACCATGTCATTATTGAAGTTGTCACGCAACAGAACCGTGTTTAACAGCAAACTCCTCTTTTAAGTATGTGGGTCATTTACAAGTTGTTTGCACGACATCGCATGCGGATGAAGGTTGCCAACAAATACGGACCCCATAAATGTTGTTACTGAAAGGGTTTGATGTTAACAATAAATATCTCTGCCTTTCAAAAACACATTTTTGGTGTTTGGTTGTTGACGTTGCATCAACAAAAAAAATCTGTTTGAAAGCCAGGGTGACGATACGCAATGCTTCATCTTTACAGCGATAATAAGGGAATCAAACAGCTTATGGGCACAATGTAAATAAAGATCAAAGATGCATTTGGGATAAATATGATCAGGAATTCTCACACAAGTGAGGGAGGAAAATTGTCAGCCCCATGCTCAAACAGATGTTTGACACACACACAATGCTGGATGCGTGAATCATCAATCAGCTTTCAACGCACATGATGGAAACAAACAGAAGAATTTTTCCAGGAATGAAGCCTACAGAAAGAATTTCCCAAATCTGCACGCAACAACCAGACAAGGAGGATCGGATGAAAAACTGTACATGATACTGGAAGCTCAAGGATGGCGTGATAAGGTTTCCTAATAGAGACTAAACCACTGCTGTCATCCCTGACAAATGTGTCATTGCAATGTTACTCTTATGAATTTGAAAGAAAATAAATTGAAATTTGTTCCAATATACAAAAATCGTTTTTACCAAATGCAATAGGTCTTCTGAATAATGGATAAAAAATTTAAAATTGTATTTATTTGTGAAGTGAATATTGTACTTTATGTATTATTGTTTTATGTATATCAATTATATGTTTATTTTATGAGGCCAAAGACCAATTTCCAGTCATGGCTGGACAGTAAAGTACAAACAAATAAATAAAATCTCAAATGTTATTAGATTAAACAGCTAGCCTTGCATGAAGGTCACAAAAAGTGAGTTTGAGTGAATCACAAAAACACTGAATTTGATGCTTGTATTGTCTGCAAACATTAGAACAATCTCGCATTTACTGTAAGAAATCTGTGACGTTTCATATTTAGGAATCATGCATTATAAAATTTCATTCAACCACACTCTGAAAAAAAATTTCAACCCAGCATTGAGTCAAAAAGGGATGAACTCGGCACGTTCGGTTGTAATTTAACCTATGCTGGGTTGTTTCAACCCAAAGTGCTGGCTTATTTTAACCCATTGTTGGATCAAATATAAAAAAATTCTGGGTTACTTTAACCCAGTGGCTGGGTTTGTCCCTTTTCGACACAACGCTAGGTTGAAAATAACCCATCCTGAAATGGGTGAAACTGTCCAAATACAAAATACAAAGACCACAGCTCTGCCCTCTCTGTCCCTTGTACACACTAGTTTAAACATAAAAATGATAAGTTATTTTTAATCCAGCGTTAGGTCAAAAAGGGACCAAGCAAGCCGTTAGGTTAAATTAACCCAGAAAATTTTTATATTTGTCCCAACAATGGGTTAAAACAACCTAGCACTTTAGGTTGAAACAGCATAGGCATTGACCAGCATAGGTTAAATTACGTTCATCCCTTTTTGACCCAATTTTCAAGTTTTTGGTGCTTCACATCAAATTTTATTGGTATTATCAGTATAGTGCAGGGTACACGCAGGTATACGGGGAACACTCACTTCTTTATTTGATGAGATGGGGTATAACCCCTTCGGGGGCAAAAATTAAGTATATACCCACTTCTCTAGACACCACTGCACCACTGGGTATTATATTTGCTCAAATACCCACCTGCCACACAAGCAGACCAGCACTGATCCGGTCTAATACTCAAACCATAAACCACAGTCACAACAAACAGCATGTGTGTACAAGAGACCAAAAACAAACATAGCCACACTATTAAAAATAACAGCGCTGAAATGGATTCTCGCAGAGATGCCATAGAAGAATAATTTCTGTTGCCCAAAGAACCTTCCAGGCAAAAGTTTGTGGAAAGAAATAATTTATGGCTTAACATCCTTTTTTTATTTTTAAAGGGGACATTTCACAAGACTTTAAAAATGTCAAATAAATCTTTGGTGTTCCAGAGTACACATGTCAAGTTTTAGCTCAAAGTACCCCATAGATAATTTATTATAGCATTTTAAAATTGCCACTTTGTAGCTGATTATGATCAAAAATGTGCCGTGTCCTTTTAAATGCAAATGAGTTGATCGCTGTATTAAATAGCAGTGCCGTGGTTGGATAGTGCAGATTAAGGGGAGTTATTATCCCCTTCTGACATCATAAGGGGGGCGAAATATCAATGAGCTATTTTTTCACATGCTTGTGGAGAATGGTTTACCAAAAACAAAGTTACTGGGTATCTTTTCCACATTTTCTAGGTTGATAGAAGCACTGGGGACCCAATTATAGCACTTAAACATGGAAAAAGTCAGATTTTCATGATATGTCCCCTTTAAGACTGTGGAACCACACAGTCCGACATTAAATTATACTTATCTCGCAATAGTTAGCTTGTACGGAACAAAGCATTCACTTAACTCGTCTGGGTAATATACGAAGGCCATTAAATCTCCTTATATATATCTCCGAGTCCTTATAATCTCCGTATATATATCTCCCAAGGGTTTTTTTCCCTCCTAGGACTTTTTGTTCCTCCCAGAGGTTTTTCTCCTAGGGGTTTTTTTAACCCTGGGGAGTCAGCCGACATTGGCTTAACTTAGCACCCTCTTGTATTCGAGACATTATTAATACGCTCGCTTGTAACGTTTATTCATAGCCGCTGTATTTTGCTACTTATATTGTCTGTCGATTTTCCTGTGTTTCCCCTGCTTCTTTTAATGTAAAGCTGCTTTGAAACAATTACCAATTGTGAAAAGCGCTATATAAATCAAATAAAATTTAATTTAATTTAATCTTTCAGGAACCTTAGAGTGCATATTCTTATAAAGCCTCTTAATCCTGAAATCCATGTCCAGTGGGTACAGCAGACCCAAAATGTAGCTGACACCAAATACATAAAATACAATTGAATGAAGGAATGCTTTATGTTATCTTCAGCAAGAAAATTCTCTCTACCTTGAAAGAAGCTCTTCACTCGCAGGTAACTCACGCCGAGTCTCAACACTGACAGTTTGTCCAGTTTGGAAATGACATCAGGACTGAAGGGAAGCAGATTTGCCAGCCGCTCCAGTTCGGCGTTCAGACGGTCACGGTGTCTCTTAGATGGGTTTGATTTCTCTCCAACTTTCTCTGGTTTACTGCATACAGAAATTATTCATTTAATTTCACAGATCAAACATAAATGTGGCTGCTTTGATACTTGCCTGTCTCTAATAATACATGTTATTACTTGTGCATACCATTACCATATACATTAATAAATAATCAAATATATTAATTTATAGCAGGGGTCTCCAAACTTTTTGTGAGCAAGGGCTACCACAACGGATAAAACAATCTGGAGGGCTAGTTTTTGATATAGTCTACTCAAAACGTTTTTGTTTTACTTGTTGATTTTATTTACTTGCTGATATATTTTATTATAGTTAAAATGTTAACATACATAAAAGAAGTTAATTATACTGATTCACAGTAATCGACTCAGCAGACACTTATCCAAAGCGACTTAGGCTTCAGTGCATTTACATTTGATCAGTTTCTGTGTTCCCTGAGAAACAAACCACTGATTTTGACATTGAAAAAACATACAAAAGGTGTCATTGGTAGCTACCCCTTTAAAAAGGTCCTGTGAGTACAATTGAGATACTAATATGCACTCTTTTTGAAAGGGTACCACCTCAGAGACAGCTTTTGTAGCAATTTTTCTTGAAAGTGTATGTGAACTACAGGAACATTATTTGTATATAAATGCTTGAAAAGTATGGGGTGAAAAGTTAAGCATGCTACTCAACTGTTTCTGGATAGGTTTTCTTCGTTTTTTTCCAGCATACATACAATCCCTAGGAGAGATCATCTTTCACCCGTCTCAAAAAACAATAAAACAACAGGGAACAAAATAGGAATAAACAATAAGCAATATATTTGCAGCATTTATACAATGGGGCAAAACTGAAAAACGCTATAGAAAATACATTTTAGCACAAGTAGTGGACAGTGAAGACACAAGTAACACTTTACAATAAGGTTTCATCTGTAATATGTCAACTAAGTTAACCTGAATTTACGCAATGAATATTGATTGTTCACAATTGATGAACGTTATGAAAAAATGCTTCTTGAGGAAAGCATTTATTAAACTTCGTATGTTTTAATTTTAATATTTACTAGAACATATTTAAAATGTTGAAATTAACTGTAATAATATTTGTTTAATGTTGATTTATGTAACTATGTGGTATTGTAAAGTGCTACCGTAATTTTCCAGTCAAGAATAAACATTCACAATCCCAAAATAAGACTCAGGCTAAACTCACCAAAATCCACCAAGAGCTTCTCCAAACCTTCTTCAGCCCACAATACAAATATTCAACAAAGTAAAACATTTAGTTTAAATGCCAAAACATCCAGAAAAGCAACAAGAAAAGGCAAACTTTATCTGAGGGCGAGGTTACGCGAGCGCTCAAGATTTATAGCAGCATTGGCTGGCGGTTATTCCCACGCGCACTCACGCACGCGCATCCGGCAAGTGGCGCGTCTCGACAAATTAAGATCTTAAATATTTACTACGGTAAGGCTCCAAAGCATTACAGTTTTGTGAACATTTTAGTAGAGTTTATCACAGTAAATACTAAACTAAAAAGCATAGTACAAAACGGAAATATTTAAATAAACTAAGTAATAAATTATTAACATCCTAAGACCTGGGTGTCTACATAAGTGGACATTCTGTGTAACTGGAACCTGTGGTACACAAACATGAACAATTACACTGCGTCATGTTCTAAGAAAAATATTTGGTTATTATATTTATTGGTTCTTCCTTACCCCAAAATAGCTGGAAGAAACCTGAAAAAAAGACTAACCAAAGCTTCTTGGAACATCTTAGGAGGTTAATTTACATTTTTATGTAATGATTATTATCCACGTATAATCTATAACTATTATTGTTAGTTAATAATCACAATAATAACATACAAATAATGCTAATAACAATGAGGATAATAATAATAATTATTATTATTATTATTGGAGAGGTTTTAGAAGAAGTTAAACATGTGACTGAATTTGCCCTGGTACACTGAAAACTTGACTGATGAATTTTGCACTTATGGTCAGAGAAATCAGTTCAATGTCTCTACATCTCAAAATGATCAGTTTCCATTCCCTTCAGAAAAACTTGACATTTAGTGTAACTTGTGTTTTGTGTATGTGTATAATTAATTGATTTGTCAAATGTGCTGAAAATGTATGTTTTGTTGAAACCCCTAATATATTTTAATGATCTATTGTCATTGTTTGATGATTCACAGAGCCATCTAGTGTTCAATAAACAAATGGCACATTAATGCAAAATACATACTATTTATTTTTCAGATTCACTTCAAAATGTATTTAATATATCCATGATTTAAGATTATTACAGCATGAAACAAGTAGGTAAAAAACAAGTAAGGTCAATAAAGCCAGCACAACTAGTCTTCCAGTACATAATTGGGATTCACCACTAAAAATGGATCTTCCTCCACAACAGGTTCAACTCCATCCTGACCCATCTTCTTCAGTCCCGTCTTAGTCAGCTCGATGATGATATGGTCCTAAAATGAAAAAGGGCATGGAGAAAGGCCTTAACATTCGCTTTAGTTCAGAGGGTTAATAATAAATAAATAATCAGGTGAGAGAAATACATCAATACTAACATAATGAATGAGTCTATGCAGAACCCTCTCAATAAGATTCTTCCTAGCAATGAGATCAGACTCCGACTCCATTTCACTCTCCATATCCTTCAGGTACCAGTTAATCAGTTCACTCTTTTTAAGCGATTGCTCCTCATCCACTAAAACACAAAAATAAAAACATTTGAAGGAAAAGGTTTACCAATAACGGTGTCCAAATTCAGTAGTTTTCATTTTCTCCTTCAAGTGGGTTACACTAGTGAAGTAACATATGGAATAGCAAAAAAAAACCTGTGTCCAACAACGGGACTCACATTGTTCCATCTTCTGCATGTGCAGCACCAGCAGGTTTGAGATTCTCTTGTATTCAGAAAATGACAATCTGAGGGCTGGTTTGGCTTCAGCAGCAGTTTTCGCTTTCTTTCCTGCTTCATCCGTCTCCATGGGCTCCGCTGGGTGTCCGTTGACTTCATGACCTCCGTTCTGTGCTGGCACTTTAGCAAACAGCTCATTCTGATCTGTGGAGGTCAACAAGAGCACTTTCATCTTACATCTGTGTTTATGTGACATAAATATTTTGGTAATGACATCATAAGCACCCCTCAGCTTATCTCTTACCGGTCACAGGATCATCATCTTGATCCTGGTCAAAATTGATGTCGGGGGAGTCTACTCGAATGATGGATTTATTGAGAAGTCTGAAGGCCTCTTTCACATGTTTGGGAACAACCTTTGTAAAGAAGAATACCGTTTTAAAAAAACTGTATAATAATGTGCCAGCATGGCCATAACAGTCGTTTAAGAGCAACATGAGACCTCGTCTGAGCAGTAGAGTCTGGCCATGGCTTCGGACAGACGTAACATGCTCTCTAACTGCCTCACGGTGATTCGCCAGGCTGATTTTGTGTTCCCACCTCCGTCTCGCTGCCGTAGACGTTTATACTGATCCACAATGAACTCCTGAGCCTCTGGAGTTATCTAGAAACATTCAAGATTCATAAAAACAATGTCAACAATCGACCAAAGGCAAATGAGAGGTATATTTGCCTATGGGGAGTAAATTAATGTATCAAACCTATTTGCTATAAGAAAACTACAATACATGGTTTAAATTCCAACCAGAAAAGTTTTTTTTCCTGTAAGAAATCAAGATTGGTCTCATTTGGGTCTTAAAGTTTTACTTAAACACATACCTATAAATGGTAAATTTAAAAAAACTAAATAATCCTGAAGTGGGCTCTTAATTTTTTAGCATTATTTGTTAAAAAAAAAAATTATGGAAAACTTGCATATAATAGCATTAAAAGGCAAAATAAAAACGGTGGACGGGGTAAAGACAAAATCTTGCCTTGGGCTGGAACTGGCGTGCGAACAGTATGTATCTCTGGACTTCTTCAGTGCTGTAAACCCTTTCTACAGACTCTACGTTTCTGGCGTGAAGGTCTACAATCCTGCGGGCGATTGCGTAGTCGGTCACCTGGTGGGAAAAATATCATAACGCCATAATGCATGTGGCATACTTTGTTGTAGTTTGCTTTTTCTTAAAGATTTAAACAAATGTCTGACCTCATTGCATTCATCCACCAGTATAAAGAAAAGGTCAAATCTTGACATGATGGGCGCCGACATGTTGACATTTTGTTTCAGAGATTTGGCACGGTTGTATCTTCCATCTACCGGGTTGGCAGCAGCCAGGATGGAGGTGCGGGCGTTGAGAGTGGCCTGTGGCACAAACACAGCGGGGGTTGATGGTTGTCCTGATCAAATCGAGAATGCTTTAAAGTGTTTTTTAGATAGATAGACGCACACCTTTACACCAGCCTTAGTGATGGAGATGGTCTGCTGTTCCATAGCTTCATGTATGGCCACCTGGTCCTTAAGATCCATCTTGTCAAACTCATCTATACAACAAACCCCCTACACAGAACATTACATTTTTACATTTAAAGAAACTGCAAATTGCCCTCATCCGTGCAAACCATCACGACAACAAATGGGATCTGGGTGGTTGTTTATTGGCCAGGACAGGTCAAAAAACCCATCTGAAAATCTGGAGTCTATATTTGGCTATAATTGGAGTGAAAAAAAAATGCACATGGGAATAAAAAAAGTTTTAAGCAAGCAAAAAAATTACAGCATCGTTCAAATTTGTGAACATACGTTATCGGCCAACATTAGGGCTCCTGCTTCGATGACGAACTCATGCGACTCTTCGTCTTTGACCACAGCGGCGGTCAGACCCGCGGCACTGCTGGCTTTCCCGCTGGTGTAGACCGCTCTGGGTGCGAAATCCTCCACGTGTCTGGTAGAAACACATCCACAATTTAGACACGCACCGAACATCACATTTTAAAGCTTTACCTGAGAGCGACAGTATTTCTCAAACGTTATATTTACTTAAGAAACTGGCTCTTCGATGTACTCGGGTCTCCAACAATGCAAACGTTAACGTCCCCACGCAAAGACGTCCCCTCCATGGTCGTCTTGGCCACACCACCAAACAACATAAGCAGAATTCCACGTTTAATTTCATCATTACCTAAAAAAGATTGAAGCAAGTGCTTAAATTCTTACATAATAACCAAACATGGTGCATGCATAGAGCTTTTACATTAATTATTTATTGAGAGTTGAGCAGTAGACAGCAAAGTTATTTCTAAGAGACTTACTAAACAATGACACGCTGTACAACTATATGTAAAAAAACACTTCTAAAAATGTTCAATTGACAACAGAATTATGAAATACTTTAAATACATTCAGTATCCAGGAATAATATTAGCATTTCACTAAAAGATAAGAGTAGCGTAACACTTTGAAGTAGTATTTTTCACCCCTGCCTTTTGAAGCGCATAGAAAAGCTAAGGTAGCCTCAACAGGACAAACACGTCATCGTCTGAGACGACATAGGGAAGAAACGCACTCTACAGAGCAGTTTGTTGGTTTAGGGCTACTGTAGAAAGGGGGACCCACGGTGTATGTAGATAAAAATGGCTCATTTTAGGGGAATAAAAACAATACAGTTCATTATGTAAGGTCATTATACACCACTGATAATGTAGTTATGCAGATTATATTGCATTTCTGTCACAAGATCCTTCGATAAGTTACACACTGCACCTTTAACACTAAAGAAATGGAAATATGGTCCAAAGAGAGAGTGGTGGAGTACCATGAATAGTGGGGAACAGACTGGTGCAAAGGTTGTGATAGAGGTTCTTGTCCTGGCTCATTTCAAACACTTTCTCCCATTCTTGCACGGTCATTTGATTCTTTACACTCTCTGCAGTCTGATCCTCTTGACGAAGCGCTTTCCCTCCGAACTAAACACAACAGGAAAACACCAACACTGAAGTAAGTGTGTCAGAAAACGGTCACTTATGGTTAAACAAATCAATTCAGAAAACCATGATTATGATCAATTTTGTGGCATGATAATCCCTCTTACCCTTGGGTTAGTTGGGGCGACGTAGTTAGCAAGAAAGGCCAGTCTGTAAGACAGTTCCCGGACTCCCAAAGCCTTAAGCCCCTGAATCCCATCAGCCTCAAAGCCCTCTTTCCCCGTCACCCTGCTGCTGGTTTCTGCCCGTGTGCCTTTAAAGTTCAGAAGCAAAGGACAGATAACCAATGCATTTACGCACCATGAGCATGTTGGTAGCATTTGGTTATACAGAGGACATGCATATTATAATATATTGAATCATTATATCTGTTGAATAGATACCAGCAATGGCCAGGGAGGACACATCAGGTACAACAATCAGTGTGCCGGTGAAGTCACAGCGATCTCCTGCTTGTGCCGATTCCACAGCCTCTGCCCTCAAAATCACCTCCAAGCTGCGAGGAATACAGCCTCTCGGCAGCTCCGCCTGCGTCTCCTGGATGCGTACCTTTCATTATGCATATATGCTCGGATCAAATACTCATACATTATGACTATGCACTTATCTAATGTGACATACAGTGCATGCAAGCGATACATTTTCCATGGGAGTCAAAGCCAGAAACTTTTGCTCTACACAGATTAACCACAGATGTTTGCACACATTTGGGGAAGGTACTGTCATTTGTTTTTCGCATTCTTACTTTCTGGAAGTCAACAAAGCGGGATTTGTTGGTGTCCAGCATGAACCTGCGGCGGTTGGCGCACACAGGGTTCTTGCAGATGGTCGGTTGTGTGTATTTAAACTGCTGTTCCACATCTTTGATGACAGACTGGCAGTCAAGGCAGAGAAAAGTCCCGCTGACCAGCTCCGGGTGTACGGGGTGAGTTCGAACCACCTGCCCGCTGATGCGTAACAGAGTGCCAATCCGTATGGCGGAGAGCTCACGTATCCTGAAAAGCACACAGAGATGAGACCATATACCAAATTGAGGCTTTGGTCCGTTGATGCGATGGTGCAGCCATTTTAGGGCAGGCAAGACTGGGGGGTTTAACAATTCATTTAAAAGACAGAGGGGTAAAAATGATGACTAATTTAACTTTCAGGTTTATTTGCACAAGATGTCATTGACAGATTGATTTCTAGGAGGACTTGATTTAGTGACCAAACCCAAAAGAAGCTAAGAGGGGAACTGAGAGGGGAAATGCTTACTTTTGTCTGGAAGGAAAGTCTGAAAAAGCCACATAAAATTCTTTGGATGGTGGAATGTTTCCATGATCCTTGGCGAATTGGCGAACCGCTCGGTTGAGAAATGGGTAAACCCTGAAAACAAAACTTATAAAGAAATATTCCAGCAACAAGCAATAGTCTGTCCATCCATACCAGACACAACACAACAAAACGTCTATCAAAAATCACAACCAATCAAAAGAACGTGTAGTAGGCGGAGCTGCTGTCCTGCTGCACTAGCATAGAAAATGGTTAAGAATGTAATTAAATTACTAAATGAAACATTTTAAAATTTAGAAATGTGAGACCCGTGCTGTGGCAAAAGGAGTCAGAATTTTCAAAAATTGGATATATTGTCATTCTTAAAAAAAAAACTTCAAAATGATCTATGATAGAATCTTTTTTAAAGGCACATTATAAACGACTCAAACTCATAGTGATTTTACATTGATAAGGATTCCTACTGATCTCAGAGCTGTAGTTCACGCACATATCAGAATTGATTTCATACAGAACCTAAATAAAAATAAAGCAACGTCCATGTTTGATGATTACTATTCATAATCCGCATAACTTGTATCGATGATAATAGTGGGCGGAGCTATCGCCGCGACGTCACAGTATCAAAGACCGTTTGAAAAAACCTTTGCTACTAGTTTGGACCTTTTTTACAGTCTATGGTTTGGACGCATAAAATCATCGCTCGCGTCTGGTTAAAACCAACACGGATTTATACACAAAATGCTTTTGTTAATACCTGTAATATTCCTCTTGGATAGTGGTGGCCAACTGCTGGTTGTAATGCTCAATGTTAGTGAAGCTGACAGTGAGCGTGTTTCTCTCAGGTCTGATCAACTCTTGCGCATCAACCAGATACAAGACGTCACCGTTTTTATCCTGAAACCTAAGCATTCAGTCAGATGTTACGAGTGAAGTTAGAGACCTTCATTAAAAATTAGCACCTGACTGCACTCACTCTTCCAAAAACTCCAGAAATAACTTCTGACATTTCTCGGAGAGCTCATCACGCGCTTGCACGCCCGCTGACACAGCAGCTTCAGCCCCAGGATCCATCACACACAAACACCGCTGACCCGCACCTGTGCAGGTAATCAAACCGCCAATCACACACCTGCGCCATGACGTCCACTGAACTTTTTGAGCACGTGATTTTAGGTGTGTTTAGACTTGTTCGACTTCATGCGGCGCCACAAGAACTGACAGGCGGTTGACGCATCAAACTATCGCGAGAGGGATTAGAAAACATACTTCGGTTTGATTTCTCGAATCACTCTCGCGGTATCTTGACGTCATCATCTTGTCGTTTTTTCCGGCGCTGCATGAACTCGAACAAGCCTTTTTACTTTTGGGCTCACATTATAATATATTTCATGTTTTTGACACTAGGCTACGTCTTTTTATTTTTTAATATGAAAAAATTTAATATATTCGTTCTCTGTTTTTAAAACTACTGTTTATTGGGCCACTACTGTAGAATGGGAATTTGAGAAAGTGTTTTGTTGAAAATAAGTTATAGAAATGTCTTTCAGGTTAATAAACAAATTCTACAAATATTTATAATGAAGCATTTTAAAATAATTTTCTCATTTTATAAGTCAAATTTCACATTCCTTTCCCCAGTAGTGTTTAAAAAGTTTGAGAATTATATTTGTATTGTAATAGAAAAGCTATAAAACAGTTCACACATTATCTAACACAAGTCTAAAGGCCTAAATATTTTAAAGGTCATGTGTATTTGTAATTATATGGGTTAAGGTTTTTCTTTTCTTGCTTTCCCCAGTTTGAGAAGCACTGGTGCATGAGGAGAATGGTTCTTTTTTATATATGAAATCTCTAACTGTGATTGGTCCGTCTGTACAGTCACCAAGAGTGAATCAGAAAATGCGAATAGTTAGGAATTTCCTTATCAGGAATGAAAACAAGATTTTGGTTGGTTCTTCGTTTGAGTACGACGTTTTGATAATTTCAGTGTGCGGTTTTTTTTTTTAAATAAACGAATTTAAAATACAAGTTGCTTATGAAACTGTATCAATCATCACAGCTTTTTGAAGCCACGTGAACACACAATGGGGACAGATCAGGGAGACACGCAAGTTTATGAAGCAATCTTCATAGTTTCTAAAACTCATCATAGTTTCTTTAAGTGGTATGCATCCACCTAGGCTTAGTCCTCAAATGAAAATGTGTAGACACTTTTACAGTCAAACGTTTTGGGTGTCAGTAATTTTACAGTTTCAGAAATGCATACAGAAACATTTAAGTCTTTTATTTAACACACATTTAAAAAAGTGAACCACACTATACAAATGGTTTTCTGGTAGCAGGAAACAATTCAGAATACACAAACCGGTCTATTCACCCTGGCATGTGCACCTAAAATTGCACCTTTTCCTATTTTTTCTGTGTTTCATATCTTAAAACATTATCCAGGCATTTTAACCGCTATAGGATTTCAGTTTAACCTTGTTTATATATTTTTATTCATTTTAATGCTGATGGGCAATAGCATGCGTAATGTGAAGGGTTTATTTCCAATTTGGCATTTAAACCTGTACTGTTTCATTTTGCAAGATTAAAGCTCAACATCTCTCTGTATGTATTTATGTATGCATGTATGTACAATCTTATCCATCCAGGGGCGGGGCGGTCCAATACAACAGTAAAGTTGAACTCGCACACTCGCATTTATTGACATACACACACGCTTCTGTTTGTTCTTTTAAAAATTCCTTCAAAACAGATCCAGCATCAAGAGGAATGATATTTATTACCAGAGAAACAACTTATTAAAAAAAAAAAAACAATAAGCGTGAGAGACAGACAGAAGGCCGTGGAGGGGTAGCTGTAGGTTTAGGCCAGGTAGCTGTAGGTGTCCTTCTCTCCATCCACCCTCTCCAGATACTCTTTCTCTATGAGGATGTCAATGCACTTCTGCAAGAACCAAGAAAGTCGTGTACAGCATGAGCAGGATGGTTTTTCAATGATGTTAAAGTCATAATCAATGATGTCAATAATATCATAACTGACCTTGATGACGGGGACTCTGGGTTTAAACCGCGATGAGAGCTGATTCAGAACTTCTGCAAGGAGTTGCTGGTGCTTCAGGACTTTCCTCATCTTCATGATTCTCACTATGGCCGCCTGCAGTAAGACATATGTGCATTTATAGATAAAGATGTATTTTGCACCATGTGTACTCTGTGTGCTAATTGTTAATCCTTTTAAATAATGACAATGGTTTATGTTTTGCAATATTTAAAGGGACACTCCACTTTTTTTTTGAAAATATGCTGATTATCCAGGTTCCCTAGAGTTAAACATTTGATTTTCACCGTTTTGGAATCCATTCAGCTGATCTCCGGGTCTGGCGGTACCACTTTTAGCATAGCTTAGCATAATCCATTGAATCTGATTAGACCATTAGCATCACGCTAAAAAATAACGAAAGAATTTTGATATTTTTCTATTTAAAACTGGACTCTTCTGTAGTTACATCGTGTACTAAGAACGACAGAAAATTTAAAGTTGTGATTTTCTAGGCAGATATGGCTAGGAACTATACTCTCATTATGGTGTAATAATCAAGGACTTTGCTGTCGTAACATGGCTGCAGCAGGCGTAGTGATATTAGACACCACCGGAAAATAGTCACATTGGTTACTTTCAATAACTCTTTGGTTATTTTTAAGCGTGATGCTAATGGTCTAATCAGATTCAATGGATTATGCTAAGCTATGCTAAAAGTGGTACCGCCAGACACAGAGATTGGCTGAATGGATTGAAAAATGTTCAAATGTTTAACATATTTTCAAACAAAGTGATGTGTCCCTTTAAATGCTGTAAATGATTATACTTAAATATTACAAAGTACAGCATAAAGAAATACTGACAACTGTGACCCAGCTAATGTAATTTTCTTGTGATTTATAGTTTTCTACATAACGTAAAGATCATTCTATGAAATATAATCTTGATATCTTTAATACGGAGTAAATTGAATGATTGAAATCAAACTTTGATGCTCCTAATCTCATTATTAGATTTTGAGACTTTGCACAGCCAGGGTCACAATTATGCAATGGCTGGATGTGGATACCTGAATAAGGAGTTTTCGGTCCTCCTCAATGTTTTTGTGGGTCGTTTCCTGTTCCTGTTTCTGCTCAGTCTTCATTGGCACATTAATGTTTACTCGCAGCTTTTTACTAGATAGAAAAACAGCCATTAATATTCACAACAGCAGCAATTGAGAGCACAGTATGAAAGACAAAATGGTACGTTCTCAAGTTCTCCTGTGTTATTGTTCATATTTATGAGCCAATAAGTTGTTTTTTACGATGTCAGGTGCGTTCAAAGTCACTTTCGTCAGCGCAAGATGGCAGTGCACCTTATTTTAACGAATTACACGAAAATACAGCAAGGATCATTAAATATTCTTACAGAAAAAAACGCATCAGGTGTTTTGTTTATGCTTTTGTTTGTTTACGTTTATGAAGCAACTGTTCACTGTAATTTTACATTTTTATTATTTTGTTGTAAATAATTAACAGACACTGCATCCATCGTTTGTTACTGATCAACTGTAATGTGAGGCTTACGGAAAATCTTCATTTTCCACTCCTGTAAATTACGATTTTGTGGTGGCATTCATGCACATTTATCTCGTAAATACGATATATCCGATATGACCTGAACGCACCATAAGTTCACATGTGTTGACCTACTTTTTATAACCCAAGAAAAGTTTTATGAGAGTGTCGGGTTTAAATTCCACTTCATCCACATTTGCGTTCTCATCCTCCAGAACCTGCACAAACACATTAATGCAATAAGTATCCGTCTGGTATAGTCAAGAAATAGCATTTCTGAGTGAATACAGAATATTCAAAAAGCTAAAATATACATAGGGCGGTGCTTGATTTTACCCATCATCATCATCATCATGAAGGTAATCATTTTATTTAAAATCAATGTGCACAATCAGACCAGAAACATTTATCAAGACTATAAATGCAGTTTTGAGCTGTTAAAGGGATAGTTGACCAAAAACCCGCAAGCCATCCTCGATGTATAGGATTTTCTTTTTTTCAGATCAACACAATCTGAGATATATTAGAAAATGTCCTGGCTATTCCAAACTTTATAATGGTAGTAAATGGTGCGTTCATGAGAGAACTTTCGAAGTGTATGACATAGCGTATGAGACATAGTGCCGTAGCGACAAATGACGAAAAACAGAGCGCAAAATGCCAGGCAGGAAACTGAATTCTAAAACAGATTTTTTTACGTCGGTCACAATAGCACTACATCTCATACGCTGTGTCACATGTTGCGTTTACACCAGCCGCAGTATGGGCGGCAAAAACGCGCTATTCGCGCATAGTTGGACGCTTGAACATTTGAGTTCACTCGCTTCATTCGCGCGTGAAAGCCGCGAGTGAAATTCTAGTCATTCGAGAAATTCACGCATAAATTTGTGTCATGGGAGGGGCTTCTGCGACTCCGCGGAGACTCCCCCACTCCGCTCGATTCCTGTAATCATGTCACTACTACAGCAAGGTCCTGATTGGTTAACGCGGCAACTCAATTCGAGCGGATCCGCGCCGCAGTATAATAATCCGTTTGTAATCGCGTCTTTGCATTGACTTAACGTGTAAATCACCCGCGCTTGCCGCCTCCACCGCGGCTGGTGTAAATGCAGCAATACGCTGGGAAACACACTCGTGAACGCACGTCAGTCTTTACCTGAAGCTAGTTATTTTAGATTGTAAAGTGCATTTCCAGCGTATGACATAGCATTCGAGACGTAGTGCCGTTGTGACCAACATGGAAGCGCAGAGATCAAAATGCCAGGCAGGAAATAGAATTCTAAACAAGGTTTTTTTAACGTCTTGTGCACCACATCCAATGTCATGCGCTGGGAAATGCACTCTCGTGAAAGCGCGTCAGTCATTACCAGAAGCTAGTTATTTTAGATTGTAAAGTGCGTTTCCATCGTATGACGTAGCGTACAAGTAGTGGTGCCGTAGTGACAAACGTGGAAGCGCAAAGATGAAAATGCAAGGCAGGAAATCGAATTCTTAAACGAGTATCTTTTACATTTGTCTCAACGGCACATCATCTTATATGCTACGTTATACGCTGGGAAACGCACTCCTGAACGCGCATCAGTCGTTACCTAAAGCTAGTTATTTTATATTGAAAAGTGCAGTTCCAGCGTTTGTCGTAGCATACGAGACGTAGTGCCGTTGTGACCAACATGGAAGCGCAGAGATAAAAATGTCAGGCAGGAAATAGAATTCTAAACAAGTTTCTTTTACGTCTTGTGCGCCAAATCCTATGTCATGCGCTGGGAAACGCACTGTCTCATGAATGTACGTCAGTCGTTATTGGAAGCTAGTTATTTTAGATTGTAAAGTGCATTTCCAGTGTATGACGTAGCGTACAAGACGTAGTTCCGTTGTGACCAATGTGGAAGCGCAGAGATCAAAATGCCAGGCAGGAAATAGAATTCTAAAGCCTTGTTTATGGTCGCGCTTTGGTCCGCAACGCAAGCCTCCGCGGATTGCGCGCTGTTGCACTATTTTTTGAACCACCAGGGGGCGACGCGAGCAATAAAGTTAAAAACAAACACAAAGAAGAGGATAGAAGAAGTCGTCCGCTGGAACAACCCTGGTGCTTTTAACATTAGAGTTTGATATATATATAAATATGAGAACCTGAATAAAACAACAATCTTTTAAATATGTCTTTATTAAACATTATCATTTCATTAACGTTTTTTACTAAACAAACAGTACAGATATCTTAAGGTTTGTATTTTATTCCTCGTCTAGTTCATTCAATACAAATATAAGCCAAACATTCTGAATCATGTAAAAGAATTTGTGTTTTAAATTGCAAAGTTTCCATACTTTACTTACAGAGTGTCAGATAAATATATACATTGTTTTGCTTGGATTGATCAAAGAGATACGTCATAGGCTTGCCTGCTCGGACAGAATCGCCTCAAGTTCGGTCGTTTTCGGATGCGGAGCCGCGCGGAAAGTTACAAAAAATGCCGTGCACACCGCCACGCGAAATGGGGTCTCGCGCACCCAACGCGCACGACCGCCCACTCCGCGTTGACGTCATTTTTGCCGCGCGCACCAACGCGCCCGTGCGGACGCGGCGAGTATAAACATAGCTTTAACAAGTTGTTTTTACATCTTGTGCGCCAAATCCTATGTCATGCACTGGGAAACGCACTTTCGTGTGAACGCGTGTGAGTAGCTATCACAAGCTAGTTATTTTAGCTTGTAAAGTGCATTTCCAGTGTATGACGTAGCGTACCAGACGTAATGACAAACACAGAAGTGCAGAGAGCAAAATGCCAGGCCGGAATTAGAATTCTAAAACAGGGATTTGTTTACATCTGTCACTACGCCACTACTTCTGGTACTCTACATCTTATGTCATACGCTGGGAAAAGCACTCTCAAGAACGAGCATCAGTTGTTACCGGAAGCTAGTTATTTTAGTTTTAAATATAGATATTTGCCTTACAAAATTGCATCACTTGCCTTCAAAAAGCCTTTATTAACCTCCTAAAGCCCTGTTGATTACTTTTTCTGAAGAATGGATTCACTTTTTTGGGATTCAAATCAAAAGCAACACAAATCTTGGAACAGCTAAGACCTTTTCTAGTATAACTCAGATTGTGTTCATGTGATAAAATAGAATCATATACATCGAGGATGGTTTGTTTGTGTGTGTTGGGAGGGGGTAAATCAGAGTAATTTTCATTTTTGGGCATCTAGGCATGTTTGTGTAGTAGAATCAAGAAAAGCACCAAATCACTTACCAGCAACTTGGATTTCAATAATATTTGCAAAACCTGCACCAGTATATCCTAAAATAAAAGAAACATGTGTGGAGTGAACAATTTTCTAATGTGAACAGTTGAAAGTTACACTGTTCTGAATGCAGCTCTGTTTACGTACAATTTTGATCTGTGTGCTGTCTGTCAGCTGCTGCACTGTATATACATCTTCTGTGTTATACTGCAGTAGAATGGCCATCTGGAACGTGGAGGCCTGGAGACAGAAACATTCATGTATTTAGTTTGTCATGTGCTCCATATCCAGGAATAAGATATACTGATAAAAACGTACAATTTGAATGCACTTTACGGATAAAAGGATCCACCAAATGCACTAATGTTAATTCAAATATTTTATGAAAGAAATGACTCAAAATCTTGTATCACTTTACTTTAAATGTAAGAAAAAGCAGAAATATGCAGCATTCAAATCATATTAATCTTGGCATACCTGTAAGGTGTAGCGGTTTTTGAAGCAGTTGGTGACCAGTTCTCCTTTGGACAGGTGGTAAAGCCAGGTGAGCTTACGGCCGCTGTGCCTGCTGGCGTAGAAGGCTGTGAACCTTTGGTAGCTCCTCTCCAACTGTGTATGCAGGAGGAATCACAATTTGTATCTATTTCAGTTTGAAATCTGACTCAGAATGTCAACTAAATATAAGAGAGACGTGGTAAATTGCCGAAGAATCAGATGTGGTTCGTATTACCTCGGACGGCAGGGCAAACGTGCAGGATTGCTGGAAAGGCCAGGAACCTGAGCTTAGCACCTGGATGCAGAAGTCCACTAGAAAACAAAACAAAAACATCACAACATCTAAGAGATGAGGCTGAGGAGTAAGGCTGCAACTAACGATTATTTTCATAGTCGATTAATCAGACAAAAAAAATACTCAATTAGTTTTTTTTACTTATTAAAGCTAAATAAGCCACTAAAAATTAGGGTAATATAGGGTGTAGAAGTACTTTTAATTCTTTCCTCACCATTGACAAGGTAACTCGTCAATTAAGAGAAAACGCTACCCTGCCAATGACGAGTATTTCCAGCAATCCGCTCTTCCGCAACTAAATAGAACCCAGAAGTATCACCCTAGGGCAAGCAGCTGTATGTCCATGTATGTTTTAAGGATCGCCCTGAATCTGATCTCTATCAAAAGTCCTTCACAAAAATCTCAGCTTTTGGCTCAAAATGTTGTGTTTTTGAAGAAACCCACCCATATTTAAGAGGTGATAAAAAGAGAACTAATGAAGGTAGGATGAAAATGTTTTTTTTTTTGTTTATAAGCAGAGGCTCTGTTCTTATATGTTTATATATTTAAAGACGAACATTTTCTGGAAGGCATTAAACTTTTGTGAAAATCATAAAAAATGCTGGTGCTAATTGGCAACTTGGCTGGGAAATAGTTAAAAGTGCAACGCCACACACTACTACATTGGTTTTACTACTATAATCTTTTTGATTTTGATATTTTAAAGGATTAGAAAAAAAAATCCAGATAATTGTCTCACCACCATGTCATCAAAAATGTTGATGTCTTTCTTTGTTCAGTCGAGAGGAAATTATGTTTTTTGAGGAAAACATTCCAGGATTTTTCTCATTTTAATGGACTTTAATCAACACCAACATGTAACACTTAACACGTTCAACAGAGTTTCAAAGGACTCTAAATGATCCCAAACGAGGCATAAGGGTCTTATCTAACCAAACGATTGTCATTTTGACAAGAAAAATAAAAATGTGCACTTTTAAACCACAACTTCTAGTCTACATCCAGTCCTGGGATGCGCCAGCGCGACCTCACGCAAAACGTCATCACGTCAAGAGGTCACGGATGACGTATCGAAACTCACCCCAATGTTTACAAGTGTGGAGAAAAAGGACCGTTCCGACATTGTTGTATGTCGAATGATACTAATTAATGTCTTTGTGTCAGTTTATTGTCTAAAACAGTCCGCAAATGTGCGTTTCATATATGTAACACGTGATCTTTCGACGTCACTACGCAATTACGTGAGGTCGCGCTGGCGCATCACAGGACCGGAGATAGACGAGAAGTTGTGGTTTAAAAGTGCATATTTTAAATTTTTCTAGTCAAAAATGACAATCGTTTCGCTAGATAAGACCCTTATGCCTCGTTTGAGATCGTTTAGAGTCCTTTGAAACTACGTTAAAAAAAACTGTTAAGTGTCGAGTTAAGTGTTAAGTGTTGGGGTCCATTAAAATGAGAAAAATCCTGGGATGTTTTGAACAAAGAATGACATCAACATTTTGGATGACATGGTGGTGAGTAAATTATCTAGATTTTTTTTTAAGAAAATGGACTAATCCTTTAAGCCTTAAAACAAAAAAAAACATTTGTGCAGCTTTTAAATAGTAAAACATCTTTAGATGTCAAAACATAAACAAAACGAAATTAATTGAGTCTTCAGGGATGTGCTGGTGAGGAAATTTTGCCACAGATTAATAAAACTAATTTTAATCTTCAACTTTACACCTTGATGAGAATTAACATTATTCGTAATTGACAAAATAATTAAACCATTATGATATGAAAGTGCGTTGTTACAGTAATAAAAACGGGTGGATGTCCCCCTTACTTTAAAACGGATGCTTTGTTACAAATACAAAGTCACAAATATTAAAGGAAGAAATTATATCTTTATTAACCAGCGTTTGTTTGCGCTTTTCCTTCCGTCATTGTTCTATCAGGATTGCCAGATCCGCTTAACAAAATGGCCAAAAGCATCACAATGACTAGTTGTACAGATGAAAAAAAACAATAACTAATGAACCAAATCATTTCATCTCTAACCTGCAGTAAGAGTTTAAAACGAGCCCAATTCAGAACTCTGCCTGAAAGGCAGAGGACCTGGCAACCCTGCCTTGTTTTTAAACAAGCTGGTTGCATGTGGAAAAAAGGCCTGACTTTAACTATAAGCTCACAGTTTTCACTGTATGAAGCCGACGCGTGTCCGCACTGTCCGACAGTTGTGGTGGCAACGAATTTCACTATCGATTTTATCAATTAGTTGTTGCAGCCTTCCTGAGGATTAAAACTCATACTTACAGTCCAAAGGCTCAGAGTTTGTGAGGTGTTTCTTGAATTGTTCATTGAGGTCTTTGCTCACTCCGATATCCTGGAACATGCGCTGCAGTTTTGATGTGTACTCAAAGCCACACGCTTGCTGAAAACGACAAACCAAACGTCAGCTATTCAGATAGTAAAACAAACTAAAACATTTAAGTAAGAATAAAAATACCCCCACAATTTCTGGAGATTCCTATAATATTTGTAATATGCCACAAATCAATCTTTTCTTCACATTTGCACTAAATGCATGTACAAGATGAAGGGTATAAAAGCGGCACCTTTAGTTTGGAGATCATGCTGGCCTCTGCATCATCGCTGGCACTGTTCTGATGGACCAGACGTTTGGCCAGCATCTTTGCATAGAACTTCTGGAACACGTCCTTGTCCTCGATGTATTTGAACACCACCATCTAGAGATGAGAGGAAGGGAAATCAATATAGACATAACGTTGGAGCAATGAGGTAAAAGTGCACTGTGGTGCTGTGGTTATGTGAAGCGCACCACTTGATTGAGTGTGTCCTCAAGTTCGGCCTCCTCTGGGTTTTTGGAACTAAAAACATGAAAGAGCTTTGAGTACATTATTAAACAGGCGGATGTAAACGGGGCCTAATGCATAACGCACAACAATGCGAATGATTCATAAAGCCAATCCAATCCATGCAAACCTTTTCTTGAGCAACGAGTCGCAATATCTGGCCAGTAGTTCAGGGGATTTGCTGGAGGACTGAACCATTTTTGTAACGGCATTGTTATTGATGAAACGCCCGCAAGCCTAAAGAGAAATCAAATACTTGTTAACTAATCCTCGAGGATGAGTATTCTGAAAAGGGCTGACTTAAATACCTTGTCCAGAGCAGCCACAAAACCAGCATCGTTGTTGAACGCCGACATCACAAGGGCGTTGTACTTCTTGTGGACATCCAAAATGGTCTGGACGTACATTTTGGGGTCCTATGAGAAAACAAGCACACAAATTTAAAACTGACCACCACTAAGGAGACTAAGGTGCAAAGAGAAACATGAACTCACATTGAGAGCAGACTCGCCACACTTCTCTATAGCAGCCAGGCCTTGATTATAAATGTGCGTTTCCAAAAGTTTCTTTAGCTCTCCCAAGCCGTCCGTGATGCGGGACACCAGATTGTACATGCGACCGAGATCTACACGGGGACAAAGGGGGTTTAATTGTCTACAACTAAAGGACTCTTGCAAACATAAACAAGTAATTTTAGGTATGCTTCACACCTTCGTTCTTGTCTGCGTCTAGCAGGTTTTGGAACTCTGTGTGGAAGATCTCCAGGTGTTTCTCTATAAGAACCTGCTCACATTTCCTGGCCAGCTCATCCTGTGTGCTCTCATGGAGATACACCTGAACTCTTCTCTGCTCCTCCAGCAGACGAGACTCTGCCTGCAGAACAAAAACACAACGTAACTCTTCATTCTTCACAGTAAAGCATGCCACTACAACTATTACAAGTATTTATCAACCTTTAGATTCTATAACACTATGACCTGGTTTCACAGACAAGGCTTAGCTAAAGCCAGGACTAGGCCTTAGTTAAATAAAGGTGTTTAAGTATCTTTTATAAATAAGCCATTGACACTGGCATATTTTAAGATCTGTAAGTTATTTTCAGTTGAGACAGCACAAACATGTGTTTTAGTCTAGGATTAGCCTTGTCTGTGAAACCAGGTGTATATTGCATACTGTCTATGTGTGCATATCTTGTGCTCCATGACCATGAGTACCAAATTATTATATTAATAATAAAAAAAACACGACTTTGGACACCATGGCTCTAACAAACACCCGGCGCAATGCGCGACGCAAGTGTCTTTTGCTAGTTTCCACCCTGCGCAATTATCATTTTCACGTTTAGCACCACGTTGTTTAAATAGCAAATGCATTTGCGCCCCCTTTTGCACCCATGGGCGTTCTGGTCTGAAAACAAGGTGTGTTCAGGCGCATTGTTGGCACGTTGCTATTTTGAGGCAACTAAAATAGACTACGAAATATGTTTTTTGTTATTTAAAAAGCGCAGTAGTAATATGCGCCTATAAACAGGAGGACAACGCGGGTTTGCTTATCACATACATGAATGCGCAGCAGCACAAAAAATGCTTTAAATATGAAAGATTAAAGGATTGAATGTAAAAGATTATTATTGAGTCTCTTGGACATAAATGAGGACTAATTATGAGACGTTAGAAGGCGCAAAGAGCTGCTTTACCTGCAGCCTGGTAAGTAAATAAATGCTTTGCTTTAAACAAATGCATCTGTTTTTAAATTATTGTTTTTTAAATGCTACCTCACGGATTTATTGTATATGATGACTCTGTGGATATGGTGAGATGAGAAACATTTTTAAGTAATGCTTAAAAAAAAACTGACGTTGTCCAAGTGCTGAAACGTGCGGAGAGCCGTTTGTAAATTCTTTATCTCCTGTTTGTTACAAATAAAGTATTTTTTGAGTACAAACCTTTTCTTACATACTTGTAAATAATTTTTTGATGATATTGGATAGCCATACATTTACAGCAATTAAAAGCCTGCTTTTTTACTTCCATGACTAAAAGAAAACGGGTATTAAAGGTATTAATAAAAAAAATAATTTTTATTTAACTGGGGGTCTTCTACCTCCACTTAGTTTTTCAGTTCACAAAGTCCGTCATCTAAATAGGGATTAGACATAGTACCAGCGCAACTGGCTTTTAAAGGGGATGAGAGCTGAGACTCTCATTGGTTTATTGCACGTAACCCCCAAAATACTCCCATTACTTATAAAAAAAGGACCAACCCTTTTCGACCATGTGCTCAGCGCACAAACCATTTTTCCAGTCGTTATATTAGCAAAAGAGGATTCGGACACGCCTCTTTAGACGTTGCGCTGGGCGCTTTAGACAATGCGCTTAGATCGTTAAAATAGGGCCCCAAATGTACCTGCATTTATATAATCACCCATATACTGTACACTTACATGTTTACATACATTGTACAGTGTAGACATGTATATTCACACTTATCTATGCACACACTTGCCCTAGCACATTTGCAATTGGGTAATTTTGTAATGTGTAGCCTACTTTCGCGTTTTTTTATCCTCACTTTTATGTCTTAAGGTGCATTCACATTATAAGTGACTTTGTCGCTGTGTGTCACTCTGTTTCTAAATCTGGTTGTCATAAACAAATTAGTAACGTCCACTCCAGTAACTGATGAGAGACGGATGACGTGAACTCCACTGCTTTGTTCTCATTGGTAGTCGCTCACAAAGTCGCTCATCATTTGCATAAAGTTAAACATTTCTCAACTTTGTCGCGCGACTGGACACGCCCAATCCAGTCGCCAACAGTCACTGTCACTCGTGTCGCTGGAAGGCGACAAGCTTCCATTGAAATGAATGAGATTGCGTCGCATTGAAAAGTTGAGAAATGTTTAAAGCTCACGTAACACACGCTGTTTCTGAATTTCTGATGTTAATCTGGAGTACCTATATAGTAGTATGACATCCTTTATATCTCCGAAGAGTCTTTAGTTTAATCAGATTTATAAAAGAAAGATTATCTTTACCGAATCTTTCCGATAACGTACAAAAAAATGAAGAAGGCGGAGTTATACCGCAGGAGGAGCGAGTATGAGTCATGCAACACTATACAACACTTATAACTTATGATTCACTACATGTTTGTGTCATTTATATAATATGCACGCGACTATTTCCAACATAAGACAGAAGTCTTACTTAGCGCGTGCAACTCGTGACCCGGTTGGGAAAATCCACCACATCAAACACACACGCCAAACTCCGCTGCTACCCTGGATAATAAACTATATCCATTGTTTTCATAAGACTGGATGTCTTCTCCTTACATCTAAAAACACACTTCTTCATTCGTGCCATTGTTGACTTTTGAAATTAAACAAAGCTGAGTGGCGTGATAAGATGTTTGCAAGCTCTAGCGTCTCCCGCTAATTGACGAGTGGGCGGGGTTTTCTGGGGGAAGTGCCCATATAAAGAAGTGATACGTATAGAAAACCCCTGAAACGTCAGCTGGACCTGTAATCGAAAAAAACTTTCCGAAACTTGTACGAACAAGTTTGGTTCCCTATATTCTTTAATACTAAAAAACAAAAACACATAGCTATTAATATTTGATTGAGCCTCCGGTAGCGTGCACAAGAAAGCGTTTAGCACTCTGCTTTTCTCTGCGTTTTTTCCGCACTGAAAAATTTTCAACTTTGGGTGAAACACTTAAATGTCACTTCTTAACTGTTTAATCACAGTTCAATCACTGTTCAACAACCGACCGGCGCATCATTTAAAGACCAATGCAGAAGTAGCATTGCAACCACAGCGCTGTCTCACCTTCTTCATGTACTCAGTAACGGGATTTTGTTGCAGGAATTCTGTGCTTTCCCTTGTATAAAACCGCTCCGTGTCAGCCAGGAACTGGCTCTCAAAGTACTCCTTGTAGACGGACAGTGTCGGGCCTTTAGCAAAGGCATCATCCTCGTTGAGACCCAACTCCACTGCAGACGACAGAGTTTGGAATTACTAAACCCAGAACTTAACTTAAACACATAAACTATAATAAAATCATGGCATGGTGTCATACCGTAGGACTGCACCACTCCACTGATGAGTCTGGTGTTGATAGTTTCTCCGTTCCTCTCCTTTTCGATCAGCTTCAATACTGCATTTGTGACCTGCCAGAAGAAGATAACTCCATTTAGCGTTTGTTCAAATTAAAGCCACCCACCCGATGTGTCATGATATCAGATTTTACCTGCTTATTCAATGGCCGAAACAAGCATTCTCTCCACGTCACCAGAGCCAGCTGGAAAATCATTAAACAGCATAAAAAAACAACGTACAATGCAAATTGAATAAAAGCAGGACAGATTTCAAGAAACGCTTACCGAGTAGATTTCATAGATGCCCTTTCGACCCTCGTCACACTCTCGGCGGACCCAGTGGCGATTGAGGTAAGCGCAGATCCCATTGAGAACTTTACTGGAGAACCTGTAATCCTCCCACTGCTGTGTGTAGAACTTAAGGACGCTCTCGTCCATGAGGTCTTCTCCATCCTGAAAATGACAACGTTCAGCAGTTTAAGCAAGTCTTATATATCGGTAACCATGTGCTATTAGTTTTGAGCAATAGTCATCTAAAAACAACGAACCTTGGAATGTTGCGACTGGCCAATCAGAATCAATCATTTTAGAGAGCCGTGTAATAATAATGTATTAGATATTGTCTTTAAAAACAACTCAGAATTAATCATGTCTATTCAAAACTTAATTTATCTATATGTCACATCAATAAAAGTGCTTGACTGAATACAAGACACTGAAACAATAAAAGTGAACAGTTAATAAAAAAAGTATGGGAGAACATTAACGTTTAATTTAAAGGGCACATATTATGCCAATTTTTACAGAATGTAATACAAGTCTTACCGTGGGTTCACACCAGCCGCGTTTGAGGCGTCAAAATCGTGTCTATGCCGTCTAGTTTGCCGCTTGAACATTTTAAGTTTACTCGCTTCATTCGCGCGTGAAATTCTAGTCAACAAGACTTTCACGCGGAAATTTGCGTCATGGGAGGGGCATCAGCGACTCCGCGCGCTTTCTGTGATCACGACTAGAGCAAGCTCCTGATTGGTTAACACGCTGTGTTTTTCTGCCAAACGTTTACATTTTTCAACACGCACTTTTGCCACAGCAACGCTAATTTGTGGCATTTGCACAAACTAGACGCGCGAATGTGGCAGAATCGCGTCTGCAGCACTTAACGCCTCATTCGCGCCGCGAGACCCTTCAGACGAGCGTCAACGCGTCTTCCCATTGACTTAACATTGAAATCACTCGCGCTTGACACCTCTACCGCGGCTGGTCTGAACGCAGCATTAGGTGTGCCCAGAATGTGTCTGTGAAGTTTCAGCTAACAGATCACTTATTAGCATGTCCGAAATGCCCCTATTTGGGTGGGAGCAAAAATTTTCAATTTTTTGTGTCTTTACCTTTAAATGCAAATGAGCAACAGCTCCTAAAGGGCGATTTATAGTCGTGCGTAGGTCCTACAGCGTAGCCGCGACGGCGTAGGTTCCGCGTCGGTTTTCATTTATACTTGTGCGTCGCCGTCCGCGTCGACGTGCAAACACACGCGCAGACCGCTGGTAGGTTGTAACCACGTGTGTAACCACAGTAGCAGCGCAAACGTCAAAGAAGAAGACGCTTAGTAAGTTAACCCACAAACGAAGAAGAAATAGCAACTTGTTGTGTATAATTTGAGAAGACCAGCAATGATGGAAGTAAATAAACAGCGACTTATGTTTCAGTTTGAGTTAAATCACTCCTCAACTTGGCTCATCTTTGTTTTCACCGTCTCAAACGGAAATACCTATGACGCAGTTTTTTTTTACCTGACGGGAGGGGTTCTGGTGGACCAATCACAGCGCTTACAGTCCGCGTAGAGCCGACGCGCTGTTAGAAATTTTGTGAGGTGCGCGTCAGGCTACGCAGGGCTACGCACAGCGTAGGACCTACGCACGACTATAAATCGCCCTTTACTCCCTTACCAAAAGAAACAGCGCATTCTTTCAGTTAAAATTGATCTGAGTAGTCAGTACTCTCACTATTGAGATACGGTTGACAGCGTACAACTCGCTGAGGGGAAAAATTATGGTAATGCAGGACTGTCAGTCAGTGGCTGTGGGCAGGGCTTTATCAGTGTGATGTCACATTAACAAGAGAATCAAAATGGCATGACCGCTTTAGTTTAAGAGTTATTAAAAAAAGAAGTGGGTGGATTTTTTTTCATTGTACACATATTTATGTCCAAACATATTTTTGCATATGTGGATTTTGCATAATAGGTGCCCTTTAAGCATTAAGCAGACACTCTTATCAAAGTGATAAAAAAGGCAAACAATATGCATCATAAAATGCTTTACATCACAATATTGCCAGAAAATGCGATATATGATAGACTTATGTGATATGATAATGCTAATATGCATAACAAAAATATACTTTTTAAAAACTTTTTATAGCATAGCTCCCAATTGCAAACTTTGCAGCCTAATCATACACCATTCTTAAAATGCTTAAATGTACCTTTAGTAAGTTTGTAAGGTAATTCTTCAGAAATTCCTTTAATCTCTTATAGAGTTCCAGCCCCACAAACTGAGCTCCTCCGGGTGTGGAGGTCTTCTTAGAAGGTTTGGACGGAGGGGCACCTGCACCGCGGGCCTGATTCGATTGATGCACACTAGTGCAATAATTATACACATGACTGTAAGAGAGGAAATTAAGGACACAACAGACTGCTGACAAATCGTAAAACCACAGCATTGGCCCCAAACTAAGCTTTATCTTCACACCCTCTCTTTATCGGTCAGTGACACAAAACTAAAGGATACGTGTAGAGCTCCATGTAGCGCGACTTGGCCATGCTCTGCCGGGTATACACCTGCTGTATACCTGCCCGCAGGTCATCCCAGATCTGGTCCAGCCCAATCTGCTTCAGACCGTGAGGGGTCTGAGTCCGGGTAGACGACATCCTCTCTTCCTCTCGGCCCTGCCGCTGTGAGTCTTGACGTGCAATTGGTTCTCGTACCTGTCACTCAAGAGCTACTCCTCCATGGGGTCCAGCGGCGAGAGAGGATGACGAGGGTCAGACCCTCAGGGAACGGCGACGGTCAGGAAGGAAACCTGCGAGGAAGAGAGTTACATAGTCTGCTACGAGTATGACTTGATGTAAAAATGTTTTCAAAATCAAAGCAAAGCAAAAACAACAGGCTGCAGAAGATGAAACGACAATGGTTTTCCCTGGGATAAACATTCCTTGTGTAGAATCACAGTTCATTAGATCCTGGGGTTCCCTTGCTTGTATCCATGGCAACAGTTCAAGGAAGAGAAAATATTCAGCTGGAAGCTTTAAGCCGCAGCGAGTGCTGTAACCACGCAAACTAACTAACTCTCCTGCCATGAGATCATGAGGTACAACAGTGATTGATTACTGCATGACAATACATGGTTATACCATAATAATTTCCGGCTTGGAAATATTATTATAAAACAAGCCAATGCTGCAAAATATGCATAAACACTTAAAGGGACAGTTCACCCAAAAATGAAAATTATGCCATTGGCCATTTTCACTCACAGATTATGGAAGACGCATGAAAAATGTGTCGGGGATCAGTAGATTTTGGTTTATTCACATTAACAGTGATTGCTAACACTCATCCCGTAAAAACACATGACGTGACGTATTGTATGATATTCGTAACCGTACATTTAACGTAACGTTTTTCCCATATTACACAGCTTTGGTTTGTACACGTATTTAAGTACCGCAGTTTGAAAACAAGTGATTCAAAGCCATTGAAACACAAACAACTGAGCTATATGCGCTCGCTGTGGAGTGTGCAAGCCGCATTCGCTGCTAATTAAACTCGTGAGCATTTTTGTTGCTTTATTGGCCTTAAATACATATAAGTGTCAAAATTCCTGTCTTTGCAAGTATCATAAACACAACCATTTAGGTCTTAAGAGAAAATAAACAGCTAAAAAAAACATGCATGTGGATCCGGACTTTGGTCTTAAAGGGAAAGTTACCTAATTTTACTGCTGTCTGTTACCTATGTTAATCCAACAGCATTGAGAGAAAAATCTCTTTCTACTCTTGACTAAATCACTTTTCTAACTTTAATAAGAAATCTTTAATATAAAATATCTTCAGTGAGCTGGAGTTTTTTTTGTCTACTTTTTATGCTTGTATAAGTCTTTTGTGAGAATTAGGAAATTTTATGGCATTAAAGATTTTAATAACAGAAAAACCTTCGTCATTTGTCAAAAGAAAACTCTACAGTGATGCATATCGTTCTCATGATATAAAACGAATCCTGTCATGATATATGATTTTGGGCATATCGCCCACTCCTAGTCCATTAAAGTTCACTATATGAAGAAAAATCCTGGAATGTTTTCTCTCAAAAAAGGTTCATTTCTTTTTGACTGAAGAAAGAAAGACATCAACATCTTGGATAACATGGGGGTGAGTAAATTATCAGAATTTTTTTATGAAAGTGGAATAATCCTTTAATCTGGCAAACAATCTTATATTCAGTGTGGATAGTGAGAAGCTGTGTCAAAGAGAGCTGAACGGTAACCATATTGTTGCGATGACATTGTTCCTGTCTTTTCAGGGTTTCCCGCAGAAATTTTTAAGTTAAGGTGGTAGGGTTCGGCGGGTCCGGGGGGCGTGGCAATCAAAGGGGTGGGGCGTACGCATCATGATGAAAATGTAAATATTTTTATTAAACCCACTTAATTTTGAAGAAACTATGACAGAAAATGAACACATACTAAATTATTCATGAATTAAATGTTTTTATCTCTAACGAAATAGCTGCATGATAGAGTGAAACTAAAGGGTTAATAAACACAAACTAATGGCACTTTTCCATTCCATAGTACCCCACGGTTTGGTTTAGTTTGGGTCGGGTCAGCTTACTTTTGGGAGCTCATCCATTGGGTGCAGTACGTGGTACCCGATACTTTTTCGTACCACCTCAGTTGGGTTCCAAGCGACCCGAGCTGATACCAAACGTGACACGAAAACACTGTAGATCACTGATTGGTCTGAGAGAATCATCACTGCAGCGTCATCGCTATAATGTAAAAGATTAGCTTTACCTCAGTGCTAGCTTGCGCTGTCTCGAGCAAACATGTTATAATCTGTGCTTTGCTATATGTTCCAAACTACCTTTTAGCGATGAAAAACATCCACAGGTTGAGAATCAGTGACACCATAACAGTTTTCGGACTTGCAGTTTGTGGCAGAAGATTCGAGACAAGCACGTCAGCATTATATATGCTTAAATGCAACTTGAATGAGGCTCAGCGGAGCACCGTCAACTGACGCCATGGGTGTTTGAACAGAAACTGTCATGTTAGACAGAGGTAGTGATATACGCGATGTGCAAACATCTATTTGTGGTTGCCAATTTTAATTTTGTGGTGGACTGAGAAACAAATGAATGTATGGGAATGTCCAAAGATGCTCTCACTTGTATGATGTCACAGCAGTAGGCAGTTCAAATATAACAACACGCCTATAATCCCTCCCACTACAAAGTGATATTAACTCGATGGAAAATCGAACCACGCCAAAGTGAGGTGAGCTGACCCGACCCAAACTAAACTAAACTGTGGGGTACTATGCAATGGAAAAGCGCCATAAAGCAGATGTTGTAGAACGTCTGGCGAATAATGATACAGCTCAAAAATTTTAAAAATGTATTATTTCCCACTATTAATTACATTATCTTTACGGAGTGTAACTACTGTAGCATGTAAATAATGCACATAAATAATGTGAGCAAGAGCGGTTAACAATTTCATCTAATCAAAAGGCACGTGAAACATAGCTAGCAAGTTGCTCAAACAACAAAATCACCAGCTAACTTACTTAAAATTGGCAAGTAATACAATAACAGGCTTAAATAACCCCAAAACATAAGTCCACTTACAGTTCTAACGGACATGCATTTTATCAACTGGCTATCCTCCAGACATGACGGACCACGTCTTATCTCATTTCGGCCGAGATGCACTTGACGGCCTTTTGTGCAGCGACATTTTTTTTATTTTTTTGGACCACCTAGTTAAGGCGGTAGGGTTTCCCAGCTTAGGCGGGCCGCCCAAACTGCAAAGTGCTGCTTTTGTTTACACAGGATGCATTGCGGAAATGTTACTAGGTCCCTTTACAGGAGCAATAACGGGGCGTGTTTGCGGAAATTTTATGGGATCAACGTGCTGTGTGAAAAGGGTAGTTAGTATTTACTCATCCTTAAGTTGTTACATACAAACCTGTATACATTTCTGCTAACAAAACAAAGGAAGACATTCGTAATTAAGCAGGAAGCACTATTGACTTCCATGGTAGGACAAAAATAATACTATGGAAGTCAACATTGTTCCAAACACTGCTCAAAATATACAGGTTTGTAAAAACATGAGGTTGAGTAAACGATGACAGAAATTACGGAAAATACACAGAAACTGTATTTTTGGTTTATTCACTTTTTCCAGAAACCGTGCGTGCATTCACACACATACCTAAAGATCCCGTAAAGCAGTGGTTCTCAAACTTTTTCAGCAAGCAGGCCGCTTTGTGTACGGTGCATTTCTTCGCGGCCCCCTCAAAGAAAATTTATGACAAAAACAGTTCTAAAACTTCCCATTTTAATTAAACAAAACATTAAATTATACAAAGTAGTACTGCCTTATTTTTCTAGGTTTAATTTAACAGAATTCATGATAAATTAACGTATTTTACAAAATGTCATAAAACTGGGGTCCCCGCGGACCCCAGTTTGAGAACCACTGCCGTAAAGACACCTGACGTATTTAAACATTTGCACTTTGTAGGTTTATTCCACAGCATCGGAAGTTTGCTAATTATCCGTGATTTCTCTCGAAAAAACCACAGGCGTGCATTTTACACAAAGCGTCCTCACAACGACACGCCCCTGACGGCATACTTTCTGCCTCTTGTTCACCCAGAATGCTTTCTGTGAATGTTAAGGCAATGTTACTAGATCCTCTTTACAGGAGCGATTTACATTTACGGGATGTGTTTGTGTTACACAGACGCCCCTGTGCCAATTTTACAGTAATCTTATCATCATATGTTTTCACAATCTCATTCTCTCCTGACTTCCTCTTACCTGTCTTAGTTTATCCTAGTTCCTGATCTTTGTTTCCCTCGTGACAGTTTCTCTAGCAACATCATCTGGTTACTGCTGATCTCTGCTGCTCTCTCATTCTTTCCTAATCTCTCACAACTTTTATTCTCTTATGTTTGACTATAAGATAGCGGCAGAGCTCTCTGATCCGGAGTGACACGCGATTTATGACGTTTTATGAAAGCCAATTACACCAAACGACACGGCATGAGGGCACTTTGGTGTTGTCGCGTCTCTCCCTGTAAATCACATCAGCGGAGTCAGTGTGAAGGTTAATCATTTCTTTTAGATTTCGTGTTTTATAACGTTGTTGACGGCATCAACACAACAGTCAAATCCCTCCGTACACACACAACATTAAAATGCGTATAAATATGCGTGCTTTCATAAAAACAGTCAGCCTGACTGAAAGGGCCTCGTTTGCCAGATCGTCTATAAAACACCTATAGCTGAACCAACACGCCCATAAATCCAAAATAGACAATACTGTGAGGAGAAAGATGATATAACTTTCATAATCGATATCAAATGTATGTGTTGTGTTCAGGGTTAACGCTACAGCTAACGGCTAATCTCGCGCTCTTACCATCATCCAGAAAGAAAGACCAGCATGAATCTCTGCCCCCGATCCGGCTCCTCATATACAACGTTTCCTTTAAGAATCAAACACGTTTCGGGTAAACTTAAATTTTTAGTGAAAGAATAAAATAAGTACGCCGAAACAACGAAGCAAAAATACTCCGTCAGCGAGTGCTCACGGAAACATAGTCCCTCCGGAAACAGAAGCAGACTCCGGCTGATTACGTGTTCCCGGAAACAGCGCCTGCGATCAATAGTTCCCCCTCTGCCCAGTGCCACTATTAGTTAAAGGTATAGTTCACACAAACATGAAAATTGTGTCATCGTTTTCTCATTCTTATGTTGTTTTACACCTGTATGAATTAATTTTTCTGATACATTTTTCTGAAGAAGATATTTTGAGAAATGATGGTAAGCACACAGACAGCTGATTGTAACCATTGACTTTAATAGTATAAAAATTATAAATGATGTGATAAATGATAAAGATTATATTTTGATAATTGATGGTAAGCACACAGTTGACAGTACCCATTGAATTCCATCTTATTTGTTTTTTCTACTATGGAAGTCAATGGTGACTAAATGCTGTGTGTTTACCATCATTTATCAAAACATCTTCTTTTGTGTTCATAAAAACCATATATAATTCATACAGATTTAGAACAACATGAGGATGAAAAAATTATGAGAGAATTTTTATTTGTGGGTGAACTATCTCTTTAAATGCTGCACAATCATTTTTGGATTTTAGAGACTTATCGTGTATGTTACAAAATTTTATTTACATGAGTTAAATATTAAAAGGCAATGCAATGCAACAAACATTTTGTGCATTATGGAAGCAGTTTTTATTTACAATAAATAAATAAATAAATAAACAAGACACAAGTAACATTGCAAAACAAAGTATCATTCTCAGTAATTTTTTTTTTCATTTTATTATTACCGGTGATTTGTCAGTAACCAATTAATATGAACTGATTACTCTTTTTTTAAGCTTTGATAAAGGGGTCATATCATATCCAAACACTTCAAAAATCTTTTAAAAGACTGAATAGTACCAAAAAGTGTTATGTTTTTACCTGTACATGCACTATAAAAGTGCTATGATATTTGCACAAGGTACAATACATGAATATGGTTATCATTCTTTACTGTGGTATTAACCTGTGGTGTTACAATAATTGCCTATGTCACTGTTTTTAGAACATTATTTACATTTAATTTTTAATTCTCAATGTTCCCTCACTATTCATCGCTGTAAAACTCATCTAGGTTATGACACAACCACGCATATTTATAAAAAAAATGCCTTTGATGTCGAATTTAATCCTGTGCAGCTAGAACCATGTGTGAAATACACTGACATGCAGAAGTCAGACAAGCATATGTGAGGTCATTTACATTAACAAACACATCCGGTTTAATTTTTTTTAGAGATCAAATGTTTATGTAAAAACTAAATCAAGCGAATAAAGGTAAAATGTAGGGTATGATAATTTGATGATTAATTGTTGCTTAATTATCAAAGGCACATTAACTATTGTGACATGAGAGAGTAAAACAACTGTCACACTTTACCTGGTCTGCTTACAAAAAACAATCCAGTGGTTTATTGATATTTGCAATGTGTTCATTATTGGAAACTCAGTAACTTTTCATCCTTTATCATTAAATAAACACATAAACATTTCTGGAAATGAACAATAATGTATTAGGTTCCATCATTAAAAGAAACATTATTGTGTTGCTTTAATATAAATTAAGTTTTGTGATTTATCTGAAGGTTTAAATAAATACTGCCGTTGAGGAATGTTAATAAATTGCCAAAAAGACAACAATTCAGACGTTATTCAAAATAACATGACACATACGAAATGTGTTATACATAAAATTGTGTTGCTTCTGTGGCCAACTTTAAATAAAAATTTGCATTCAATTGCAAACACACAAAGATAAATAATAATATCCTATATAAGCATATGAGGCCATTCAATAAAAAATCATGCTTGGGCATCAGTAATGTCAATTAACCCTTGATGCACATTAAAATAAACTGGACCGAACATGTTTTCATTTACTACGCACATCAACTAAACTGCTAAAACTCTACTAGAGCTTGTGTTCGTGTTAAGATTCCTTACAAAATTGAAGACGGGTTATCTAAAACGCATAAAGTTAGAACAAGCACTTATGGAGGACAGATAAATAACACTGAATTCTGATAACTATAAAGATATCATGAGATAGAAAAGTGCTGCATTAACATTGATGAATGATTCAGAAATGCCATTGCCCGGTAACCATGCTACAATATAATCTTATCCTGAAAATAAATACAATCAGATGTCATTATCGAAAACAAAGTTATGCATTCTGTACACGTTTGTGCTATTGGAGTTTTTGGTGCATTCAAACCTGATAAATGCACATTTCTGCCAGTCAATTCCCTTTTGTAATCAGACGGTAGGTATTGCAATGACGAAAAGGCATCGATTGCTATCTACCGTTGTCTGTGGAATGTGCATGGGATGCGTTTGATCTTATACAAGTCCTTGTGCTGTAGTGACGTACTGTACATACAAAATAATTACAGAAGAGCCGGAAGTGCACAGACGTGATCCAAACCGACTGAACATACCCAAACAATGGGTTTCTCTTTCCTTACGTGTCCTTCAAAGCATGGGAGTGAAGCCCCTCCCATTGGGGTGTGGCTAAATGAACCACTCCTTCTTGCTCTCGTCAATGGTCTCTGTAAAGGCGGGGTCATTTACAATGATGGCTGCGTCGGCGCAGTCTGCAGACTCCGCCCCTTTGGCTTCATTGGTGTGGTAGGAGCCTTTGTGACGAAACAAATGACGAACCAGAAACGCCAGCGTGCAGAGGATGGTAAAAATCACAACTGCGATGATGCCTGTATCACAATATGAAACACGATAGGTTTAGAAATTGCCAGAGGAAGTTTAAAGGTCACATATTATGCTAATTTTTATAAAATGTAATATAAGTTTTAGGTGTGCCTTGAATGTGAAGTTTCAGCTCAAAATACCCAACAGATCATTTATTATAGCATGTCTAAAATGCCCTGATTTGGGCGGGAGCAAAAAGCACTGTTGTCATGTCTGTAACTTTAAAAGCAAATTAACCAGTCAGTTAGTGGCCACGGGCAGGGCTTTGTTTGTGTGATGTCACATTAACAAGAGAATCAAAACAGCACGTCCAATGAGACTGCTTTGGTTTAATGGGGATTAAAAAAGGAGGGGGTGGATTTGTAGGGTTGTTGTGTTCACACACTGATAACACACATTTAAGTCCAAACACCTTGTAAAAGTGAATTTTGGGCAAAAAGATACGGCCAGCACACTGTACTTGATGCCCTTTTAAAAAGTACAGCTTTGCACCCAAAGAGTTTATATTGGTAGCTCAAAGGTACATATTTTGACATAAAAAATTTTTAACAGTGCATAATGAATCAATCAATGAAAACTTTTTTTAAAATATATAATTTTTATGATACGCATAATTTTTATGATACGCATAATTTTAATGACGTCAAACATATTTAAGTGTGTTCAGAAATTGATTGGTGAAGTGCTTTGTTTGGTACCAGTAGAGGTGCAGAAGATCCCCCTAAATGATTCCCAGCATGAAGAATCTATCAAAATTAATTATTTACAAAGAGTAAAATATTTTACCTCCAATAATTGCAGATTTCCTGTTGACTGCGTCGCGGTTTATTCGCTCTTCGTTGAATGGAAATTGGGCATCAGCTTGACAGAAAAAGACAAAGAATACGTTATACTGTATACGTTACAGTTCTGTGGGGGTAAAAATGACCCCAGAAATTAAAAGAGAGATTACAAAAAAATATACATTTTTAATGATAGAAATAATATATCAATTTTTTTGTTTACTTCCCATCTATACATTAATGCTGTGTTTTGGGAGATATGAAGTACTTTTATACCCGTTTACCACTCAATTCCTCAACTACACCATTAGCTTGCCTGTAAAATATAACAATTTTATGAAAATTTCACATAAATTATGATCTACATTTGATTTAAATTGTTTTTAGATATTGATCTAGATGTTATGTGTTAAATTTGGTCATCTGGTGTTTAGAAAAAAAAAAACATAAAAGAATTACAGTTTAGGAAAGAAATGACCAGCAGAGGCCCATAGAGACCCATTCATTTCACTGGATGTGGCCAACTGCTCAACATCAATACTTTAGTGATACATTTTGTGAATTTATGTTTATATAAACATTAGAAAGGACATTAAAAATAAATATTATTTCAAATTGGAATTTTTTTTTCTAGTTTTTGATGCATTTTGATATGGCACAGAAGTTTGACTGAATGTATGTGTGTGTGTGTGTGTGTGTGTGTGTGTGTGTGCCTCTCTGTGTATGTGTGTTTGTGGCTTTATGTGTGTATCTGTGTCTTCTGTGTGTGTAAGTTTTACTGTGACTTTGTGTGTGTTTGTGCACATGTGCATGTGAGCATTAGAGTCCACCAATTGACATCTTTGTTTTGCATCTGTGGCAGTTTTTTGCCAAATTCTGTAAAAAATGCCTTTATGTGGTCAAACGTTTGTGCGTTTGTGTGTGTCTTTGTGTGATTGAGCATGTCTTTTCTATATTGCATTTGTTCTCCAGTACCAGACCTTTATTCTAGATGCATATATTTTTTGTTTTTTGACACATTTTGTTTGCATTTCCCGTTCATTTTCAATTGAGGTCATTTTTACCAACTAAAAATTAATTACACTTCAATTATCTTTTTTCCGAGGCTGGTTTCTGTCATTTACTGTAGTTTTTATCACGCTGATGTAAACTCAAATGTTTGTTTTTAAAATAAGTTTGTTTTTAGTTAGTTATTTAATGACATAAAAACGGTCGTGTCACGTCATGATTGACAGCTGTGATATCGTGTGATATGCGCATTCTGCGAGGGCGGGGTCTTGATTTCGCGTCTTTACTTCCTGCTCACTACTGCGCGGGACTGGTCCCGAAATCGCTACTGCGCAGACTCAAGACCCATGATGTCAGCGCCATATCGGGACACTGGCGGCTTCACTTTTCACCAATGGAAGAGCGCGAACAGGCGTCGTCCATCTTTTTTTACAGTCTATGGGTCAGATTGACCCCAAGGGACTTATTAGGGTTACACAAATATGTCTAAGAAGCCACTGTTCACTCACTCAAAAACTGTAAACCTTCATAGTCATAAGATACAGAAAAGTCATGAATCACAGAATGTCAGCGGACCGCTCATTGTTTAAATCTGGGCAGCAGATGAACTATGAATAAACTCAATGTGTTTCTCTCAGTGTGAATCGGTGAGCTGAGATTGGCAGTGGATCAGATTTGAGATGAAGCGTTTGCTCTTTAATTTTGCCATCTCTGCGGGCTTCAAGCTTAACACCACAAATAACCACAGACACACATAAAATGTTCTGTCCACATTCATTTTTATATGAAAAATCTCTCATGCTCTCTTTCAAACCTTTTATGTGTTTTCCTATAGCTCATGATAGATTTGATTCACAGGAAAATGTATAGCTTGAATGCAATAAGTCGCTCTTGATAAAACCGTCTGGCAAAGGCATTGATTTAAATGCCAGTACAGTTTTCTGATTTATCATGTTTTACTGATAAGACCAAACCTATGGGTTTGTTATGTCGAAGCATGGGCTCCCAGTGAAAAATGATACATAAATAAATGAAGAGTAAGGATGTAGAACTAAAAAAGATGCTTATTTTTAGGTTCAGCAATGTCACTTTAATGGCATTAAAAAGGGTATTAGTCAGAATTTGAAATGTCGTATTTCATTGGTATTCAACAAATTTGCTTTGAAAAGGCTAAAAATAAAGCATTTAAATTTGTCTTTCACTGCAAAACCCTCTAAGTGCATTTTTCTGAGAAAACCTAGTGTTGGGCAATATGCCCATAGTGAGATCGTCCTATCAGCAGCCTGTGAGATCATCAATACATGATAGTATCAAGGCGCGGGAAAAGAGTTTACTCAATAATTTATTTGTTCATTATTTGTTCGCATTACAAGCTCTCTCTCGCAAAGAGAAGCACACAAGCCCTTTCATGTGAGGAAAAGCATGCAATGCGCATGTTAATGTAAAACTATGATGATAATAATAATAATAATAATAATAATTTAAAACTATAATGGGCAAACATGCCAACTATCGTCATGAAGGCCTGCTATCGCCATATGTCCGACTGATAGTATCGTCTATCGGCACAACCCTAGTTTGGACAGCTGTTAGACGTCTTTTAATTGCTTTCATGTATTTTGAGCCAGCTGTTGGTTAGTTTCTGTTTTAGTCAAGCCAGGGTCAAATCTTTGTTTATGTTATGTTTGTATATAAGATCACAACAAACCACACATGGAGTCATCTGTTCAAATCGCAGACAGGAATGTGTGTTACGCATGAACCTAAACGCAATGCTTAACATAAGCCCTTACACATCTTAACGTTAACTTATTTCAATCAGGAAAACATTTTCCATAAAAACAAGTGTATTTGTTTGAGACGGGCCTATGGATACCCATCATTATCATCTTTCTTTACCTGAATCTGGGTGCCAGGGGTCAAAGGTGACAGACATGGGTGGAACTGTAAGTGGAGACGCTCCGCAGTTAGACTCTACCAGGACTCCCTGTACAGATGCGGTGGAGGGAACGTTCGTCCTCAGGGCGGCCTTCAGCGGGGCCACACGATTAAACTGCACTCTGGAGAGGCAACCCACGAAGCCTGGGGTATTATAGCGCTCGATCAACACTGGATCAATCTGACCCGTTTCTGAAACACAAATAACAACCGCAGAAATGATCAGCAAGGTGGAACCAAAACATGAACAAAAACATCAATTGGGTGATTTCTGTTTAAACTTTAAACGTTATATTCTAGTCAATATTATATGTAAATAAATTTTTTAATTAATAAAACTGGCTATTAGAGGATTGAGGTCATTGTAAATTGTAACCCTGACTGTGAAAATCTAGCTTAAGTATTTTTTTTCTGTGTTTCTACATGAAATATTCCTACATAATGTAAATATAAAAAATATATTATGAGACTTTAGCCTGGATTTTACAGACAGGGACACATACAGTTATATGTATAAATTACAATAATAAACTATATAACTCATTGAAGAAAACAAAAAAATCACGACACACAAAATCTCAATATAGATCATAAAACTGAATCCTGTGATTAATAAATAACAAAAACAGATGGCTCTTATATGGTCACATATGAAACATTTGTGCTGTATCTTATCAATGTTATAAAGAAAAAGACACTTGAATAAAGGATCTGTCTCTTTTAAGATTACAGAAAAGCAAGACAAATGAATGAATCTAAATAAATTTAATGTTACCTGGCTGCCGGTTTTTGTCTTTCAGCGATTGTGCAAGTCTAAGATCAGCCCCAGTTTTTAACCTTTCTTTAAGTCTTTTCTGTCTGTCTGTCTTTGTCACCTAGTCTGTTAGATTTACAGCAAATAGCTTCTGAACAACACTATCAGTTATGTCTGTCTCAATGTGGACATAAACCCATTGCACTCTCCGTGACTAGTACAGCTCAGGGCGTTCCTGTTTATGGCTTCATGAAAAACCTGGAGACTGGATTTAGATCAGGATTGAATTTCAAAGGGTGATGTCAGGATTAACACAGCCGATGCATTAAATAGTGCGGTGAAAAGAAAAGCAGGAGTGGAATTTATAATCATGGTCTCTATGAATTATGAAATCAAATATAAATTGGTATCACTGAGATTTCAGACATGTTGTTTGGGATTATAATATACATACAATATCATAACCAAGTTAATTTTAAACTAAGTTCAAAATTAATACACCTTGTAAAAGTGTATTTTGCATAATATGGGCCCTTTAAGAACACATATGGCGCTTTTCCATTGCATAGTACCCCATGGGTCGGGTCAGTTTACATTTGGGAGCTTTTCCACTGTAGATCACTGATTGATCTGAAAGAATCATCACTACCAGCGTCATTGCTAAGGCAAGATTAGCTTTACCTTTATGCATGCGCTGTCTCAAGCAAACCTGTTGTCATATGTGCTTTGTTGCAAGTTCCCAAACTTTTAGCGGTGAAAAACATTCACAGGCTGAGAATCAGGAACAACATACCAGTGTTTTCCAGGCTTGCAGTTTGTGGTGGCACTCCCGCGACGCGCACGTCCGCATGTATACACGGCATTTTTGCAACTTCAATGAGGCTCAGCGGATCATCTATTTGTGGTGGTCAATTTAGATTTTGTGACAGACTGACAAATACATAATGAATGCTTGCTTCCACATGCATGATGTCATAGCAGTAGTTGGCGCAAATATAACATCACGCCTATAATCCCTCCCACTCTGACCGTGGGTTCACACCAGCCGCGTTTGAGGCATCAAATTCGCGTCTAGTTTGGCTCTTGAACATTTTGAGATTACTTGCTTCATTCGCGCGTGAAATTCTAGTCATCGAGACATTCAAGGTACATTCACACGGGGCGTAAGCGTTAACGCTTAACGGAAGGCTTGTCTGAAGCGTGGCCAAAAGCCAATCACAGTGGCCGCAACGGGTGTGCCTCATAAGCCTTGAAAAGTGAAGCCTCTGGCTCTTTGATCGCCCCCTGGTGGCTGGCTGCAGTACAAGTCATAAACCCCGCCCTCTCCATTCAAACGAATGGGACTCTGCTCTAAATAAAAAAATTATTTACACTTCCAATAAAAGAAAGATGGTTTTGGTCCTTTCAAGTAGTTTTTATCACGCTGGTATATGTTCAAGTCTTCATTATTGTGGTAAGTTTCATTTTAGCATGTAGTTTGATGCAATAGAAACGGGGCGTGACGTTATGATTGGCGTGGTTGAATTGGTCGCGCGGGTGTTTGGGCGGAAGTTTGATACCGCGGCTCTGCCTCTGGCTCCACGGACGATTCCTTCTGCGCATGCCTTGGCTCCAAACTGATGTTTTTACGTAACATGGCGGTGACCGTGGTCGGACATTTTTGGCTTCAATTCATTACAATGGTGGGAGCCGACGTCGCGTCGTCCATCTTTTTTTACAGTCTATGGGCCGCAACCTATGCTTCAGTCTTCCATAAACGTAATTGGCTGGCTTTGCAAGGTTATTTGCATAAATTGATCTGATAAGGTGGCTGACGCACGCGTTGCCGCTTAAAAAGTAGAGAAATGTTCAACTTCTGCCGCGAGCAATCCACAATTCAGTTCAGCAACGCATGATGTCACCCATTAAAAGTGATAGGAAGCTTTAACGCTTACGCCCCGTGAATGCGCCGTCACGCAGAAATTTGCGTCATGGGAGGGGCTTCTGCGACTCCGCTCGCTTCCTGTAATCACGTCACTACTAGAGCAAGCTCCTGATTGGTTAATGCGGCAAGTTTTCCCCCCAAAGTTTTCAACTTGCGCGTTTGCTGCGGCAACGCTCGATTCGCGCCATTGAAGATGAGGCAGAATCGCATCTACCACGCCGTGCTAAACGCCTGATTCGCGCCGCGAGACCTCCAGACGCGCGTCAACGCATCTTCACATTGACTTAACATTGAAATCACTCCGGCTTGACACCTTTACTGCGGCTGGTGTGAACGCAGCATGAAGTGCTACTAAACTCGATGGAGAAGCTAACCAAACCAAAGTAAAGTGAGCTGACACGAAATGGCCAGTGGGGTACTATGCGATGGAAAAGCACCATTAGATCTCAAAATACATATAGCTCCATGTAACCTAACTGACCAATAGCAAGACATATAAATTACACAATTTTCATGACAAAAAAACAAAATAATAAAAAAATATGTAATAATTATTTCTAAACAGCAACTAGCTTTTTGGAATTGTTTGCAACATGACACACACGCACACAAACAAACAAATATAAAAAGATCCACCCCAAAAACAATTCCTTAGAAAATTCTATGTAAATAAATGCTTACCAAAAACCTTTCCTAAGAAAATGGTCTTCACGAGGTTAAACTCTGTGTCCGATGCTTCAGGTAGAAAGTAGCTTACTGTAGGATAGTGGTCCAACTGCAACACACAGTCAGATAAACACATATATTTACACAACAGCACAAATATAACTGGATGAGAGGTCGGATTTAATATCAGAACAGAACTGGGATCCTTTATTGTTAATACGCCAGCTATCCATTTACCCAAATTTCAGATTTACCTGCAGCTGAATGAGTCTGTCATGTCGCGTGATGTTAACGTTATGGGGTTGTCCGTTCGCCATGTTAGGATTATTTAGGTTGATCGTGTACGGCTCCCTCAATCCACCCAGATTATAGCGAATCTGGAGAGAACCTAAGAAAAGATATAAAAAACATTTTCCATTCATTGATTTTTGCATTTGTAGCGTAACAACAGCCCTAAAGGTCACATATTATGGCCATTTTACGAGATGTTATATAAGTCTCAGGTGTGCCTATGGGTGGGAGGAAAAATTCACTGTTTTCGTGCATGTACCTTTAAGTGCAAATAAGGCCAACTAAGATGCATTTTTATGGTTGCTGTCTTGGCGTAACTGATAAAATGCGACTAAAAACGAAAAGTGCTCACTTTTTGTTGGTAAGGGAGTAACCCTTTTTTTAGAAAAGCTTTTGGGTAAAATTAACCGGTCGGTCAGTTGCTGTGGGTGAGGATTTATTAGTGTGATGTCACATTAACAAAACAATCAAAACATGTCCAATGACACTGCTTTGGTTTAATGGGGATTAAAAAGGAGTGGGGGGATTTCTTTTCATTGTAGGGTTGTCACACATTTTGCATAATATTTCCCCTTTAAAATGTCCAGCGATGTGTTGGCGCGTCTCACCGTTATGCCGCAGAACCACGGCCATGTAATCCTGGGTCTTGGAGCTGATGTAGATGAGGACGGAGGGGGTCTGTGATGTACTGAAACTAAAACTGAGCTCTTCACGGGTCAGATTACCCACAGCGCTCAAAACTCCAGAGCCTTCTTTTACATCTTTAACCTCAGGAAGAGAGCTGCTGTCTGACATGAGGTCGTACCGCACCAGGGTCCCACTCTCAAAGTAACCCCCAACATCTAAGACAAAGAAGATAATGATAAAGTCGGTAAATCTACCCCATTTGTTTATGTTGTTGCCACTAAAAGCGTCTATAACACTATTGATGTGGCACATTTCTTCACAACAGTACCGTTAGTGCAGAATTGTCCATCGAAAGCAGTAAGACTGCAGTCACAGGAGTAGCCGTTATATTTCTCCAGACATTTTCCTCCATTTCGGCAGTGCATCCCATAGCTGGTGCAATGACCCGAGCAGCCCGGCTTCACCCCTGGAGTGACCTTTGCCCTCTCCTCAAGGTCAAGCGCGACCCCGTTGATCCTCAGAGAACGAATGCAGCCCAGGACACCTCTTTGCCCTCCTGATGCCCCTACAGGGTAACAACAACAGTCGTACTACTTTGCTATAACTGAACAACAGAAGAGCCTTAAGTTTCACAAAATTCGGCAGCGGAAACCGAAAACCTTACCTACGAACAATTGACTGAAGAGCTGCAGGCGGGTGTGGCCCTGAGGCGGGGCCGGCCGCGCCTCCCTGTATGTCTTATCCAATCGCAAAACAGCCTCTTTAATATTTCGTTCCGCCTCTACTCTGTGCCACTGGTCATCATTGAGGGCTGCGTACGAGCGGACGGTCAACTCCACCGGTCCGTTACCCACATCAAAGGAGAACGACACCATCGTAGCGGCTGTAGGGAGATAAATGTGGGTCACTGCTAAAAAACTCGAAAGTCTCATTGCAATGCTGGGTTCACACCAGACGAGCTTGAGGCATCAAATTTGAGTCTACTGGGAATAGTTGGACGCTTGTAAATTTTTTGTGTACTCCCGTGTGAAATTCTGGTAATCGAGACATTCACGCCGAAATTCTCGCTTCCTGTAATAACGTCACTACTAGAGCAAGCTCCTGATTGGTTAAGGCGACGCGTTTTCCCGCCAAAGTTCAAATTTTTCAAGTCGTGCGTTTCCCACGACATCGCTCAATTCGCACGAACTAGACGCGCGAATGAGGCGCAATCGTGTCTACCGCGACGCGCTTAACGCCTCATTCGCACCGCGGTAGACACGATTCCGCCTCATTCGCGTGTCTAGTTCACGTGAATTAAGCGATGTCGCGGAAAACCCGCGACTTGAAAAATTGTAACTTTGGCAGAATGCTCAATTCGCGTTAACTAGACGCGTGAATGAGGCGGAATCGTGTATACCGCGTTGCGCTACATGCCTCATTCGCACCACGGTAGACGCGATTCCACCTCATTCACGCGTCTAGTTCACGTGAATTGAGCGATGTCGCGGAAAACGTGCGACTTGAAAAATTGTAACTTTGGCAGAATGCTCAATTCGCGTTAACTAGACGCGTGAATGAGGCGGAATCGTGTCTACCGTGACGCGCTTAATGCCTCATTCGCACCGAGGTAGACGCGATTCCACCTCATTCACACGTCTAGTTCACGTGAATTGAGCGATGTTGTGGGAAACATGCAACTTGAAAAATTGTAACTTTGGCAGAATTCTCAATTCGCGCGAACTAGACGCGCAAATGAGGCGGAATCGTGTCTACCATGACGCGCTTAACGCCTCATTCGCACCGCGGTAGACGCGATTCCACCTCATTCACACGTCTAGTTCATGTGAATTGAGGGATGTTGTGGGAAACATGCAACTTGAAAAATTTGAACTTTGGCAGAATTCTCAATTCGCGCGAACTAGACGCGCAAATGAGGCGGAATCGTGTATACCGCGACGCGCTTAACGCCTCATTCGCACCGCGGTAGACGCGATTCCACCTCATTCACACGTCTAGTTCACGTGAATTGGGCGATGTTGTGGGAAACATGCAACTTGAAAAATTTGAACTTTGGCAGAATTCTCAATTCGCGCGAACTAGACCCGCAAATGAGGCGGAATCGTGTCTACTGTGACGCGCTTAACGCCTCATTCACACCGCGGTAGACGCGATTCCGCCTCATTCGCACGTCTAGTTTGCGTGAATTGAGCGATGGCGTGGAAACGCGCGACTTGAAAAATTTTAACTTTGGTAGAATGCTCAATTCGCGTTAACTAGACGCGCGAATGAGGCAGAATCGTGTCTACCGTGACGCGATAAACGCCTCATTCGCACCGCGGTAGACCCGATTCCGCCTCATTCGCGCGTCTAGTTCACGTGAATTGAGCAATGTCGCAGGAAATGCACCACTTGAAAAAGTTGAACTTTGGCAGAATGCTCAATTCACGTGAACTAGATCCGCGAATGAGGTGAAATCGTGTCTACCGTGACGCGCTAAACGCCTCATTCGCATCGCGGTAGACGCGATTCCGCCTCATTCGCACGTCTAGTTCGCTCAAATTGAGCGATGTTGTGGGAAACATGCGACTTGAAAAATTTGAACTTTGGCAGAATGCTCAATTCGCGCGAACTAGACGCGCGAATGAGGCGGAATCGTGTGTACCGCGGTGCGAATGAGGCGTTTAGCGCGTCGCGGTACACACGATTCCGCCTTATTCGCGCGATTTGATGAGAATGAGGCATCTAGTTTGCGCAAATTGAGCATTCTGCCAAAGTTCACATTTTTCAAGTCGCACGTTTCCCGCAAACATCGCTCAATTTACAAATTTTTAAAGTTTTAAAGTTCAAATTTTTTAAGTGTGAATTTCATTCGCGTGAATTGAGCGATGTTGCGGGAAACGTGCGACTTGAAAAATGTGAACTTTGGCAGAATGCTCAATTTGCACGAACTAGATGCGCGAATGAGGCGGAATCGTGTCTAACGCGACACGCGAAACGCCTCATTCGCACTGCGGTAGACGCGATTCCGCCTCAATTGAGCAATGTCGCGGGAAACAAGACTTGAAAAATGTTACATTTGGCAGAAAAACGTGCCGCGTTAACGCGTCTTCACATTGACTTAATATTGAAATCACTTGCGCTTGATGCCTCTACCGTGGGCGGTGTGAATGTAGCATAAGGTCTCGGCTGCAATCCTCACTAAACATTAGACGGTAAAACATAAAGACATCTCACATTTCAATTCTACACGGATGAAGTCTGGACTTCCCAGGTTTTCCAGAAAGATACCGTGCGAAGAGGACGTCTTAAAGTAGAAGGAGATGTCGATGCTGTTCTCGCCTTGGATGGAGGTAAAATGCAGATAGGATGCAGGTGTATTGAAGGACGCTGCATTCCAGTAGTTACCTATGAAAGAACAAACTAACAGATTAGGAGATGTTTCTGTATAACTAATAAAAAACTTTTTGACTTGGAAAAGGTCTCCAAGGGACAGATTAAGACTGGGGATAGAGTCAGACTTCACTCACGATCTCCTTTACAACGAAGTGGCCCAACAGTGAGTTTGGCTTCTGATCCCGAACGATGTGTATCCCCGAAAACCACTTGGCTGACAGGCAGATGGTCCTTATACATTAACAGACCGCCATCCTCCTTCCTAGAGAAACATCATTTGGAGAATTATGACCACAGGGAGGCAACATATCACTGTGGAGTGAGAAAAACATCTACAGACAAATCTCACCATTGTCTCAGATCAGCATCGCAGTTACAGTAGTATCTGGGGTCTGTACAGTTGCGCTCGATGCCACAAGCACATTTCTGCACACCCGGTCCCGAGCCACCCCAATAGAAATGCTTTTCATTTCCCCGGCCGACCCACCACGAGGATGAAGACTCATCTTGAGGAAAAGTGAGGAAAACAAACTTTTTAACAATGTGATTCAGTCAAACATATCGATACAAACGTCTCTGGCTGGTTTGGCACTACATGTTTACCTGGTGAGTTGAGCAGGCGTGATTTGTAACACATGTAGGCCACGTACTGCTCACAGATCTCCGAGCTGCTGGTGACTGCGTTCATCTGCGCCACAAAAACACAGTTCACTGTGTAATACTACTCGTCGCACAGACAGGTGTAATATTTTCAGTACGTTTCATGTATATAAATGTCACCTGTTCATCAGACATGCTGTAATTTAGGGTAAGTACAGTCTTCTCTTCAGGACCAGAAGCTGCGGTCACATGACTCTGAGGTGACAAATCATTCACGACGGTTGTCCATATTTTGTTTTCTGAAGTATACACATAAAACACAGATGATAATTACATTCACATTTGTGACCCTGATCATTTATTATTTTTTTATTGAGATTTATTTATCATCTGAATAAATAAGCTTTCCATTGATGTGTGGTTTGTTAGTATAAGACAATATTTGTCCATGATACGTATTTGAAAATCTGGAATCTGAGGGTGCAAAAAATCTAAATATTGAGAAAATCGCCTTTAAAGTTGTTCAAATGAAGTCCTAATTACTAATGATACATACATTTTTATATATTTAGGGTATAAAATATACAAAATATCTTAATGGAACACGATCTTTACTTAATATACTAATGATTTTTTTTGTCTGTGACATGTGCGTATGGATGTTTTCATGAACAAATCATGATTCGATGAAAAAATGTAAGAACAACAAATATAACACATATGCAATAATCACGTACGCTATAATAAAATAATAAGCTATAATTGTAATGTATATAATAATGTTGATGTATAACATTTACGTAATGAATAATTGACGACGGAGCGTTGAATTATAAGAAAATAATGCACACCCAAGGCGGTAATGCGGCACGACGGGAAGCGGAGTACTGTTACACTGTGGGTGTGCATTATTTTCGAATAATTCAAAGGACCGGAGTCAATTATTCTGCTTATATCACGGTTACCAAAAATATTGCTGTGCCTATTTTAAAGGCATTTTAAAGGTTAGGTGTGCGTTTATTGAAAAATAATCAACACTCATGGAACATTTCTCAACCAATCAGAATAAAGCATTCAACAGCCCCGTGGTATAATGATTATATTTTATAATATAATATTTTCTATATTATTATTATTTTTATATAGAGGAGAAAATATTTATATGTGCGTCTGCTTAATGCCTAATGTAAACGTTATGTAAATGTAATAAGAAGTTCAAACGTCAATCTCCTGTCTGTTTTATTTTTTGTATTTACTCCTGTCTTTGACATTTTAATTAAATGTTTTATTAATAATAAATGTCTTGCATCCAGTACTTTAACGTTACTTCAGCGACAGCAAAACCCCAAATCAAAAATGCAAGCAAAACAAGATATTACCGGTAATAAATATGATCATTGATTTCTTTTCGAGCTCTTTTGCTTTGGTGACAAATTGCTCTAAAATTTTCTGTGGACCAGCGCTTATATAGAGCCAGAATGGGCGTGTTTTATGCAAATTGCCAACCACGTGCCAACCTAATGTTAGAAAAAGCATAAAAACAAATTCATTTGCGCACGTACATGTTGTGAATTAGGCGGAAAGTTTTCGTGAGAAGTTCAAGTGTGCTTATAAATACAAAAAAATTACACACATACTAGTGAATGAGACCCAATGTATTATTGGCTATTGCTACAAATATATCCATGTGTCTCATGACTAGTTTTGTGGTTAATGCAAGGTCAAATTTACATTAAATTTAGGGCTTAGCTTTTTTTATCCAAAGCGACTTAAAAAGTGAGTGATTCGTCTTAGAGAAGCAAAAAAAGTACTTTTTTAGTTATGATGTAACAAGTAACTTCTGAAAAGGCATATTACATTTCCACTTGTGTAGCTTTATTTCACAGAATTGGTAATGTGACAAAATGTGCTTTTGTCACATTATCCCTTACGTTTTGTTGCACACATTGCAAACTGTGTACAACACCTGTTAAATGTGAATGCATCACAAGAAACTCAGAGGTCTTCAAGTGCATTTGTCATTTAAATACATGTGTGACTTGTAATTAATAAAAAACTTGAGTATTCAATTTACTACCTACTACCATTAATTTCCAGAGAGAAAGTTTGGATCATATATTTTTTAAATTTAATTTCTATGTTATTTGTCAAATTGTCATTAAACTGTAGTCTTACAAGTTAGAGACACAGACACAAAATCGCAGTCACGTCACCCGCTGCATTGCATTCATATCAGTATAACTTCATGTCTTTGTTGGTTCTGACCTGTCATATCACAGGTGACTTTGAAGGGTTCAAGGGGTCCGCTTCCATCAGGATCGATCCAGTACGTGTCTGAGCTTCGGCCCATATGTTTGTACTCCTCACAAGACTGTTCATAGACAGCTGCAGAAACACCAATACTGCAGTAAAACCTACAATCCTTTATTTCTATGTTAATAGATTCAGCAAAGATCTGGTTTATTTTAAGAGCCATTATCATTTGTGAGTCGGCTAAATGGTTCAGTTCAGAATTAAATGTTCTGGATGTCTCTTTAGAGATTCATTTACGTCAGCATAAATCATCTGTGAATTGTATAAAGCTGCAGACTGTTGTATTACAAGTTTAATAGGTTTATAACAACAGACAGTAATAAAACCTGCTTTGTGTCCAGGATACTTCATTTTTAAGACTGTACTTCTTTTAAGATAATCTTACATCTAGTTATCTAAGTCTACACACCCCTAATCTACAGAAAAACATCATCATCATCGGGACAATAATTGTCAGAAGTACAGGCTGTGGGATGAATGTGGGATATACAGTATGGCTTACAGTTGTGGCAGGTGGCACCAGAGTATCCAGTCCCATCACAGGCACATTTAAAAGCATTTCCAGTCTGAAAGCATCGGCCTCCGTGTTCACAGTGGTTTGGCTCACACCTGATGAAACACAGATTCATGGTAAATAAAGTGAGACTGTAACTATGGCTGACAGGATCAATCTCACAAATATTTTATGCCAATTATTTACCACATAAACAAGCAAAAATGATACATTTAGTTTAAAAGCCTACTGCCAAAGTTATTAAGATGTTATTGGTTTAGGACAGTTAAGTGACTATTCATCTAAATTCTTATTATTGCAAAGCTTGCTAATTTAATATAAAAACTATTTCTTCATTTGTAAACAACTTATAGATCAATGTAATAGCTGTCATTCTTTATGCTGAGCTAATCTAAAAAAAAATATGGTTGTATTGTCTGGAAGGAAATTTGCTTTAAAAGTGATCAAATAATGCCACTTGAAATGCAAAAAAAAAAAGTTGTGATTTTCAGTACAATTCTCTAAAAATTCCCACATGAAAATACACTTACTTGACAAGCAAAATGACCTAAAATATTAAAGGTAGGGTAACAGATTTGATCCTGAAACATTTTAAGTTATGCTGGTTAAAAGTCTCCTCACATTCTGATAGCAATCACTGTGATAAGTTGTTTAAATGTATTTGTAGAAATGTATGTCATCTGTGAAAGACGTAGGACCAAAAAATTTTCAGCAAATCATAGATTTCGGTCCGAACGGACGTTTCCTTTTATGTCCCTCATACGTAAGCGTAATTTGAATTCCCACCGCGCAGCGAGTCCACGCAGATACCATACGTCATCGGCGCGTTCACGTGCGCTCTGTCTGTAAACAGCGAGAACAGCAAACTTTTCTGCTGAATTGACAACCTACACAGGAGCAACAAAACTAAATGCATCTTTTATAACAACAACAGCAAAAACTGCCTGGATCAGCAAGAGCAAAAATCCAAATTAACATCGGTAACTTTACTGCTTTACCGCGAGATGCAAACAGCTACAGGAGGCAAAGGGTCTGAAAGGGTCGTTGCACTGTTTATTTTGGTAAGGTAGGTACGCGATATGTTTGTATTGAGATGGATTCAGATATTCTACTTTGATGAAACATTGTGTTGCTTATGAAATTTGTGTTCGTTTACGGATTAGCATAACGATATTGTTACTACGTCTACACAACCGAACGTGTGCTTAAACTAATTCTGATGTAAACATTGACCGGAGGAATGGAAGCATTTTAGATTTCGCAAGCAAGACTTGTGGCTTTTAATTTCTTTTTATTAATTACTCACTTGTAAACTGCTGTTCACTGTTCTTTTTTATTAATATAGTATGTGTATTAAATCTATATTCATTGAGTTGAATCGAGAATCGAGTATAAAAACCTACCTGAGAACTGGAATCGAAAATTTAATCGAGAATCGGAATCGAATCGATTTGATAGCTTGTGAATCGAAATCGAATCGATCTGGAACATCTGAATCGATACCCAGCCCTAGCAATAAGGTCAATCGTAAAAATAACTAGACTACACAAATTCAGCACTAATAATTCACTGCGGGCGCATCTTTAGTAAATCACGACATCTGTTATTCAATGCAAAAATTATGGTTTGCCCTGGGGCAAGCTGTTAGTAAATCTGGGCCTTAATACCTTTAGGAGTTTTTAGATATTTGTAATGGACAATAAGAAACAAATACTAATTATTTGCAGTATAAACAGGCTTTCATTAAATTTTTTATTAAATTATTTTTTATATTGGGTAAAAAATTATGCTTGAATCATTTCATAGTGCTTTAAATGAAGTTTATTTAACCAAGTCTGTCAGAGTTTTTGCAGCATCCCTCCTCCACCCCATCACCTAACTCTCAACTGGTACCTATCCCAGTTAAATAGGTGGGGGGGTACTCTGGGTTCGGGGCTAAAATTCTGAGCTTGGAGCTCTCCCCTCGGACAGCCAAATATGCCAAATATGCTTTATCTGATTCACTATCGATTACAAGTTAATGCGAACTTGTGAAATGTAAAAGGTTACTGATAAAAATGTATACCCTGAATGCTCTATAAGTGGCTTGGGATAAAAGCATAATGTAAATGTTTAGATGTAAATCATCATACTGATGATGAACCACCAAACAAAGAGTTAAATAGTTTGAGACCAGCAGCAGAAAAATCAAACCACCCATGACGTCCACCCTGATCCTGCGTGTTAACACAGTCGGTCTGATCAAAGGAAGGTGGGCGTGTGAAAGTCTATTGAGGATCTCTCGCTGAAGTCAGACGTGGGTTACATAAGCAGCTTCACACTTTTCATTATGCCATCAAATCCGGAAACATGTTATGACTGACTTACATGAATGGCACTTTTTAAAGAGACATCTTTTTTATAAAAGCTCAAGCTGCGCTTTGATATTCAGTCGAAACATGAGTTACCTGTCTATGATGGCACACACGTCCAGGCTGACGTTCTCAAAACTACCCAGCATGCCTTGCTCAACAGATCGCAGGTCGACCAGCTGGTCATCCACGTGAATGAGCTGCATGCAGCCCTGAAAGGAACGCTGTGATGGTGAAAGGGCCGTCCACGGGAAATATCCTGCACACAATGATGGGAAAATATTGGGCAAATGATGGGCAAATTGTGTAAAGCAGAAGTAAAGTGACTTTACATTTAAATGAAATTAATTTAAATGAATTTTTTTTTATATAAAATAAAACAATCTGTAAATGTTTGTATAGAGAGAAATATAACTTCATGACGAGTGTTGGGGAAAGTTACTTTTAAAAGTAATGCATTACAATATTTAGTTACTCCCCAAAAAAGTAACTAATTGCATTACTTAGTTACTTTTCATGAAAAGTAATGCTTATGTTACTTTTAAGTTACTTTTGCGTTACTTTTTTACTTGGCTGAGGCTTGATCTCTTTCAGGCCTTGCAGGTATTTTACGATCGCAAAAATGTCAAGCTCTGGCCTGCCACCCTTGTTTCTGACTCAAACTGTTTCAGTACATTATTTTACTTTTAAATTATATGAATTAAACTGAAAAGTAACTCACATTACTTTTTTTTTTTAAAGTAACTGAAATATTTACGTGTACATTTATAAAGTAATGCGTTACTTTACTCGTTACTTTAGAAAAGTAATATTATTACGTAATGCGTTACCCCCAACACTGTTCATGACTGCCATTATAGTGTTGACAAGAAGTTGTCATCTTAAAAACTAAACATATGATGAAATTTGGTATACAGCAAAATGTTTTAAAGGTAAATGTACTAAAAGGTGAATTTTATGATTACCTCCGAAAAAATAATCTCCCCCAGTCCTGATCTGAATAGGCAGGGCAGCTCTCACTGTGGACATCTCATCACCGTTGATGGTCAACATTGCAATGCTCTCCAGTGCCAGAAAGTGAACGCTGTGCCATTGACCATCATTAAGACCAGAACCTGCACAGAGAGAAAGCTTACTGAATCATTACAAGCAATGAGATATCAATTTTAAAAGTCTTTTTTTTTTGCTTAGCTAGCAAGCCGCAATAAGAAAAATGGGGCGTACACACCAAACGTGAATTCAAAAATTTGCGTGAGAAGATGACATACAAAATCAATGCAAAGAGGTAAATAGAGACAAACTCGCGCAAACGGCGCAAATTGAGTGTCACGATTGCCGCGAAAACATGCGTTATTCGTCTTAAACGCAAGTTAATTCTTTCCCTGCCATTGACGGGATAACTTGTCAATTATGAGAAAATGCTGCCCTGCTAATGACGAAAAATTCCAGCTTTCCGCAATACCGCTATTATCCACCAGGTGTGAGAGAGAGAGAACTCTGTGTACGTTTTAAAGATCGCTCTGCGTCTGATCTCTTTCAAAAGTCTTTCACAAAAATGGAATCGTCTCACATATTTGAGAGGTGATAAAAAGAGAACTAAATGAAGGTAGGATGAAACGTTTTTTTTTTTTTTTTAAAGCAGAGGGTCTGTTCTTTCATATGATATATTGTTTGTTTATATATTTAAAGAAGAAAATTTTCTGGAAGGCACTAAACATTCGTGAAAATCATGAAAAATGCTGGTGCTGGCTGGCAACTTTTTAAAAAAAACGCTGACAGGGAATGTGTTAAAAATATTCAACTTAAGCGAAAAATTTGCTTGACACAAAGTTAAATCCCGAGAGTACTCTAGAGAGAGGAACGCGATGCTTCACGTTTGGTGTGTACGCAGCATAATGGTGCGTTCACACCAGATGCGAATGAAGCGTTAAGTGCGAGTAATGTACAGTACATGTCAGGTCAATGCAAAGATGCGATAGACATCCTGCAGTGCAATTCGCGCAAATGAGGCAGAGCGAATTTCGCAGTTGATGCAATCTGAATTGAGCGTTTCAGGCTTTTGATGCCTGATTTGCGCGAGTTAAAAAATCTGAAGTTTGGTGGATATTCGCAACGTTTTAACCAACCAGGAGCTTGCTCCTAGTAGTGACGTGATTACGATGTAGTGAGCGGAGGCAGAAATACGAAACAACAATAGAGGACAAAATCATCATCGCTGAAGGTGGACACCCGGTGCTGTATGACGGATCTTCATACTTTTGTAGAAATGGGAATAAAAAGGATCTTGCTTGAAAAAAGTGAGTGAGGATCTGATAAGTTTTTAAAATGCTCTTTACTCAATTTGAGCTTTATATGTATCCATATTGAGATTACAAGCTAGCTAAAGGCGGCAAATTAAGCATATTCGCATCTGAATTGCAAGGGCGAATAACGTGAGTTAACTCAAAATGTTAACGCGAATAGTGTGATTTATTCGCTTCATTTGCGTCTGGTGTGAATGCACTGTAAAAAGCAACTGACCTGACTAATATCTTAAGGGTGCATCATGTCTGTCGTATGTGTTTATTCGTAAAAAAAATAAAATGTACAATTATGCAGAAATTTTGTATTTACAGGCTATAAATGTTATCATTATGAGTGATTCTTGGGTAATAAACCCATGACATTTGTGCTGGTTAATAAAAAATTGTGCTACCAATGAAAATGACAAATAAAATCTACTATCCAACAGTACCTGATGATATATCCACACGTGTGTTTTTTTCCATTGCGATGTAGATGTGGACGGTGACTTTGCCGTCCACCAGACTGACCTCCACCCCACCGGGCATGAGCGGGGTAAAGAAGAGAAGACCGCTGGGGTTCCACGTGCGGAAATGGAGTCTGACAGACACTGTATCCGCATCGGATCGACCTGGAAGCTGCAAGGTGCTGGTGGAATTAAAGAACGCCGGGAACGTGTTTGAATCTGCGCAGGAGAACGTCAGGTTACGCTGAAATGAAAACAACAGAGGAAAGAAAATTAAGCGGTTGTTTCCAGCAAATAGTGAAATAAAATCTGTAAATATGCCCACATTACAGTAGGATTTTTTTAAGGATTGATTTATTTGGTCAAGTTATGGGGGGTATTTAATTTAGGAGAACTGGTTATTTACATCGGGACAACCAACTTAAGGTGCTTTTACATGCTTTTTAGTTAGTCCATTCACGTCCTTTATCCCTCAATTGCACAAAAAAACATTTAAAAAAGTTTACTGACTCATAAGACTAATGTAGCCTAAGTGGTTTATGCAACAGGCTACTGGTCTAGATAGTTGATCAGCTAGACTACTAGGAAAATAATTTTGGTCAAGTTGGTTACTTAGGGTTAAAAGATGAACTCTGCACAGAAAATCCAGCCAATATTCTCCCAAAACCAGCTTAACTTTACCACCTTAAGCTGATATGATGTTTTTTCCAGCAAAGTATGACAGTAAGGGTATTAACCACTAGTCTTTTGTTGTCTACGGTCATTGTTACAGGACACACTGAGTGACACACACACAAAGCATTGTGGGAAAGGGGAGGAAGGCTCTTTATGGTTCAGGTTAATGCAGGGAGAATATCTTTTAAAAAAATTCAATTTAAGACGTAAAAGACGCAAACCTTAGTGAGCTGTAATCACTGTAAACAATTAAAAGAATCAAATTAGGACAATCATTGAAAATAACACAAACGAAACATCTTACTAAGATATACATTTATAAGTATGTTCATCTATTCATGTTTAAAGGGGACATATCATGAACATTTTTCCATGTTTAAGTTCTATAATTGGGTCCCCAGTGCTTCTATCAACCTAGAACATGTGAAAAGATCAACCCAGTAACTTAGTTTTGGTAAACCATTCTCCGCAAGCATGTGAAAAAATAGCTCATTGAAATTTGGCTCCCTTTGTGATGTCAGAAGGGGATGATACCACCCTTTAATCTGCACTACTCTGAGGACACCAAAGATTTATTTGAAATCCTAAAAAAGTCTTGTGAAATGTCCCCTTTAAAGAAGTCCTGCCCACTGAAGAATAGTTTACAGAAATTCCTACGCAAAGCTACTGAATTATTCCTACAGGCTTTGGCGAGCTGTGCAGTTCGTTGGATGAAAGCAGATATGTAAAATGAATACGTACAAAACTGGAGGTGTCCACTTTCCTCTTGCGTGCGAGGTTAGTGATATTGTCTCCGTTGTAATGAATGGCCTCCATGCAGCCGAAGAAGTTTTCTCGACCTCCTGAGCTGGGCTTGGCAGATACTGGCATCCCCCCAAACGTAATCTGAGAAGACAGAAACATTTACCATCTGTAATACGGCCAGCTAAACATTTATCTTATCAATGAGTTTACTTGCTACTTTCGAACAGTGTTGATTTGAATGCAATATCAGTAAATGTAATTATATGTACTACTGAGTGCTAAAGACCCAATTCCCTGTAGCATTGAGGTAAGAGGATTTAACAGTCCGAGAGGCAAGGAGAGAGAGAGAGGGTAAAAAGAACAAAAACAATATCAAATACTAGGTAATGTTTAAACGGGTTTATTCGATTTTTGAAACCGTAAAGGGATGCTTCATCACAAATGTAAATAATTACAAATGTGCTTTTTCAACAGTAAAGTTGGGCATTTTAACATGGAGGTCTATGGGAATTGACTCCCTTTTAGAGCCTGCCTCTAGTGGACAGTCCATGAATTGCAGCTTATGTCACTTCCGTATTAGCTTCACCAGAGAGATCGGAAGGTTGCCCCTCGGTGAAAACATCTCAAACTTTCAGTCTGACATCTCGATTTGCATTTAATGTAAAGAAGGAAATACTATTGGGTTGGTATGACATAAAGACTATTTATTCCTAATAATAAAATATTTTTGGGGATAAACTATCGCTTTACAAATCTGGAATAGCAATCCCTTGATAAATTGTATCCCTATAGAGTTTACAAAACCTAACTTTATTTGATTTAGGTCATTTACTTACTTCATAATCAAGGTCCAGGTGGTCAAACTCTCCGTTGGTCCGGAAGCTCTGCGTGTGCTGATCGAGGGTGAAGTTGACGTTGCGTCTGTAGCGTTCGATCAGAACCGAGTGCCAGTGATCGTCGTCCAACAGACTGCCGCTAGACGCTGATGTGTGACCTCGAATAGAGCCGTACTGATTACTGCCTGAAATAGACACAAGGACCAGAAGCAATTATAGAAAGAGATCTGTCGGGTCAAACTACCATTCATATAGAACATACAATAGGACAGAAAATATACCAATGAGACAATATTTTAGGCATGTTTAGATTATTTTGCAATACAGCATAACAACAGAATAAGAATTGCAATGTAGACAAATATGCAAAGCAATGGATGTCAACTGATTTTGCATCAATTGGATGCAAAATGAACCCAGTATCAAAAGTGTTTATAGTAGTTATATACAAAAATATGTACTAAATTAATAAACAAAACATGAGCTACTGAATGTACTAAAATAACAACACAATTCGTATGTATTTTACGAAGAGACTAACTCGTATAATGCGTACAACCAACTTCGTATGTTTTTGTACAATTTGCTTTCTTTGACATTGGATTTATAAGTGAAGTCTCATTAATGTTTCTTTTCAAATAATTGTATGTTTTTTGTATAAATAATTTAATATAAATTAGCCAACTTGTGAAATACGTACAAGCTTCAGTAAGATCAGGTTGAAAATAGCCTACTATCATTTTTGCATGCATGCACTTTATAAACTCTTGTGTATAATCTGTTTATAATTTTTAATTTAGTTTAGTTTAATGTTTTGTTCTCATTTGTTTTTATTTTAAAGCCTTTTTTAGTTCTTATGTAGTAGTGGTTTAAGATCATCTATTTTCATTTTAGGATAATTTAACTCATTACCCACCATTGACGAATTATCCCGTAAATTAAGAGAGTACATTTGCATGAAAAAAATTTTTCTTGATAAGTTTTTATGTTAATCTGTAATACTGTGATTATCAACTAGATGGCGCTCTTACCTACTTTATAAAAAAACTGAAGCAAAAAAGCTATTTATTAATTTTACACTCCGTGTATGTTTTGAAAATCATTTTAAATTTGATCTCTACCAAAATTCCTTCACAAAAAATGCTATTATTTCAACTTTTTGCTAAAAAAAACATATTTAAGAGTTTATAAACAGCGAAAGAATAAAGATAGGATGAAAGTTTGTTCCCCCGGTTTTATTTGTTTGAAAGCAAGGGGTCTGTTTTTTTTTTCATTTAATATATGTTTATTTATTTTTAGAAAAAAAAATCCTTGTTTGGGAAAAGTTAGTGAAACTTTTGTGAAAACCACAAAAAATGTTGGCGGACAACTTAAAAAAAAAAAGGTCGGGGAATGAGTTAAGAATGCACAGTTAAATGTGTATATGTGAGCCTTGTCTTGTCTAGTTTAGCACCTTGGTCATCCAGCTCACTCCACTTTTTAATCCCCATTAAACCAAAGCAGTCTCATTAGACACGCTGTTTTTGTTCTCTTGTTAATGTGGTGTCACACTAATAAAGCCCTGCCCACTGCCACTGACTGAGTGGTTCATTTAATACCCAAAAGCTTTACCATATGTGTTTGTTAGCACGTTGTAGTGATAATGCGACTAAAGATACTATTGTCCCAGACTGTACTCACAGGAATCAGATCCATTTTTAACCAAAAGTAGTAGCTCATTTGCATTTAAAGGTACACAAATGAAACAGCGATGTTAGACATGCTATAATAAATTATCTCTGGGGTATTTTGAGCTGAAACTTCACAGACACGTTCTAGGCACACCTGGGACTTATATTACATCTTGTAAAATGGGCATAATATGTGACCTTTAATTTGCATGAAATATTGCTGGATGGGATTGAAATTGACACTTTTAGCAAGCACCCCAAATATTCTCTGGACACATTTAGAGTCAGCCTTAAGTTAAATATTTTACCCAGGTTGATGTGCAGCAGTAGTTTGGCTCTGCGCAGCTCGAGTGTGATGTAATCCCCCTGTTGCCCCTCTCCATGCAGCAGAATGCCGTCTCCTTTAGTGGTCTTAAACTTCAGCGAAATCACATCCTTCGTGATCTTCAGCTTCTTCTGTCGGAATCGATATGAAATCACTCCCTGGCCATCAAAGCTGATCACATCCGCATCTGAATGCAGGGATATCAGAGATACGGTCAGTCACAAACACAGGTATATGAGGATATGAAGCAAAACCCTCTAAGTGCATCTGACTTTTTTTTCTTGTAAATAAGCATTTTTATCATGGCTCTTAATAGATTTTGTCGTCAAACGGGTGTTTATGAATGACCTGAGGCTGGAATTCAACAAATTTAAAGTGAAAATATTTGATGAACATGTAATATGTGCTGACAACAAACATTGACCATTCATTGACATCTTTAAAATGTGTGATAGATGCATCCAGCATTATATTAACCATAAAACAATCCCACAACAGGCACTTACAGTAAGAGCAACCATAGAGCTCCACCCTCAGCCCAATTCTGCCCTCCTCATTCCAGTCCAGCGGGAGGAACCGCACGTATCGAGTCACGAAAGGATGCTGAAGTTCATGACGCACGACCCGCTCTGAGTTCCAGTTACCTGAAAAGGTCTAGAGGAAGAAAACACTTCATCAAGTACGAACATTCCTCATGCCGGATGTGAGAGACTACACAGATCAATACGACAGAATCTTGGCAGATATTACAGTGAAAATTGATTCTGAATGTAAATTCAGGCCTCATCTGTTCACTGTTATTTAGCATTTCAGTGTTCATTGTGTGAATCTTGGGTATAATGTACAACACTTCACTTTCATTAGAAATCAACATGAATCCTCATTAGCATTTTTAAAATGATATATGCATACATTTTTCATTTAAAATGGAAAATGCAATCAGATATAAAGCCAACACAATTTCATGCATATATAGAGCTTTTAGGAAAGAAAATCTCAGTAGTGTTTCAATCTTACCCAAGAAACCAAAGTCTGTACACAAAAATGGTTAATAAATGGTCCCTGGCTGTCACTGAGGCGGCACCCTTTAAAAAGGTCCTATTATGTATATATTAGGTACCAGTGTTGTAGTACTCGAAACTTGGACTCGGTCTTGGACTCGGTCTCGAGACAATATTTTAATGGTCTTGGTCTTGTCATGAGCATTTTGACTCGTACTCGAATACATTTGGAATCGGACTTATTCCCGAGTCCACCCGAGTCCCTTTTAAAATATATATTACTGTTTCTTTAAACTGATGTAAAATTGACACGAACAGTGATTGGTGATTTTTTTGCACGCATCAGACTGGCGCGAGGTCAGATGGTCAGACCTGAGGAGGTTTTTGCACTGCCATGACTTTTACCTCATGGCAGTGCAATAAAACGCACCCGTCCAGTGAGATTTAAGCATTGGATAAGCCGCTGTTACCCAAAATGATAAGACGGTGGCGCTAAAACACAGAGTGGCACTACACATTATTTACTCAAACTTAACCTTTTAGAGAACCAGACGGGACAATGCGGATCCTTTGAAACAAAACTGAAAACTGCACCATGAGAGAGCGACCACAAAGCAATACAATTTTCTGTTATTAATCTTTATAATATAAATGAATGAAATTTTTCAAATAAAACAAGTTTACGAAGCATTTACTTTCCTAAAAAGTTAATAAAGAGTAATAAAGCTAACACACTGTAAAGAATTATGTATTGCACTTAAATTTCAACTTACTTTTTTATGAGTTGCTGTGACCAAAAAAAAAAAGAATTAGTTGAATTAGCTTAAGTTGGTTTAATTTAATTTATAACAACTCATCACTAATCAAGAAAGTTGAAATGAATTGTTTTATTTTTATTAATTAAGCTTATTTTTTTAAGTCACAAACAAATTTAAATAAAAAAAACTGCGGTATTTTATACAAATTACTTATCTTTGCGCTAATTTTTTATTTTTATTAAACATTTTTCATCTTAAATTAAAATTGCCAAACCCTCCTTGAAACCATCTCTCTTTACTTCCGGCAGGTGGGCGGGTTCCGGAAAAAGATTTATTAGCAAATTAGCAAATAGCAATATATGACACCACGGGGAAAATAAGACAATCACTACTTCCATTTAATGGCAACTTTAAGTGCAACAAGGATTTTTTTGTGTATTCTTATATTTTATTTATAGTTTAACCCTATATGGTACCATGTTGACTCCAGGCAAGGTAGCCCATTTTAGTTTTTATAAATTGAGATGCCCATTTAATTGGTCAGTGCTATCTCAAGAAAGGAGAACTCAAATGCTAAGCAATGAAAAGGCAAAAAAAGGAGTAGCACTGCCAGTTGATGAAAGTGAGGATGAGGAAGATGAAATCATAGTGACAGTCCAGTGATAAGAGTGGGTGTCATTCAATAAGCAGAGATGTGCATTGTGCCTACATTCATGTCCTTGTTTGTGTATGTGTGTGTGTCGGTGACACCAGTCAAATGTTTGTTGATTTTTCAATCTTTTAAATACATTTAAATGTAACAAATATATTTATTGATACTGTTATAGTGTCCAATTCTAAGCAGTAAAGTCATCCAAATAATTGATATCATAATGCGCCCCATAGAGGGTTAAGGAAAAGTTTCACTTCTGGCCAGACTTATGTGGGACACTTCTCCTAACACAGCAGAAACTGTTCGTTCAAAAACAACATTAATTCCCTGAGCAGCAATAAATCACCCGGCGTTCCCTGTAACTCACCCATATGTTGCCATCCTGCTGATAAGGTTTCCAATTACTTCCTGTGTCACTGTAGAGTATCCTGTAATGTTTCGTCCAATCGGGGCTGCTGTATCTGCCCTGTGTCGCTATGGCGGTGATCTGCCTCCTGGCTTTGAGATCCACCTGTAGCCACTGATGCTTGTCAGTGTCTCGCGGTGACCACCCTCCATTGCCTTTAAGAGATAAAGTACGAGTCAAAAAGGCACATGATGGTGCCAAGCGGAAATTATGATGCTCTTAGTCTGTAGGCTTTAGACAGCAACGCTCCGAAAACGCTGCATTAGCTTATTTTTCTTTACCCGTGGCCAACATGTACATTATACTCATTACGATCTATAAAGACTAGAAAGTGCAAAGTAAGCAAATCCTGATACATGCTCTCGACTCCATCTGTCCGTAAAGTGCATCCTACAGTACATTACTCTCTAAATGTCAACAACACCATGATAGTATATAGGCTATATTCGATTTAGGTCATAGTATGCACATTGAAACATTGCAAAGACGATTAAACATGCTAAATAGCAAGGCAGCAAACGATTATAGTATAGAGATCCATAACATATCTATAAAGTCCATGCTCACCTACTCTCCTGTTGAGTTTGGCATAGCCAGCGCCAAAATCAGCCGCCAGCACCGAAGAGCTGGTGAAGGCGCTGTAGGGAAGCGGTGTGGCCAACACCTCATCACACCTCTCTGGAGAAATAAACAAACACAAACCGGGCGATTGAAACGGGTCCAACAAACACATTCAAGTCAGAAGAGTAAATAAGACAAAATTCAAAACAGAATTCCTTCAAAGTATGTTGTCTACCAAAAACTTGTGGTTCAATATATTGGTTGTTCATGATACATACATTTTGACACGTCCATAACTCTGGAATAGCTCAATTATTTTACATCAAATTGACACACTGTATGTGTATAATACATAGAGATACAACTAAGTAGGGTAGTAATAAGTAATAAGCAATTAGGTTAGTGCTGGATCATAAATAAGTCAAGGGTGAAGGGTGTTGTTAGGAATGACATGAAATGGAGTTTATGCAAACACTTGCGCCACGACTTTTCACTACATAGCACTAGCCTTGAGAAGGTTATTGCTTTTATAAAACAGTTAGCGCACACAATATAAATATTAAAGCAAAAATATACACATCGCAACTTTCCTGTAGTAAAATAACTAAAAGCCTTCCTTCTGCTAAAAAAAGTAGACCCTGATTAACTATTTAACAATTTACATGCACACATGGGCGTCGGAACCATTATTACCAATTTTTTAAGACCAATGATAATGGACCCACCCACTTTTTCTCTAATTTAGCGCATACTTGTCAGAGCGGTGTCAGTCAAGTCCATTCAACTAAAGGAATGCCCTAATAAATATACTTTCAGCTAAAATCTTAAAGGCTCTCTAAGCGAATATGTTCGACGTCACTTGTTGTTGATATTTGAACTGTTTTCAAACAAACGGAGCGTAGCTAACTCCTCCCCCTCCCTTCCGTGCTTTCGTGAACGTGACCAACCCCCACCCCCAAATCCTTCTTGGCGTTTATTGGCTGTAAAACTTTGTTTTGTTTCGTGGTGCAGGTTTGGCCACTTTGTGTATATTGAAGTTTGTAGAGCCTGGGCTGTCTACAGAGATTTTTTTACAGTTTGATCAGCGGTCAGGTAGCAAGCAGATAGTGAGGAGATGTTTGCTGTATGTAACAAAAAAAATTTTATTGTCTAAAACGCGTGAGTTCGCTTAGAAAACCTTTAACCTTCCACGCTGCTGCTTCCTCAAATCCATCTAACTTGGCTCACTTTAGAGTCCATATAAATTAAACTCTATTTCGTGTTTTTACTTTTTTCGCCATGCTGTACTAGAGGTTTGAGCGGGACTGTTTTTCGTCATTCTGTGCAACGTTTCTATTTCGCAACTACCGTTCACGGTTAAAATATCTGTGTTCCCCGCTAAATAATGATTTTTTCCCACCCCGACAGATGTGATTAAATTAATGGATCCCATTGACGAGGGGACCCACCCACTTTTTGTTGGCTTCCGAGGCCCATGCATGCACAACATTTTGTCATTCCGACTGAATATTAGCTGATTGCATTTTATGACAGTGCCGTTTACATGCACCCTATATTGCAATCTGATTTAAATGTTTGTTTACATGTACATTCTATATAATCCGAACCAAACATCTGCGCAAGCGCACAGCCAGGGTGCCAGATTCACGTATCAAAACCATCCCAATGGACATTCAAAACTAGCCCAAAAGCATCCCAATGACTATTCACAGCCCAAATACCAATAAACGAAATCCTTTCATCTTTAACCCGCAGAAAAAAAATCAACATGTGGAATCACAAATCTGAACTCGAAAAAGGCAGAGGACTTGGCAACGCAGAGCACAGCATCTCTTGTTGAGTTCATGCTTTATCTCTGGATAAATGTACAAAGTTGAGTTGGAGAAAGTTGTTCTTAAAGGGATAGTTCGGCCAAAAATGATATTAAACCCATGATTTACTCACCCCGAAGCTGTTCGAGTTGCATATGTCCATCGTTTTTCAGACAAACACATTTTCAGTTATTTTAGAAAATGTCTTATATCTTTCAGCTGCTAAACTGTAAAGTTACGGGGTCCACATCCTTCAAGTCCAAAAAATTTGCATATATCCTTCCCCAAAGAAATCCAAACGGCTCCAGGATGATAAACAAAGGTCTTCTGAGGGTAATCCGCGCGGTGTTGTTGTAGAAATATCCACATTTAAAACTTTATAAACGAAAATTACTAGCTTCCGGTAGCGCCGCCATCTTAGACACCTCTGTATTCAGGAGAGAGTATTAGCGTAGTGTACGCACTTTTCTTAGTGACGTTTGACAAATTCGGAGGCCGGGGCGACAGAGCGGCAGCAGAGTAGCCTCCTTAGGCGGCGTAAAGCTCTCATCCTGAATGCGGACGCGACTAAGATGCCGGCATTACCGAAAGCGAGTTATTTTCGTTCATAAAGTTTTAAATGTAGGTATTTCTACAACAAAACGGCGCGGATTACCCTTATAAGGCCTTTGTTTATCATCCTGGAGCTGTTTGGATTTATTTTGTGAAGGATAGATGCACTTTTTTTGGACATGAAGACCCCATAACTTCACATTTGATTAACTAAAAGATCTAAAACATTTTCTAAAATAACTGAAAATGTGTTCGTCAGAAAAATGATAGACATGCATCTTGGACGGCTTCAGGGTGAATAAATCATGGGTTAAATATCATTTTTGGCCGAACTATCCCTCTAAGAGGTTTTCAGATATAGGCAAACAAAACACTTTTCGAAAGGCACGATTCTGTTTTATTGATTTAAGTAAAGTTATGACAGTACACATGAACGCTGTAGTAGAATGTACAGCGCGTGAACCAATTGACGTTAACTTAAATCTGCGTTGCCATTGCCTTGTTTTTGCAAGTTTCTGTGACGAGAATCATGTGATACATAAATAACAGGTAAATATAAGACGTAAACTTAAGCACAATTGTTAGGCGCATGTTCACAAGGTATTTTTGTATCTGATTGAAAAAAATACAACAATTCACGCAATTACACGCGTACTTTGCTCCTTATGATCGGATCGTAGATCAGACTACACCACACCTTTGATTAAAGGGATAGTTCACCCAAAAATGAAAATAATGTCATTAATGACTCACCCTCATGTCGTTACAAACTCGTAAGACCTCTTATTATTTTCTTAACACAGTTTAAGATGTTTTATAGTCCGAGAGGTATTTGACCCTTCATTGAAAATCTACGTACGGTATACTTTCCATGTCCAGAAAGGTAATAAAAACATCATCAAAGTAGTCCATGTGACATCAGTGGGTCAGTAAGAATGTGTTGAAGCATCGAAAATACATTTCAGTCCAAAAATAACAAAAATTACGACTTTATTCAGCATTGTCTTCTCTTCCGCGTCTGTTGTTAAATGCATGCACAAAAGTAAAGTCACGTGACTGCAGTGACGCGGATGACGTGTTATCCTCAGACATGTTTTTTTTTCAAACATACAGTGTGCATCTCCCTCAGACTGTAAACAAAGCCCGGACGCACAAAAAAACAAAAACAAAAAACAGCTGGGGCGCACCTTATAACACGTCAGCCGCGTCGTACAGACGTGGAAGAGAAGACAATGCTGAATAAAGTCGTAATTTTTGGACCAAAATGTATTTTTGATGCTATAACACATTCTAACTGACCCACTGATGTCACATGGACTACTTTTATGATGTATACCGTACATTTTCAATGGAGGGTCAGTAAGCTCTTGTACTAAATATAAAACATCTTAAACTGTGTTCCGAAGATGAACGGAGGTCTTATGAGTTTGGAATGACATGAGGGTGAGTCATTAATGACATTATTTTCATTTTTGGGTGAACTATCCCTTTCAGGTGTTTACATGAAGGCTTTTCAATCTGACTGAGGCATCAATTTGCCACGAGTCTGAAAGTCCACCATTTTGGACAGGGCCTTGCCCATCCCAGTTGGTAGCAAACACAACTGCTAGTAGTGGGACCTTTGTGTTAGAAGCCCGACTCTCAAACCATTAGACCACAACATCCCCAAAGTTTTATACAGTATGTAATGCTATATGACAATGTCACAGCTTTACAATTCTACACAAACATTTTATGATTACGTTGTGTGTTTTATGAAGCGTTAACAAGTACTCATATGCCATTTAAACATACAACCTTACCAGGAGGGGGATTCGAACCCACCAGGACACATGTAAGGGCGCTTTGAGAACCACTCGCCCATCCTGGTTCTCCAAGGACTGAAACTAACTGTTAAGCAGACAGTAAATGTTAAAATTCTGAGTTCAAAAAGCTTTGAAAGTGGAGCAGTGCCTTGCTAAAAGGTCCCTCATATTTCTCTCTGCTTTGGTTGCGGTCACTCCCTATAACCCAGTTTATCTCTCCAGAGAAGTTATGCAGACCTGAGCCTAGAAGCTTCTCATTTACACCAGTATGATGTTTTCCGTTCTGTATCATATTGACTAGTTGAGGTGCACTTCATCTGTAAGAAAACACGACTTTAAATCAGTTAATTAGTTCATTAGATAGAGAACCTACAGGAAAAAACTGTGGAAAATATTTCATCAGAGTCACCACGCGGCAGATGGGTTTCACATACAGACACGAGCGATTATATCCTGCTGTGAGCGGATGTGCTGCGCCTGTTATGACAAGGTTTCCTTTCTCTGACATGCTTTCCAGCAACTCAACCCTTTTTGAGATCGATGCAAATGTCAGCAAACACATTTTAGTGGAGACACTGGAGAGAAGAAAAAAGGATACCAAGCCGTGATTCAAACTCGGGTCACTGGGTGCATCTGTGTTACGTGCGGGAGCACTGCCCACTACACCGGTGTGTTGGGTTCATTCTAATCTCACACAGTTTTTAAGTAGGTGAAATGTTTCAAAGTTGGATGAAAAAAGTGAACTGTAGTCTTTTGAAGGCAAATTTTATTTATGCACTTCCATACGCGTCAGTATCAGTTTCAAATCACCCTCGTAAAAGGGGTCAACAGCAAATGCCAGAGATTATTTGGCAGTATGTTTTATTGTTGCTCAGATGGATAAAACATTGAAAGTGATCCCAACAGAATCGATCCTCTGTGTCTTTACTATTATAGCTGTGGTATGAACTTCACTATTCTCTTAAATTTAAAGGATATTTAAAACTTAAAATTTATAGTTATTGGTCCTTAAGAAGGATCATCCAATCTCTGTTTCCAAATGGTTCTAAATGGTCTACTGCAGTATCAACACAACAGGTAAACTCAACAGAGACAACAGTTGCATATTGATTAATATTGTTAGGTCCTAATTAGGGATGTAACGATAAATCATGCGATTTGCTATGCTTCTTAATGAGTTATGTTGAAATGGAGCTTCATTTTTATACATAAATATACATTTTTGCAATAATACTGTCTTTACTAAATGATAAAAGACTATTTATTAGCTGCACTGAAAGTAATAATATTAATATACGTCATCTGTGCACAAGATAGGGCCTTAAAAAGATCAGCCAATTGCTCATGCGGTCATCGCATAAGCGATTGGCCCTCTGGCTTGTCAATCACTGCCATTACGATCCTTGTGAGAGACGTGCGCGCTCCAGTAACTAAACACGCGCATGAAACTTCGTCTTAAGTTTCGTTTTGTTTTCATTGTCGATCCTGCTTTCCTCCTCGAATTTGCACCACGGTAGAGAAGAAACTCGAAGGAGGACGCAAAAGAAAGACTTTTTTAAGCCGCTGGGAATAGGAGAAAATTGTCAGAAGAAGGTAATGTAAACAGAGTCGTTATTGGAGAAACATTTCAACACTGGAGAGCAATGAAGGAACAGAGAGGTGTCAAGACAGACGTGCAGTTTGCAAAAATTCTTCCCGACGGGTAACAGTGATTATTCTTTCTTTGGGGAATAATTATTGTTGTACTGTTATTCAGGTATATTGACGTTGTTCTTGTACTGTAGTTGTAAGGCAGTGACCAGTCTGCTACATGCTAGTTGAAATGGGAGTAGCGTCGACTGATCTAACGTTTTAACGTCTTATTTGTTTATTATCATATCATTTCACATAATGAATCCACTGACGCGAGTCACGCGACACAGCATATGCCGGTGGTAAACAAACACTCGTGTTTAAATATTCGTGCATGAGTTTTGGAAGGCGTTCCCTAGAAATGAGCTGTGAAGGAGGGAGGCTGTTCTTACGCATGCGCTCATTTAAAAAACTCCAGTAACCGTTTTTGGATTCTCAGTCGGCGAAAAACATTCTCTTTTGCACCTTTAAGATTGCTAAGGAATTTCTACTGATCAAAGAGCCATTGTACATGAAAGAGCTGTGCATTATATCACATTTGTTAGGTTTTGTTAGTTTTTTCTTCCATGTCAGAAAATTTCAGAACCCTCTGTGTGAATTGTGCACAAAAATTTATTTAAGTATAATCTTTAGATGTGTCTGTTGCATTTTGTTAAGGTATTTACAATTATTTGACATAGAATTAAAGGAATAGTCAATTTTCTTTAAAAAAAATCCAGATAATTTACTCACCACCATGTCATCCAAAATGTTGATGTCTTTCTTTGTTAAGTCGAAGAGAAATTAAGTTTTTTTTAGGAAAACATTCCAGTATTTTTCTCATTTTAATGGACTTTAATGGACACTTAACAGTTTTAATGCAGTTTAAAATTGCAGTTTCAACAGAGTTTCAAAGGACTCTAAACGATCTCAAACGAGGCATACGGGTCTTATCTAGCGAAACGATAATAATAAAATAATAATAAAAATCTGCACAATACGTCATCACATCTAAACGTCACGGATGACGTATGCGAAACTACACCCCAGTGTTTACAAGTGTGGAGAAAGAGGACCATTCAGACGTTGTTGTATGTCAAATGATATGAATTAATGTCTTTATGTCAGTTTATTGTTTAAAATGGTCTGCAAATGTGCGTTTCATATATGTAACACGTGACCTTTTTCTACTTCTCTACTTCAATTACGTGAGGTCGCGCTGGCTCGTCACACAGCCGGAGGAAGACGAGAAGTTGTGGTTTAAAAGTGCATTTTTTTTTTCTTGTCAAAAATGACAATCGTTTCGCTAGATAAGACCCTTATGCCTCGTTTGGGATCGTTTAGAGTCCTTTGAAACTGCAATTTTACTAATCCTTTAACACTTATTGACATTTCAATGACCAGTTCAATTTTTACCCTTGTAGTTGAGGTCAAGAAGAATGTTCATGATGCTGTTATAAAACTATTTGACAGAGTATTAACACTTAATGACATTTGAATGACAGTTTAATGTAATGTTAATCCATAAAGCTAAGTAGTTTGTTAAGTTTGATAATTATTCTGTTTTTCAAGTTACGATTTACTGGTTTATGTCAAGTTGTCATAACAAAGACATCTCAAACAATGTCATCTTTGCATAAAAAATTACATAATTGAACAAATGACACTTATGTGCATAAAATCTCCTTTGTGTTCATGACACGTGTCATGTCATGATTATGAAGGTGTCATGTCAGCCTTATGAACACCCCTTCAAGTAAAGTGTTACCACTGTTTCTGATAGTATATTACACAACATCCAGACATAGCAGAAAAACTATAAAGAGATGCACTATTCGTCGATCACAGAAGCATAGGGTCAGGAAAAGGTTCACCAGATGATTTCAGAACTACTTTGGAAAAAACTACTTGAAAATGCAAGTAGCCGTGAAATTAGCGGGATTGTTACAGCCAGCCAAGTTGTTGTCACAAATAAATCCCTCACTATAGTAAAACCATAACTTATCATGACGCTAAAGTGCAAGACTGGATAACTCACGCAAATCATAAAGACCAGTACATAACCAAATAACAGCAAAAGAAAACAATGTTACTGACATATCTAACACCAGAATGAACTATGCATTTTACCTTAACCTTAAGAAGAGCTGCAGGCGACGAGAGGACTTTTTAAATCTTTTTAAGAAGGTCCTTTTATTTGTCGCGAAATGTCTTCGTCTTGCTCAAATGCCAAGAATTACAAGTGTACATTATTTAGACAGATTGAGTTCTCACGCATGGCGATTGAGACCCCGAACGTGACAGTACCTTTCAGTTACAGTAACTTTCAGTGGATTATGTATGACTTAAGTGGCCGGGCCATGCCCCCTAGGGCCCGCTCGTGGCGCCGACACTGACCGCCAGACCTGTAGATCAGCTGAATGGATTGCAAAATGGAAAGAATCAAATGTTTAACTCTAGGAGAGCTGGAAAATGAGTTTATTTTCAAAAAAAAGTGGAGTGTTCCTTTAAATATGCATCTTTAGATGTGCAAGATTTGTCCTTATTTGCACAAATTATGAATTTTAATAACGTGCTTTACATGTGGAATCAAATCAGTAATAAGTTAATCATGGCCAAATATTCCTGCTAAACTTTCAGGAGCTTAATGATTAAAATAGATTAACATTCTCTCTCTCTCTCTCTCTCTCTCTCTCTCTCTCTCTCTCTCTCTGTGTGTGTATGGGTGTATGTTTACAGTCACTTATGATATAAATTGAATTGAATAAGACTCAGTTCCTTGAAACTGAGACATGAATAGCATGCAAAGATTTTACCAGATTCTGAGTGAAGGATCAAACACTTTTGCTACAATATATCAACTTAGCAATTCCAGAGTAATGGATATAACAGCAGTCAAAAATGTAACTATAAAATCTGAGGGAATGCATTTATTATTGTGTTTTGTAAACAAGTACTCTAGCATTAAAGCTTTAAAAGATCAAAATCTGAGCAGTATTTTTTTTTGGTCAGAGTGGATTATGTATGCACATCATGTTTAAAAAATTTCCAACACTTCTGTCCTGTGGCAAAACCAAATCTATAATGAAGACGATCTCTGAAAACGCTCTCTAATACAGCATATTTTTAAAAATAGCCAGCAGTTTATTTCACGGCTTTAAGATCTGTCCTGATTTTACCTCTCGCCTCATTACACACACAAAATGAACAGGGTTAGACACCGAGTCTGCTGAGTAAAGTGTAGGCTATGTCAAAAATAACCCTCGTGTCCTCCAAAAAAGATGACTGTATTATCAGACTCCTATTCCAGGCAGTGATATGCCCTCATGTTCACCTGAGATTGAATGAGTAAGACTAAAAACATATTGTTTTGCCATAGGTATACAAAGATTTAAGCAGATCCATGCTATTCCAAGATTTTGGTCCATCTGTAAGGCAACATCTTTAACTGAACTCTGGCCAGCATGCAAAGTCAATGCTAAAGAGATTTGTCATTGGCACAAAGTCTGGTCCACTCTACAACCTATTTTAGCCATAAACCCAAGAGAATTAGACAGGAAGGTGTTCAATAACAAACATTTAACTGACTAATGCAGTTTGTGCTTTTAAATGTTGCGTAGAGGCTCTTCAGGCAAGTATAAAATCGATGATGTTACAAAAATAGCACAGAATCTAAAAAAAGTGGTATGCAAGAAAGGCTGAACAGACATGTTTACCCATGGGAAGTTCGAAAATAATTTTGATACCCAAGTGTCCGAAATGGGCGGGCCTCAATCTTTAAAAATGTATTTTCTGCTGCAGTATGTGCTTTACTACACTGTAAAAACTCCTTGTTGCACTTACATTTTAAAGTTTAACCAACATGAATTTACAATTTTGTAATTAATTACATAACAGAGTAATAACTTAAGCTAATTCAACTTTATATATATAAATCCTCACTAGTCAAAAAAGTGGAAATACATTTTGTAAGTTCAAGTTGATTAAACGTAAAAATGCAACAAGGATTTTTTTACAGTACAGATTTTATCCGCAAAAGCTTGATTTCATTGCATTGCCTTGACGTTAGTGCCTAAATAACAGTTTTCCCAAGACACACGCAAGTACGAACCTGCCGTCCTCCATTCTTTCTGACAACACAGCACCTGAACACAACAAGCTTGTAATCACAACTTCCGAAGTGGGAATTATCACATTTCCGATAGCATGTGAAGGCAGCATTATTTCAAGATATAGCACAGCTGTTTCTTATTGCTTACATATACACATATCCTATAGGGTGATGACGTTAGATTGTTGTTTGTGAAAGTGATTGGAGTTAATGAAGCCAGTCTCCTCAGTAGCCCATGGCTATTTCAAATCACATGAGAATGTGTTTCTTATTTATTATTAATCAATATAATTTCATTATCTTATTGTCTCGTCTAACTGAAAGGAGCCTTTGGTGTTTATTCTTGGTCTTATTAATTAAAATGTCTGTCCTTCATACGCAAAACTTGGTTTCTGATTTGTATGTATAGTTTAGATTACAGTTATCCCTACATTGAGTAATAGTTAAAATGCAGTCCAAACAACTCCAATCCAATTTCCCTGAAATGTTCATGGCATTTAAACTTAATAAAGTGAAAATGAAGACACTTAAAGGCTTTATCGGTTGACTCATGTGAAGCAGCAGCTGGTCTGGGTCAACGTGTTTAATTATCTTTGTGGTGTAAGCTGTCAATTACAAACCTAAAATCAACAGCTACATCTTGAATTAATGAGCTGACAGGTCATGGTAAAAGGCCTTTGTTTGCCTCCCTGTGCCCCAAACCACATCTGTTCATGTGGGATTGTTCATAAATTGGGATTTAATTGAAAACGTGAGGCTGTATGGTGAGGAGGGCCTGTAAGGCTTTGTGTCCTTTCTAGCACCCTGGGTGATGATTCAGATTCATTGAGCAAGCTGAGGTTCTGGATAAGACGGAGGCAGGGTGTAACTGAAGGCTTTAGTAACCACAGGCATAATAGGAATGAATTTCATTAAATCCTGTCACATTTCCCCCAGAATTATAAAATGATGGATGGATGGATGGATAGATAGATATATAGATAGATAAGAGATAGATAGGATAGATAGATGGATGGAATGATGGATGAACGATGGATGGATGGAATGGATGGATGGATGGATGAAACGATAGATGAATGATGAATGGAGCGATGGTTGGATGGAACAATGGATGGATGGATGGATGGACGGACGGATGGACGGACGGACGGACGGACGGACAGACGGACAGCCAAACAGACAGACAGACAGACAGACAGACAAATAGATTGTTAGATAGATAGGATAGATGGATGGAATGGATGGAATGATGGATGAACGATGGATGGATGGAATGGATGGATGGATGGATGGATGGATGGATGGATGGATCGACAAAACGATGGATGAATGATGAATGGAGCGATGGTTGGATGGAACAATGGATGGACGGACGGATGGACGGAACATTGGACGGACGGACAGACAGACAGACAGACAGACAGACAGACAGACAGACAGACAGACAGACAGACAGACAGACAGACAGACAGACAGACAGACAGACAGACAGACAGATAGATAGATAGATAGATAGATAGATAGATAGATAGATAGATAGATAGATAGATAGATAGGATAGATGGATGGAATGATGGATGAACGATGGATGGATGGAATGGATGAATGGATGGATGAAACGATAGATGAATGATGAATGGAGCGATGGTTGGATGGAACGATGGATGTATGGATGGATGGATGGAACAACAGACGGACGGACGGACAGACAGACAGACAGACAGACAGGATAGATAGATAGATAGATAGATAGATAGATAGATAGATAGATAGATAGATAGATAGATAGATGGATGGATGGATGGATGGAGCAATAGATGAATGATGGATGGAGCGATGGAACAACAGACGGACGGACGGACAGACAGACAGACAGACAGACAGACAGACAGACAGACAGGATAGATGGATGGATGGATGGAACAACAGACGGACGGACGGACGGACAGACAGACAGACAGGATAGATAGATAGATAGATGGATGGATGGATGGAGCAATAGATGAATGATGGATGGAGCGATGGATTGATGGAACAATGGATGGAACGATAGATTGAGTGATGTTTGGAAGGATGGATGGATAGACAAAACGATGGATGAATGATGGATGAATGATGGATGGAACGATGGATGAAAAATGGATGGAGCGATAGATAGACAGACAGACAGAAAGACAGACAGATAGATTGGATGGAACGATGGATGGATGGATGGATGGAACAACAGATGGACGGACAGACAGACAGACAGACAGACAGAATAGATAGATAGATAGATAGATAGATAGATAGATGGATGGATGGATGGATGGATGGATGGATATGGATAAATAGATAGGATAGATAAGATAGATGGATGAATGGATGGATTGATGAATGATGGCTGGATGAAACGATAGATTGATGGAAGGAAAAAATCTTGGTCCTAAAAATAAAATGTCTTAAGGTAAAATGTAAATATTTGACCTGATGACAGAAATATTCTCATCATGTAAAGTTGATATATTTCTTTAGTTATTTTTTGGATAACACCCTTGACTAATCTTGACAGGTTTTTGGACCTTTATCCAATGACAGACTGTGGCTTTAACAGCTGTTTCTGTTTTTCTCTTTTTTTGTGTTCTACGGCTCTAGAACAACTCTCCCCCAAGTGCCCATCTTACGAAATAACCCCCACTTTTACCTACAGCAGTGTGAAATCTGACACTGAGCAGGTACAGCATATGTGCTATTCGCCCTTATTGCTTTTGTTCATTTCGGTCCGTTTCTGGCAGACAAAGGGAGGTGCCTTGTGAATGGGGGAGGGTTGAGATGATGGGGGGCGGCACACACTTTGACAAATCAAGGAGGCAGGTGCCAGAATCTAAATGAGCTTCCACATTAGCATCACAAACCACAGCAACACTGATCTAGAGGAGCTGCCATAGCCAATAAGAGAGCTCGATTTGATCTCATTCATATCTGTCTGTATAACACAGCAGAATTATGCAATGGCATAAATGTTTTATTACTACAGTGCACATGATACCAGTTTGGATTTTGCAAGCAAGCCTATGTATAGACTGTGTGGTATAAACAAATAATTGGAGGTCTTGTGTTTTTTAAGATTGTAATGTGAGTTAAAGCAAGGAGAGCAAAACAAATAGGTGCTGATTTACTTAAACTGACATATGATTCTTGTTAGGGCGTAACCTAAATCTATTTTTAAAACAACCAATGAATCTTCAAATACTAGTCACAACAGATAATAATTGTTTTTAATTTTTTATTTAATATGTATCACTAATTTATGGATGGGATTGTATTTATTTTAATGAAAATGTTTTCATAGAAGTTCTGTAAGATTATATGACCAATAAAGATGCTGCTTTGTTATAAAATGTCTTAATATAACAATTATAAACTAGAGCTAAAGTTAAAAGAAAAAACTAAATTTGTAGATAAATGAGACAGACACTATTTAAAGGAAACATGCCACAAAGTTCTCACAGTGATGCCAAAGTGCCATTTAAAACAATGCTTTGGCTTTCCTTTTTATAGACTACATCGAAACAAATTTTTTTGCAACCTTTTTTTCATCAAACCTTTCACCCTGATAAAGAGCCATTTAAGAACAGTGATGCAGAAAATCACAACTGACTTATTTAATGATTTTAGATTAAAGATAATTTGAGGCAGATGACAGAAACTGACTCACTTGGCCCATGTGCTGTTTCACGTTATCTCATTCTGTGTTTTTGTACTGTATGCATGCCTATCACATTATGATACCGTATATGTATTACTTTATAATCTGGCACCCTATTGCGCAATTAAGGCTGGATGTTATTACATCACAACATTGTTTTAGAAAGAAGACAGGATTTTCTCTTTAAAGGCGGGGTGCATGATCTCTGAAAGCCAATGTTGATATTTGAAGTCACCTAAACAAACACACCCCTACCCCAATAGAATCTGGACCTTCTTTTTATAGACCCGCCCCACACATACGCAACCCAGGCAACGATGTCGTTTAGTAGACACGCCCCTTGCTGCTGATTGGCTACAAGTCTGTTTTGGTCGGACTTTCTTTTTCAAAGTGTTTTAAAAAATCATGCCCCTGCCTTTAAAGGGGATATTTCACAAGACTTTTTAAAGATGGAATTGTTGATGTCCCCAGAGCACATATGTAAAGTTTTAGCTCAAAATACCATATAGATCATTTACTATAAATTGCCACTATGTAGGTGTGAGCAAAAATGTGCCGTTTTTGGGCGTGTCCTTTAAAATGCACTAAATGGCAGTGCTGTGGTTGGATAGTGCAGATTAAGGGGTGGTATTTTCCCCTTCTGACATCACAAGGGGAGCCAAATTTCAATGACCAATTTTTTCACATGCTAGCAGAGAATGGTTTACCAAAACTAAGTTACTGGGTTGATCTTTTTCACATTTTCTAGGTTGATAGAAGCACGGGGGATTCAATTATAGCACTTAAACATGGAAAAAGTCAGATTTTTTATGATATGTCTCCTTTAAGTGATGCAATATATCCTATTGATTTATTATAGACAAAGGACTAATAAATAGGCTATTTAAAACTTGAAAAGCAAAAAGAAGGTTCAAGTCATTTAGTTCTTAGTTTAAAAAATAGTACTTGATTTATTTCAAAGGTCAGGTAGAAATGAATCACTAAAGTAGCAACAACCATTAGCACTTTCCAGTGATCTTGATGCATCTGACTTATCCAGTTTTTTATTTTTGTGCAAAACTTTTTTTGAGTTTGAGTTTGCACATGAGCAAGTACTGTACTTCACAATCATAAACAAAGCTTATCAAACACCCATACAAATCACAGCAGTATGCTAAAATATATCATGATACTCCCACTCAACCAGGAGAGCATTACAGCATGACATCTCACGCGACCGTAGGGCTGCTTGAAATCCACTTCCAAGACATTTTATGTACATTTGTGTTCAATAATCTATATTTCAACTGTTTTGCGTTTCCTTTGGCATATACTATGCGGACGTAATGTCAAAAAAATCAAATGTGATGCTAAATAGTAGGTGAAAAGTCACACGCTGACGCATAATAAGAACATTAAACACACACACATACAGTATAAATACTCGTGTACTTACGGGCTCCAGAACTGAGCTTCACATAAACATTAAAGATCCACAATATCACAGGCACCTGCAGTCCGGCAATCCGTCGCATTCTCACTTTTATTCCGGTGTAAACAAAGAAAATCACGGCGTTCACTCACACCCCTCCCTGTACGGAAGAACTGAAGCCCGTCTGTGCTATTTCAGAGATATAAGCGCGCGACGTGCGCAATACAGCCAGCGTCTTATATTACCCAGCAACAAAAACCCCACAAAAACGACGAGAGACGCATTGTTTCTCAGTGCAGGTACTGGCAGAAAATCGCTTCAATGACCGGTCGTACAGTCGCACGATTCGCATTGTTACAGTGAGACAAGAGGAGGGTTTCCGGTACGATCGCTGTCCAGGTGCTGAAGTTAATGAGCGCTCGCGTGCACCCCCCTCTGATGAAAGAAGTGGTACGGTCCAACGTGGGGAAAATGCGCGACAAGGGCAAGTAAAAGATTGAAAATGGGGTGGGGGTTGTTGGGTTTTTCTTTGAATAGATTTTTTTTAATAAGGAAAATTCTCCAATGGGAAAAGAGGTGTTACTCTGCTCTCTACAGGGATAATGAATGGGGACTGCGATTTTAAATCGATAAGGGGCGGGGTGAGGGTGGCAAGAGTTATACATTGGGTGAACTATTTTTGTAAGGTCCTAAAAGCTGGATATTATTTAATGCGAATAAACACCAATAAGTTGCTTTTCTGATGCTGACACTCTGCCATGAGACATGTTATAAACCTGCTTACATTTACTTAAAACTATTAAACAGGAGTATAAACATGAAACAAAACATTGATGGCTTTTTACCAATATAAATAAATGTAAAGTACACATAATTACTTTTATGATAAGTATACTATGCGGAAATTAGTAGAGGATGGCATCTTTTGTCATTAAAACTTTTTTTAAGTTCATTATTATAATAATTTAAGCATAACAACATAATTCTGAAGCAACGTCTCATGCCAAATCTTTATTCAAAATTGATATTATAAGGAAAATTAATACAAACACTTAAACTAAATTTTTATGGAATATTAATATTTATGAAGGTCACTGAATATCATGCAGCTATTATGAGAAATAAATGAGAAATCAGATGTTAGCATTTTTATTTGGCACCTGGTAAATGACGTATCAGTGAAATAAAAGAGTGGCCACTATGGGGCGCCAAAACACAATCTAACAGTACACTAACATCATGTTTTCATAAAATGACCATGCCTATATTAAAGGAACAGTATGTAAGAAATTTATATCGATTAATCATAAAATGGCCCTGATATGTCACTAGACATCAAGAAATCATTTTCATTTCAAATACTTATATCACTGACAACAGTGGTCTGGCCAGGATATTGACATTTAAAAACTGAAGTTGCAGCCCTCAACTGATGTTTATGTTGTCATTTTGTGTATTGGCCAACAGTTGTGTGATTGCAGTACCAGTTTTAGCCACAAGTTTTGTGATTGCAATACCAGTTTTGGCCACAATCCTACATACTGTTCCTTTAACTTTGCAAGTATTGTAATTGTTTTCCTACTGTACTTTTTTTATTACACAGTTCAATAAGTTTTGATATAATGCAATAGCGGAAGGTCAGCTTATGCATCCTAATGCTATTAAGTATAAAAGCAGTCCGAAATCAAACCTAAACCTTACAGTTTCCATTTAGCCACTGAGTAACATGAGCTGCTGTAAATGCACAGAAAACTATTCTAATACACTTACGGCAATCAGGCTAGTCTAGTACATTTACAGCAATATACACTTAATGAATGCACAGTTGTGATCATACGTTTAATGGAATGCAAAGCATGCAAGCTGTTTGTGTGTTTGTGTATGCAGTGTTTGTGTGGTTGTGTATGCAGTGTTTGTGTGTGCTAAAGATTGCTGTATAAGCAATGAATTCTCTTCTGCCCAGATAACTCCATTCACTCCTGTGATGTGGGTCAGCATTCCACATCCACAATTACAGACATATATAGTCTGTGTTCACACACTGTCAGAAAAAAGGTACAAAACTGTACCTTTTTTTGTCGCTGGGGTGGTACCCTAAGGTACCGTTTTGTACCTTTACAGGTATAAACAATGCAATGTTGTACTTTTTGGGATACATTACAGTTCCTTAAGGATCTATTTTGTACCTGTTACACATTTTGTACAGTTTTACCCCTAAAATTTTACTGGTTCAAAATTGTTCCTTAAGGTACACAGTTGGTCCTTAGGGTATAATATTGTACCCCATAAGGTACAAAATTTCAATGTGTTTTATACCCATAAAGGCACAAAAAGGTACCTTTTAGGGTACCCCAGCAACAGAAAGAAGAACAACTTTGTACCTTTTTCTGACAGTGCACACTGCAAAAAATGACTTTCTTACTTATTATTTTTGTCTTGTTTTCAGTAAAAATATCTAAAAATTCTTAAATTAAGATGTATTTTCTTGATGAGCAAAATGAACTAGGAAAATAAGACTAGTTTTTATTTATGCAAATAAATAAATAATTATAGTCTTTAATTTTCTTGAATTAAGTGTTTATGAAAAAGTAAACTTATTTCAAGAAAAGTTTTCTTATTACATTGGCAGATTTTTTTGCTTGTTTTAAGCACTTATTTACTTAAAGTTTATATATTTTTTTGTCTTAAAACTAGACTTATTTTCCTAGGTCATTTTGCTCATCAAGAAAATACATCTTAATTTAAGAATTTTTAGATATTTTTACTGGAAACTATATATATATATATATATATATATATATATATATATATATATATATATATATATATTAAAAAACCAGAGCATTGTCTTTCGAAAAGACATTTAGACATTTTTTAAGGAATTCTGGGAATTTCATTGTTTTGAAAAAGGCAATAATGAGGTTACTGTCGACAACAATAATCCCAGAATAAATAACATTGGCTCATTGTATTATTGCTCATTGCTCTTGCAAAATAGGCTAACACCCAACAACCTTCTCGTTTCATGTGTAATATTTGGATAATGCAATTTTAAATATTTGTAAGCAATAGTGGATAAATCTTGATGACATGGCAAATCTTTCTTCAGGATTAGTACATTAAAAAATATAATCATTACTGGAAATTTATTAGGTATAAGTGACCTCTGCAGGACCTCCTTTATTGCATGTCTTTGTAGCCATGTTACCACAGTATAACAGCTTGACAATGAAGTTTTTCAGTAGAAGCAGTTCAGCTAAGAAGTGAAATCTACCTGTGCCTGACATTTTAAAACAAGAGCAGCTGACAAGCATTCACTGTTTTCTGATTGGGGTATATGATATTATATGACTTTTTGAGATTTTCTATATAAATAATAGCATTTAGTATTTTTTTACAATGTGGATATGAAAAAAGAGAATTTTCCGAACAACAAAAAGTACTACATATAGTAAAAATTACAATATATTGGGTGTTAGAATTCGTTTCAAATCTATAAATATTATAAACATTTTCATCAGCTTAAGCCTGGGAATGTATTAACAATATAAAAGTTCCTGTAGCTCATTTGCCATTGTTTTAACAACACACATATTATGGGTTCAAGCAGGAAACACAACAAATGTTTTGGATAAAAGTGTCGGCCAAATGCATAAATGTAAATGTGACTGTGAGACTTGAACAGAACCTCATTTTGTTAACAGACCACACAGTCATTAGAGATCAAACTGAGCCAAACCTTCACCCAGGAGATTTACACAAAGTGTTGAATGGTGCTGAACGAAGACATCCAAAGAAAAACTAAACACAAAAGGTGAACATCTGAGTGAAATTGTAAAATATTGAGGTGGACAGAATGTAGTGATTTCTAGCATGGCCACATTGTACAACAAACATGTTTACACACATGCAGATATAAATCTCAGGCGTTTATAGATCAGTCAACCTCCGTTTAGCCGTCTGCAGTCCTGGAAGCTTTCCATCATCCTTTCCGTTGCCATAGTGACCTGAACAAAAATCCCTGTGCCCTTTAATTCTTAAGTGGTGATAAGAAGGTTTTACTGTAATTACACTTATGTACAAACTCACAAAATACCAAGAGTTCAGAGATTTTCCATGACCAAGTTTTGTTTACATGGTTTGGTCACCTTTATCATCACCAACACATTATAACAGTGTATGTGACTGGTTTTCATAATAGTCAAAACAAGAAAATCAACAAACAGCCTGTAACAAATGTTTTACTGGATAAATAAGAATAAAAAATATATTAACATTTAGATTTTAATATCTATATCATATTGCTTTAGGCGTTGACCTTGCATTTGTTATAACATTAAGGTTAAATGGGAAAACTGAACCCTGCTACCAACATGGCTAAAAATCACAGCACAGGAGATGAAACAAAAGAGCTTTATAGCCAATTATATGCATTTGGTTAAGAGCCATGATGGGGTGTACTGAAAATTATAGCACTTGATGTAAGTCACTGCTATGTCTTTGTATCAATTTTAATTATTAAAGAGTTTAATTATCATGGCAGCGTGAAATCCTGTATCTCCAGAGCAATGTTATGAATGTTAAATGAAAGAACATAAAACACAAACTATAAATTAAATAATGAAACATTATGGGGTGGTTTCCCAGACAGGGTTTAGATTAAACCAGGACTATTGGTGGGACACAATGTTACACATTTTAAGTCAGCACAATTTGATTCCCACACATGCATTTTATTCTGGGAGTTTCAAGTTTTTTGGTTACCATTATTGTGCAGACGAGTGATGCTTGTGCAGGTTGTGAGATACTTCACTCAATGAGCCCTAACTGTCTTAATGTGTTTTTTCAAAGATGTAATTATTATTAGCCAACATGTGCTAATTAGTATGATAATGGAACTGACATTGATCAAGTTGTTTCAACAAGACATTGTTTGTTTGAATTAACTTGTTCTGTCCTTGCTGAACAGACCAGAACTAAATATGGCAAAACATTTTATTGAACAAGCTCACAACCCAATCATTTACATTTATGGTGTAACAAAAGACTATTTGTTTAAATGAACTTATTCTATTCTTGTTGTACAGACCTAAATTATTCTTGTTGTACAGACCTAAACTAATTGAATGGAAAATTTTCCTTATTTTAATAATTAAGTTGATTGAACTACTCTGAACTATTTTGCATGGTTGGGTAAAATATGGACAAACCTTAACTCTTGGTTTCATTTAAAGAATGTCCATATTTGACCTACTGGGTTAAAACAGTCCAGTTCATTTAAATCCAACAGTTGGATGTGTCCATATTTTGCGGTTGAAACATTATTCTCACTTTCGAGGAATCTTTTCCCAAGGCGGAGAAAAGCACAAAACTCTCACAGGCTGACTGACCAATGGGGTCATTTTAATGTCACTCAAAACCTCCAGTACCGTTATGTGATTTGCATAATGAGTGACTATAAATGAACTTTTCCACAGACTTTCCTCTCAGTTTGAGACAGCCGTCTAAAGCGACCCTAAAGCTTTATAATTCCTACAAAGAGGATTTTAGACGTCCAATATGTCCACCTCCTCATACAGAAAGCGTTTTGGAGATGTCACCCGAAGCAACGAGTATTGCAGCCGCCGGTTCTCGAGACCGGTGCGTGCGTCCCCGGGGCCGTTTGGTGTCTCCGCAGCTCCGGTGATTTACGCGACCAGGAGCTCCAAGGTCCGCAACAGCAGAGTGACCCAGGACAACCTGGACTTTAATCTCTCCGATGCTTTAAACGCGGAGTTCAAGACGAATCGAATGAACGAGAAGACGCAGATGCAATCGCTGAACGACCGCTTCGCCAGTTACATAGAGAAAGTGCGCGTTCTGGAGCAGCAGAATAAGATGCTGATAGCTGAGCTCGAGCTGGTGCGCGGCAACAGGTCATCGCGCGTCGCCGATCTATATGAAGAAGAGATGCGCGAACTACGGCGACAGGTTGATCAGCTGACCACGGAGAAAACACGCGTGGAAGTGACACGAGACAACCTGGCTGAAGATATAGAGCGACTCAGAGAGAAGTATGCGTAAAACACCATACAAAATGTACATAATACGCATTTAAAGAACTTTTTTTTGATAATCCATCCTCCAGATCCACTTAGGCTATCTTTAAAGAGGTCATATTATGAGATTTTTTTAAAATATGTTAAGTAAGTCTTTGAAACTCAATTGTGCTGTCAAGTTTTCTTCTCTCTCTCTTTCTAATGGCAGTGCTGTGGTTGGATAGTGCAGATAAACGGCGATATTATAGTAATTGGCCTTGCTACCTACCTCCCAAAACAGGCAAATTCTAACAACCTTTTTTTCACATGCTTGCAGAGAATGGTCTACCAAAAGTTACTGGGTTACTGGGTATCTTTTTTCACATTTTTCTAGGTTGATAGAAGCAGGGACCCAATTATAGCACTTAAACATGGAAAAAGTCAGATTTTCACCACGCTATGAACCATTTAAAGTAAATTGTAAGATTTTAAATAATAAACCAATTAAGATGATTGAAAACCAAAGACAAAAATAATTAAATTAAAGTGAACAACAAGTGGTAAACAACAAGTGGTCAAAATTGCAACCCTGTATCATGAAATTATGTATGGTCACGTAAATTTGTGAGTCTTAAGCCCGGAATACACTGCACGATTTTTGCACTCCTATAAGATCTTATCACACTGTACGACTTGGATAGTTTAAACTCGGGTACGACAAACATGTAGACTGTACGACCATAGATATGTATATAAAGGCTAGATGGCTCAAGGCGGAGTCAGCTGTGTCGTCACTTGGCGGCCATCTTAGGTCAGTGCTGCCATAGTGCTGCTCCCTGCTGCTGTGGACGGAAGGTGAGTGACATACGCCAACTAAAATGCTCGTAACTTGCTGAATTCTTGACGGATTTACAAACGGTTTGGTTTTTTACAAACGTTTTTAACGTGGCTAATTCTGGATGCTTTAACATGTTTCATGAATTTTTTATTTATTTTTAGTATACGTATTCAGTGTCATAGGTACATCTTTGACGTTTATAACAAACCAATCCGTTTGAAAATCGGTAAAAAATTAACCTGCATCATTAAAACTCAATGCTACGAGTGAGCGAGCGCCCTGTCCTAAGATGGCCGCCAAAATGCGGACGTTCAACTCAATTGGCCATCAGCGCGGACGAGCCATCTAGCCTTTATATACATATCTGTGTACGACGATGACACGGAAGCTTCGGCGGCTGCGTCACACATTAGCGCGACGTCACCAGCATGCGCATAAATACCAGAACGCGGGTCGTAGCAGCAAACACACTGTGCGGTGATCATGTTGAATTTCTGACACTGTCAGAAAACTATCCTAGGCTGTCTTTGAACCTCTCTCATTGTACGACATAGGACCACCGATAAAGAGCCACGAACACAGAAATCGTGAGGATTTCCACGGTGGCAGTCTTTCGTCTGGGCCAGCCAATAATCGTGCAGTATATCCCGGGGTTTAAGCGTGACACTGACACGGTTTTCAGCCTTTTTGTGTGAACATGTCATGCATTTCTGTTTACGCGTCACTGTCACATATTTGTTACTCAACTGTGTTTTGTCCTATTTTTAAACCGTTGACGCTTGGTTTAGGGTAAGATTTGGTGTTTGTGTTAGGATGTCACTTTAAGTATCGGTTTACCTTTATTTTTTATATTATATGATTTTTAAACCATTGTCACCTGGCATTAGGTTAGAGTTGGGTTTGGGTAATGACATCTTTTTATGTAAATCTAACCCTAAACCGAAGCCACAATGTTAATAAAATAGGACATTACAGTTGAGTAACAAATACGTGACAGTGACACGTAAATAGAAAAGCGTGACATCTTCACGCAAAAAGGCGGAAAACCGTGTCAGTGTCATGCTTAAAGGGATAGTTGGGCCAAAAATGATATTAAACCCATGATTTACTCACCCCCAAGCTGTCCGAGTTGCATATGTCCATCGTTTTTCAGACAAACACATTTTCGGATATTTTAGAAAATGTTTTAGATCTTTCAGTTGATTAAATGTAATGTTACGGGGTCCACCCATAGTCCACAACCTTCAAGTCCAAAAAAAGTGCGTCCATCCTTCACAAATTAAATCCAAACAGCTCCAGGATGATAAACAAAGGTCTTCTGAGGGAATCCCCACGGTGTTGTTGTAGAAATATCCATATTTAAAACTTTATTAACGTAAATAAATACATTCCGGTAGCGCCGCCATCTTAGACTCCTCTGTATTCAGGAGAGAGTATTAGCGTAGTGTACGCACTTTTCTTAGTGACGTATGACAAATTCGGAGGGCGTGGGCACAGAGCAGCAGCAGAGTAGCCTCCGTAGGTTGCGTAAGCGCTCATCCTGAATGCGGACGCGACTAAGATGGCGGCGCTACCGGAAGGCTGTAAAATAACAGCCTCATGCAAAGCATTCTGGGAACCAAAATCAAGATAAAGACATGTAAATGTTTCATGTTCATTTAACTTTGAACAAACTGTTGCCAATAAATAACATACATTTAAATCTACAGTAAGTAAACAGAAACAGCAAACATTTACAGTGTATGTTTGTTTATTTTTTTATATTAACTCATCAAAATACTTTTTCTTTGAGTTGCAGAAACTCATCACTAGTTATGATTTAAAAAAAAATCGAAATGACTTGTACAGCAAATTAAAATAAACAAAAAATAATTACAATGTGTGGATTCAGTTTGGCCACAGTGTGATTTGTTTAAGACCATTTTGTATTGTTAAACTAAAGTTTCAGCGTTAACAAAAGTAATATAAGTCTTTCTGTCGTTCTGTAATTTACAGACTGCAAGATGAAATTCTTCATCGCGAGGAAGCTGAGAACAACACAAGAAGTTTCAGACAGGTGAAACATAATTGTGACAAAACTTTAACCTTTTCATTTGGATCCCTTTCATGTCCGTTATATATCACTTTACATGGACTTTAAATGACTTTAGTAGTCGAACTGGCAGTAATGGATGGTCTGGAGAGACAATATTATAAACTCATACTATGATTGTATAACGCTAGAAAAAAATTGTCAAAATACAGTATAGGCTGCCCCCAGCTGTCAAAGGACACCTCCATTTTCACGCACTAATTTTGTACTTAATATACTAACATTTCTTCTTTAGTACTTCTTAAGATAATCTTAAGAACATCTAAGTGTACTTCACTGTGTTATTTTAAGACACCATAAATATGAACTAAAATGTATTTAGGTACCACTTTTAGTAAACTTGAACACATCTTTGTATGAAAATTGGGTTCAAGTTTAATACAAGTGTTAACTAAATAAATTTTTTAATACAGAGATAGTAGTGCATTTTAGTTCATATTCATGGCGTCTCAAAATAGCACAAATAAGTACACTTAGATAACCTTACAACATCTTAAGTAGTACTAAGTACTTAAATTTGTATATTAAGTACAAAATTAGTGTGCGAAAATAGAGCACTTTAACTCTTTCACTGCCAGCGTTTTTTTTTTTTTAAGTTGCCAGCCAGTGCCAGCATTTTTCATGATTTTTACAAAAGTTTAATGCCTTCCAGAAAATGTTCTTCTTTAAATATATAAACATACAATATATCAAATGAAAGAACAGAACCTCTGTTTCAAACAAAAAACTTTTTCATCCTACCTTCATTTGTTCTCTTTTTATCACTTTTCAAATATGGGTAGGTTTCTTCAAAAACATCAAAGTTTGAGCAAAAAGCTGAGATAATTACATTTTTGCTAATAAGGACTTTTGCCCTGAGCCATCTGTAAAACATACATGGAGTTCTCTCTCTCTCACGTGAGGCGCTACTTCCGGGTTGTATAAGTTGCGGAAGTGCGCCACCTGGTGGATAATAGCGGTATTGCGGAAAGCCGGAAATTCTCGTCATTGGCAGGGAAGCGTTTTCTCTTTATTGACGAGTTATCTCGCCAATGGCGGCGAAAGAGTTAAGTATATTATGGAAGTGTACTACTTTTTCACCTGGGCGGTACAGATATATAGCTTACTTTTGGCACCTTTTTTTAAAGATATCAGTATGTGCCTCTGACGTAGTAACTAATATGTAGTCTTTAGGTGCAAAGCTGTGCTTTTTGAACGGGTACAGCCCCAGTGACTGTGGGACTGTTTTCAGAGTGTTTTGTAATGCACTGGTTAGTTGGGTTTTTGGCTGGATGTGATAATCCTATCAGGCGAATGGTGCCACCTAGACTGCAGGGCATCGTGCCCGATCCAGATCCTTATTAAAACACAAAGAGCTCTTCACTGTGAGACCGCTGTTTACTGCTGTGTTACATAATGCTGTCCATGTTTGATGCAGGATGTGGATAATGCGGCTCTTGCTCGCGTAGATCTGGAAAGAAAGGTGGAATCACTACTGGAGGAGATCGTCTTCCTGAGAAAACTTCATGAAGAGGTGAGAAACCTTTATATTGAATAACAATAATTTGATATTAAACTATAAACCACTACAGCTTTGCAACTGCATAGAAACACCCTAGCAACCACACAAATCAATGTTGTGTCAAGGCAGCAAGTTTTGGAGAAAAACATCACTTGCATTTTCATCAGAAGTCTTGATCTGGTTTGCACATAACACAAAACAAAACATGCACAACAGATGCTGAGAATGTACTGCATATGAATCTCTCATTCGTTCTTTCTGTAGGAGCTGGCTGAGCTGCAGGCACAGATCCAGGACCAGCAGATGCACGTGGACATGGATTTGGCTAAACCTGACCTAACAGCTGCTCTCAGAGATGTTAGATCTCAATATGAGAACCTGGCCACCAAAAACATCCATGAGTCGGAAGCGTGGTACAAATCAAAGGTGCATATCCTCATCTTTATTTGTTTCGGATAAAAAATGATCCTTGCTAAAACCAGTAGTGTTATACCCACAAATCAGTTGCTTTTACCTGTACACAAAGGAAAAAACACTAAAAAAGCTCTTCTCATGGACAGTTTGCTGATCTGACAGAGGCGGCCAACCGGAATAATGAGGCTCTGCGATTGGCCAAGCAGGAGGCCAATGAATATTGCCGACAGGTGCAGGCGCTCACTTGTGAGGTGGATGCTCTTAAGGGTGCTGTAAGTATATTCACAGACCAGAAACATACTGTTGTGTATGTACACAAACAGACTTGTGTTACTGTGATAAAAACAAGCCTTGGTACTCACGGGTACGATAGAGTTACCTTCAAAATCTGTTATTACTGTATTTAAGCTGGCTTGATACGTCAACTGATTCAGTTTCAAAAATTGTCTTTAAATTATTGCTTTTCTACGACAGGATGACACTCTTAAAGGGACACTCCACTTTTTTTGAAAATATTCTCATTTTCCAGCTCCCCTAGAGTTAAACATTTGATTTTTACCGTTTTGGAATCCATTCAGCTGATCTTTGGGTCTGGCGGTAACACTTTTAGCATAGCTTAGCATAATCCATTGCATCTGATTAGACCATTAGCATCACGCTAAAAAATATCCAAAGACTTTCAATATTTTTCCTATTTACAACCTGACTCTTCTGTACATCGCGTACAAAGACCGACGGAAAATTAAAGAGCACCTATTATGGGATACACGTTTTTAAACATCCTTTTGTGTGTAAGTGTGCATTAGTACATGCTAACGATATTCAAAAAGTACATACCTCAAAGAAAACGATGACGCGAGTTATCGTCTCTAACGTTCGAGGACTACAAAAAACACTCGGATTGTAGGCAACAGTTTACTTCCTGGGATTAGTGACGTAGATAATGGTGCGTTCCAGGCAGGTTTTTAAACCCGTGAGTTACGACTTCAAAACCACGACTCACGACCCTATGCGTTCCAGGCAGCCTGTAACTCGTGTTTTTACAACCTTCTACCGGTGAAAGTGCACTGGAACGGCAGTCAAACCCGTGACTTCCCACCCGTGAACTCGTACTAGATCGATGTACTCCCAGTTCAAAGTCGTGAGTCGTGGTTTTGAAGTCGTGAGTTACGGGTTACAGGTTGCCTGGAACGCAGCATAAGACCAACATTATCATAGTTCAGCCCTCTCTGCTTTGCTTGGGTACGCCCTCAAAGACGGGGGTGGGGAGCGCCGAGTCAGAAGAGAGCTAAAATGGCGGAGGTTGTGAGTCCCTGCTTTGACCCTGTTTGCAAACTCTTGTTTCATTGTTTAAGCGATTAAATCTCTTGAGTAGACGCTGTCTCTTTAGATGCGAGGGAAAAATAGCACTTTATGGACTTCCACAGAGGACATCATGTTTAATACGGTTCCGGAAAAATCCAGTCAGAAGTTGTTCACGGAGTTTTCACAATAACTGCTTCTCATGAACCGAAGCTGGATTTGCGCGACGTCTCCTCTTGAAAGTTGGATTACTGTGCACTTCTGGATGACAGGCTGTAAGTATTCACGTTTATTATTTGCCTTTTACTGTACCTTACGTAACCGGTAACCGGAGATTAACATAATGTGCGTGTAGAGCTAAGCTTGCAAGCTAATTGTTTTGTGTTGTAATACTGTATTTCATAAACAACGTACCATATTTACACACGTGTATGTTGAATTATGCAGACTATCGTTTTTTTTATCGATGTTGGTTTAGACATGTTAACAAACTTGCTAAGTTGCTAAGCTAAATACAAATACAAATGCCAGCTAAACTGTTACCAGTAAAATTTGTTCTCATGATCAAACTCAAGAAACTCTAAGTACAGATGATTTGTTTAAAGTTATATGTATTTTACTGTTGTATTTACTTGAAGCTTTCTTAGATTTTGAAACGAAGTAAACACGTAATGTGTGTTGCTAATGTTGGGCCATGTAACATGTAATACATTTACGTTTTAATGAATAGTCTAACGAGTTATAGTCGTTGTACTCTATTGTTATAATATGTCTTTTTGACTGAATACATGTTTGTTTTATTTGTGTATATCCTAGATTCGCAGCTGGACACATCCTTCTACACTGTATGCAAACATGCAACATCATAACACACAGTACAAGGAGTCAGACTGGCATATGAGGAGCAAAGGTGTGTAACACATATGATGTATTTAGCTAGTGAAACCACTACCAGTCTTAAATGTATAACTGATGATGACAAAGTTTTTTTTCTCTGCATAATAATAGGAACCCAGGCAGTAGCATCGTTTCACAATGTTTCCATCACCATCATCAGTGGATGCCTTTGCCGTCCGTAGCCTGAGATTTCAGATTTGCAGCAAAAAAAATTTGATTTTCTCATTTATTGGAATGCTATGCAGGTATTTAAGTATTTTAGTAACTGTGTTAAATAAAGTAGTATTTACTTTTACAATAAATTAATTGCTTGTTTATATTTTACAGGTATTTGTACCTTGCAGCCATCCATTACAATGTCACCAAGCCGTAACAAAAGCAGGAGAGGGAAAGTACAAGGCTATGTTCCCAAAACACAAATGACATACCGTAAGCAGTAATGTTTTATTTCAAATACATTCATAATTAAAAACTTAATGTATGAAGCAGGGAAATAAATGATCAAAACAAAAGATTTATTGACCGCAATATTTCTACAGTTATGTGGATGATGTGATCAGGCTTGTGTTTGATGAGGTATTTGAAGATAAGCTGAAGGAAGCCCTGATTCCAATGGACCTGGCATCACAGTTTGAGAGACCTTCAAAGGAGGACGTGATTGCATGCCATCTTCAGTGCAGGGGTCGTCGGAAGCCAAAATTGTGACCGATCTGATCAGGAAGCTCCAAGCATATCTGGAGAACAACACACGACAGGATGATAACCTTATAGTGTCGTCTTAAATAGCACCAGCTGACAAAGCTTTGATATGCCATTTATCTGAATAGATAGCTGTAAGAAGTGAATTGAACAATTTTTGAAACAAGAGCACAATATGGTTACTAAAGTATGTTTATTTGTATATTGTTTAACATTTAAATATATATTTGTAATAAATAAAAAAAACTTTTGACTGACTATTATATTTTCTTTAAAGTTACATCTTTTGTTCTTTTGGGTACTTTGTTACTATAATGATACTTTAGTGTTATTGGTTTAAAAATGTAATAAAACTTACTCTAGTCCTGCCCCTCAAAGGCTTATAGTCGGTACAATAAATGTTCTGTGTGTAGGGATTTAGACAATTTGTGCAAAACCTGGATGATGAATCACGCAGGTAAGAGGCCCTGGAACCTGTTGCATTCTCCTTAAAACCTAATAAGTAAAAACATAGCACTTATAAGTAAGCATTCTTTCATAATAAACTGTACCATAGTGAAATAATGTAGAACATTCATTTCAATTAATACTTTCTTTGTGCTACATTTGGTGTTTCCATATAGTTTGCACAGTGATATAGTATGTAAGCAGTATTTTATAATAAAGTTTACTATAGTAAAATAATGTTAATAAGTAAAATAGTTTTATAATCATTTCAACAAATACTTTCTATGTGCTACATTTGGTGTTTCCATATAGTTTGCACAGTAATATAGTATGTAAGCAGTATTTTATAATAAAGTTTACTATAGTAAAATAATGTTAATAAGTAAAATAGTTTTATAATCATTTCAACAAATACTTTCTATGTGCTACATTTGGTGTTTCCATATAGTTTGCACAGTAATATAGTATGTAAGCAGTATTTTATAATAAAGTTTACTATGGTAAAATAATGTTAATAAGTAAAATAGTTTTATAATCATTTCAACAAATACTTTCTATGTGCTACATTTGGTGTTTCCATATAGTTTGCACAGTAATATAGTATGTAAGCAGTATTTTATAATAAAGTTTACTATGGTAAAATAATGTTAATAAGTAAAATAGTTTTATAATCATTTCAACAAATACTTTCTATGTGCTACATTTGGTGTTTCCATATAGTTTGCACAGTAATATAGTATGTAAGCAGTATTTTATAATAAAGTTTACTATGGTAAAATAATGTTAATAAGTAAAATAGTTTTATAATCATTTCAACAAATACTTTCTATGTGCTACATTTGGTGTTTCCATATAGTTTGCACAGTAATATAGTATGTAAGCAGTATTTTATAATAAAGTTTACTATAGTAAAATAATGTTAATAAGTGAAATAGTTTTATAATCATTTAAAAAAAATACTTTCTATGTGCTACATTTGGTGTTTCCATATAGTTTGCAAAGTAATGTAGTACGTTATAATTACCTTTTGGATGTCTTTGCAACACATTTTCGTCTTCGTTTAGCATTCTGGCAGAGCTAAGGACACCTAAAAAAGTTAAATCCATTCGCGTTCATTGGCGGAGATCGTTTATATCGTAACGGCCGTCTGAACTCTCTGGATCGAGCTTGAAGTGGTAAGGCAGTACAAACACCATCGTTTATAGAGAAATATAGCGCTTGTTTACGTTGCCTGTGACTCTCAGTCAGAACCGGAAAACCCACGCGTAGTCAGGGGCGTAACCTTTCAAACACACGCCGAACCCAGTTGACCAATAACAGTTGAGTAGTCATCTGACCAATCCGAATACACTAGACATTTTGGGAGGCGGAGACAGGAACTAAACCGAGCGTTTTCCAGACATGCAGAAATCGGTGAGGTATGTAAGCAATTTATAAGACTCACAATGCATTAGTTCAAGTTTTAATAACATGTATGTACTATGGGATATTACAATAATGTGCTAACGTGCTAATTTATTAGCACAATTGGTGCTCTTTAAAAGTTGTGAATTAGAATTATACTCTCATTCTGGCGTAATAATCAAGGGCGTTGCTGCCGTAACATGACTGCAGGAGGCGCAATGATGTTACGCAGTGCCCAAAAATAGTCCACTGCTATTGAAAGTTACCGAGGGGACTATTTTCGGCTGCTAGGTAATAGTCCGGCAGCAAAATCCTTGATCTCTAGGGGAGCTAGAAAATGAGCATATTTTCAAAAAAAGTGGCGTGTCGCTTTAAATCCACTGACTTTGTCTGTAATGTTCATTTCTGCCCCTGTAGAATGAATCTCTGGAGCGTCAGATGAGGGAAACAGAGGACACATTTGCAATGGAGTCGTCTTGTTCACAGGATAATATTGCTTGTCTGGAAGAGGACCTACATAACATAAAGGATGAGATGGCGAGACACCTTCATGAGTATCAGGATCTGCTCAACATCAAGATGGCCCTGGACATCGAGATCGCCACCTACAGGAAACTTCTGGAGGGAGAGGAGAGCAGGTGCACATTTTCGATCAACACAGTTTTTTTATTTTGCAGACGTGGTTTAACTTGACCTATCATTGACCTTTATCGATTTGAATGTATTTTTTGGGTCACTACATGTGTACACAACCAATGTGCGTATTACACAGATGTTTGTGTTCATTTTTTTGCCTGTAGAATTGCAACACATCTTCCAAACTTCTCCTTCTTAAATCTGAGAGGTAAGTCACAAGCAACTCATAAAAATGCGTTTGTCTATTTCAGTTCATGATATTCTTGCTTTTTCACAGACACAACGCTCGAGCCCAAGCCTTTAACAGAAACCACAACTACTAAGAAAGTTGTCATCAAGACCATTGAGACCAGAGATGGTCAGGTATGTGCCGACCTACTGCATTCATGTAAAAATGTTTTTTGCTGTTGTTGTAATAAACCTGCAGTTATTATAATTTCAAATTAATCATTTCATTTTTGTCTCTCATGAATGCGTCTGCTTTTTGTCTTGAAGCTGATCAATGAATCCACTCAGAACCACGATGACCTGTGAACAAACGGTTTACCATGCACTGCAATTGATCAACTGCAGCTCCGTGTGTCTCGATTTAATGTGATGTGACCGGTTTCCAAGTGCCTTTATCTGCCTAAAACATATATTAACCCAGTAGATAAAATGTGATAACACACAAGCATGACCTGTAGAATAAACTGTGAATCTTTTACTCTCCGAAAGTACACCCTTATACCTAAAGAGTGCACATTACTGTACATATCTGTAACTATATACTGTACCCCCTTTTAAAGAGTATCATCCCAGTGACAGCTTTTGTACCATTTTCTGATTGTGTTTAAGTGCCTGAACCCCGCTTTTATTTTTCTTGCAACATTAGTGAGCCAAACATTAAACATAACTTAGAACAACAAAGATGAGTTGCTTTTTGTATTGGTTAAAAATAGTGCTGGCCAAAGATTAATCGTGATTAATCGCATACAAAATAAAAGTTATTTTTTTTGCATAACATATGTAGTGTGTGCTGTGTGTAATTTTTATGTATATTTAACCACACACACACATACATATATTCATTTCAGAATTTTATATATATAATATATATTATTAATATATCATATAGAATATATAAAAATATAAATAAATATATACACATGTACATGATATTTTTTAAAAATATATATAATAATTACACACAGCACACACTCATTTATTATGAAAAAAAAAATCACTTTTATATTTTTTATGCGATTAATCGTGATCAATCTTTGCCCAGCACTAATTCTTCACTGTCTCTGATACTGTTTTTTAAATTATTCTTATTTGTAATAATTCAAATTTTATGATGCATTGTTAACACATTCCTTAAGATTCAGGATGGGAATGATATGGGACTAGTAGTGCCCCTGTGTAGGTCAGTGGTAGAGTATTGCGTAAAAGCAGCGCAAAAGAACATTAGTTTAGAATGCTACCTCTCTTTAGTTTATTGTTGTGACATCATTCTGAAGATCTATTGATCTTGATCTGGTTTAGGGCGACACACCGCCATCATGTGGACAACATTGGAAACAGCAACGACACAGCAAAATGGTCAGGTCAAAGAGGTCAATAAGCTTTTAATTACTCTCTGTGTTTCTGTCATCGATGAGGGTTCATGTCCTCTATTAGTAGTTCATATGGGATATGATGTGTGTTTGTCCCAGTGATGGAGACTCCCTGGACACAAATGTTCCTGTTGGCTCCCATGAAAGCACACTGAGATATCATGTTTGCTATCATTACTCATTGTATTTTTTTTTAAAGGAACAGTTCATCCAAAAATGAAAAAACAGTTTTTCTTATTAGCCAATATGACATTTATTATTTGTGTATGTAATAAAAAAAATAATTTATTCACTTGATTCATTCAGAACGGTTCAGAAATTAAAAAAAAAGTCAATGTATGTAATCCTGTATTTAAATATGCTTAGGTGAATAATAAGAGTTCTGTAAATCGTAACAACATTTTGTGAGCCTTAAACAATATTGTTTCCCCCTTCTTAAACCTCTGTAAAACCTAAAAGTTAACTCAAACCATTTAAGGAAACCGGCTGCATTAAACCATTTAAGTTTTAAAACACATACATTTGAGTACTGTGAATTTAAACAAATTGAGTCATATGCAGTTATGCACATATATTTAAGTACACACTCCTTAAATAAAAATGCATAATTGCACATGACTCAAGTTCACAGTACTTAAATGTATGTGTTTTAAAACTTAAATGGTTTAAGGCAACCGGTTTCCTTACATGGTTTGAGTTAAGTTGACATGCATGCAAAAGACCGCTGGAAACAGGCCAATCTCAACATAACACCAACTGACGTTTCAGTCGAGATGTACGTCCCCAACATTAAACGACGCATTAAATTAAGGACAATGCTAAAAACAAAGTTGTGAGTGTTGAGTTAGCGCTATATGCTAGTTAATGTTATGCTAGCGTTTAGGCTAAAGTTCTACTATTGATGTTACAGTTACAGTTTGCAAAGACACAAACTAACCACCCAGAAACATACATTAAAAATATCCAAGTTGTTTATTCCTCAATATGTATCTTCATCTGATATAGACTCAAACATAAGGTCTGTTTACACACACACAGAGCTACTGGAAGTAGCTGCTCTGAGAAACAGCCATTCAGAGCAGACCTCAACATTATTATTCATGACCCTTTTCATTCTAATGGCAAATCCTAGAGTTATAAATGGACATGAAAAACCGTTGTGGATCATTTTTGCACTTAATAAAGCCACAAACCTTCAATGTAGATATCAGAGAAGAATTTCACAGATTGTATAAATGCATTCTTTGGCACCTTTAAAGGTTCATCCACTTATAAATGTTGAAGTTAGAGTTTAAACAGGTTCTCTTGTTGTTCAAAACCCATTGCTTTTTGCTCATTTTGTGTGAATATGGAAAACATTGCAGAAAGTTGACACCTGTAAAGCCCCATCCCCTTAAACTTTGAACTTTAAACTCCCAAACCTCTAGGGTACTTTTGGGTGCCTTTGACTTTTCTTCCATCATCATCTATTTGAATTGTTTTCTATTGGTTATTTCTTATGGGTTCCACATAATATATAAATTATTGCTGGTGTGATATAACAGGGTACACTCCCAAAAATTAAGGTGCTAAAAGGGTTCTTCAGAGCAATGCCATGAGAGGATTTTCTAATTCCCCAAAGAACCTTTCAGTCAAAGGTTCTTGAAAGAAGCATACACTTCTTTAATAATCTGCAGATCTTACACAATAAATAACTTTTTGTGCAACACAACAAAGTTCTTTATACAATCTGACAAAGAACCATTGACATGTATTTCTTTATTGAAGTATATTAGTTTATCCACCGTAACAACACAATATTAGCACAATAACATTACGGTTAATAAATGCTACACGTTGTTCACTGTTTTGGAAGCTAATTTTAATTGTGCCCCCAGTGATTAATGTCAAATTTTAAAAATATGTTTTTAAAAGTAAATATTAATTGTTATTTGACACATGTGGCTCGATAGGTTCGTATTTCATTACTGTGATACACTTGACAGACTAATTACAGCCGCTTGTTTTTTTCGCGCGTGGCCCCAGAGGCGCGTGTTTGCCAAACTACAACTTTATTCGTGACGAGTGCGCGCTTCTCTCGGGAAACAGCGCGAGAGACTCACCTTATTGAATCGCGTCGGTTTGATGAAATGACGCGCAGGTAGACGAAGCCGTTGCAACATCCCAACAGCGATACACTTTGTGTCGTGAAGAAAAGAGAGACATGACACAGCCCGTACCAGAGTCATGGAGAGTATAATTGTTGTTTTGCTGCAGAGGTTTATTTATCTGAAAGTGGTTCCGCAGAGATGGGCTCGGTGACCTCAGCCTTCACCAGGTCCCGTAACACTCTGGTTAAAGTGGGCTCGGAACCGCAGAAGGAACCGGACGGAAAACACCGGACGCGAAACATCTCAAAGCGCTCCAGCAAACAACCGCTGTCCCCATCACAACCTCCTGCTTCCGTCAGAGGTGAGTTCATATTCTTATCAAAGTGGATAAAACGGTGCCCCCAAATGTTAGCCTATACGTGAACCTTTAAGACACTTTTAAAAATACGGGTTTATTATGATCATTAACATGGTAGAGTACTACATGGTAACCATGCCAGCTTGATTATCATTTGAATAGTTTTACTACAAGTAAGTGTCATGGTTGACCTTTGGCTATTTTGGTGAAACCATAGAAAATTTGAAAAGAGACAAACTTAAAATTTGAATTGAACAAAACATCGTAAATTATACAATCCCTTACGAAAATTAACCATATACCGTTTTTTTTGTGTGTATTGATTACTATTAGCAAAATATAAGCTAACCAACATCACTATAACTCATGATTATTAAAACCATGTTTTTTTGTGGTTACCATTGTTTTACTACAGTAACCATGTTTTTTGTTGTTGTTTTAACTGTAGTAAAACCATGGTTCATTTTTGTAAAAGTTATAGGGGCGGTTTCCCGGACAGAGTTTAGGTTAATATAGGACTAGGCCTTATTGTATTAGGTAATGTAAGTTAACATACCTTACAAAAAACACTGTTACACTTTACAATAAGGTTCACTAGTTAACCTTAGTTAATGTATTAACTTACATGAACCATATGAGCAACACATTTCTTACAGTATTTATTCATCTTTGTTAATGTTAGTTAATAGATATAAAGCTTTTAATAGTTTGTTCATGTTAGTTCACAGTGCATTAACTAACGTTTACAAGATTTTAATAAAGTATTAGTAATTGTTGAAACTAACTTTAACAAAAATTTATAAATGCTGTATAAGTGCAGTTCATTATTAATTCCTGTTAACTAATAGTTAACTAATGTTAACTAATTACCCACAACACCACAGTGTCACTATTATATGTTAAAGTTAAAGAGGACAAGGGGTTTATAAATTAAAGCAGCTCAAACATGCATTTTAGTTTGGGACTAAGATAAGCCCTGTCCAGAAAACCGCCCATAGGGCTGTTGGTTAGTAGCTTTTATATAAGTATATTTTTCTAATTTTTTTAACACAGAATTTATAATAAAGTTATGTATTTTATAAAATCTGTATTTTATTAAATTTATAAAATAAAACTGGTCGTATATAACCCAATTGTCAATAAAACACCATCGTATTGCCCCCCAGTTTGAGAACCACTGGGTTACTCTATGGTTTTACTATAAATAATAACAAAACAAGCAAAAACATAAGGAAAACTAAGGTAACTGTACTACTTAGCCTAAAGCATGGTTACTTTTCATAAGGGTGCTTTTGGACCTGTATAGTTTCTCCAAAGACTCCATAGCATCCTGTTACACGAAAGGTTCTTTGTGACGAAAAAACGAGTCTACAGCAGGGGTCTCCAACCTTTTTGTGAGCAAGGGCTACCACCATGGAGGGCTACTTTTTTATATAGTCTACTCAAAACATTTTTTTTTACTTATGTAATAAATACATATTCAAATTGATGCTATATAAGGGATAGTTCGACCAAAATGAAAATTACCCCAAGATTTACTCACCCTGAAGCCACCTGAGTTACATATATCCATCCTTTTTCATATAAATACATAATCAAATATTTTTGAAAATGTCTAGCTTTTAAATTCTTTATAATAAATGAATATGGGGTCCGCTATTTCAATTATAAAGAATGTGCATCCATCCTTCGCAAAAATAATCCACACCGCACCAGTGTGTAGTTTTTCATAGTGACGTGTGACGAATGCGGGCACCATGTTGGAGACCACTGCTCTCTAGACTATGAAAAGGTAAAAAAATATGGTTCTTTGTGGTAGGGTGGTAGGGGTGGTACGCGTCATGATGAAAATGAATTTTTTTTTAAACACTCAAATAAAACTTTCTTTTGAAGAAACTATGACAGAAAATGAACACATACTAGATTATTAATTTAATTAAATGTTGATAATTAAATGTTTTTACCTCTAATGGGAATAGCTGCGTGATGAAGTGAAACTAAAGGGTTAAATAAACACAAACTAAAGCAGATGTTGTAGAACGATGATAGATAGCGCAAAAATTTATAGACTATAGACTGATACGACAGGCTTAAATAAACCCAAAACATAATTCCACTTACAGTTCTCACAGACATGTGTTTTATCAACTGGCTAGTTATCCTCCAGACAGTGATGGTCCGGACCACGTCTTTCGTATTGTGGCCGCGTGGCGGGCGTCCCCGCTCGCGGTGTGAAGCATGTCTGCGCTATGCTCCGAGATGCACTTGCCGCCTTTTTTGCAGCAAAATTATAATCTTTTTTTTTGGGGACGACCTAGGCAGTAGGGTTTCCCAGCTTAGGCGGGCCGCCTGAATTGCAAAGTGCTGCAGGAAACCCTGCAATTTTAAAAACGTTTTTTTTTTTTTAAAGTGTACTGAGTTTTGGTAATACATCCTATATTTTCCCCAACGGGATACAAGATAAGACAATATCAGTAATAGTACGGACTATGACCCTCCTCTGCAAAAGAAGCTGTACCTAAATGTACATTGGGGTTAAACATACAGTAAGCTTTCCAACTAGCTCGCAAGTTGTCCAGCTGTATATTTTAAAACAGGAAGGAACCCTTTGAATTTTTGTTCATCATACATAGTTTTAATAAATGTGATTGTAACATCTCACATTAGACATTTATTCCAGTTTAAGAAAATACAGGGATATTTATTGTAAATAACTAACAGTGTTGGGGAATAGGGATGTGCATTTATGTTAATTAATTTTTTCATTTCGATTAATCCATAGGTCTGAAGAACAAGTACTTGATTAACTGGGGTGGGGCAATCAAAGGGGCGGGCCGTACACGTCATGGTGAAAATGAAAATATTTTTATTAAAAATACTGAACAATGAACACATAGCCTACTAGATTATTAATTAATTAAATGCTTTTAACAGAAACCTCTTACAGGAATAGCTGCGTGATAAAGAGAAACTAAAGGGTTAAACGCAAACCAAAGCGCTTTCCGCCATAACCACAATAAATAAATAAATAAACCCACATGATCATCGTTTTCGTGATCGATAATCGATGCCACGTTCGAGTACTCGAGCAATCGAGTACTCGTGCCCATCCCTATTGGGGAAAGTCACTTTTAAAAGTAATGCATTACAGTTTTAAGTTACTACCCAAAAAAGTAACTAAATCCGTTAATTAGTTACTTTTCATGGAAAGTAATACTTACGTTACTTTTAAGTTACTTTTGCTTTACTTTTTCTAACTTGGCTGAGGCTTGACCTTGCGGGTGTTTTTACGACTGAGAAGTTCTGCATTTAGAAATATCATATTTCCATCGCAAAAATGTTAAGCTCTGACGTGCCATTTTTGTTTCTCACTCAAACTTTTTTAGCTTAGGCGCGCACACACAGAGTGCGTAATTCTACGTGACTACGTTCAGTTTAATTTAGTACATTATTTTTAAATTGAATCTAGGGGTGCACCGATATATCGGCCGATGATGCTTGCTATGCTTCTCAATGAATTACGGTGAAACGCCGCTACATCCAAAAGCCAGAGGGCGCTCTCGTGCAAAGACTCAATATGTGCTGTAGATGAAGAACCACACACACGCAGCTATGACACGCAGCTCCAGGAAATAGCTTAAGGATATATTTATAGAGTTTCTTTGCAAAACGAGAAAACTCCGTTTTTTGGTTGTGCATTTAAATGAATATCAAATCAACTGCAGTTGGTTTGTTTTGATTTAAACCTTCATAACTTAAAAAATACAGCTAAGTAGCACCATAAAACAAAATAATAACATGAAAACATAATAATACAATTTTTTGACAAAAATGTTAAAAACGGAGTTATCTTGTTTTGCAACGAAACTCTTCATTTATATTGCTGTTCTTCAAACATTTTCAGGTATTTTCATGATAATAAAGAATATGTATATGATTATGTTTGACGAGTGTTGCTTTTTTAAGCATGTTATAAACGAGTCAAACTATCTCAAAAAGGACTTAGGGGTTGTGTACACCAAAACTTTTACGCCCGCGGTCGGCGCATGTTTTCAATTGTTTCCCATGGAAGCTTAGCGTTTTTCAAATAAGCCAGCAGCTAGCAGGTTTTTTCCGCGCTGAAAACCGGCGCTCGGCGGTTTTTCCGCGCTCGGTGCTGAGCGTCGAGAGTTGAAAGAGATTCAACTTTGGGAGAAAAGCTCCGCTCGTTAATGTCAGTTCTCACACGGCCGCCCAATCACAGTGGAGGAGGGGCGGGACATTACCACAGCAACCAACCGGCTCGCAGCTGAAGTATCACAGCTATCAAAGCGCTCAGCTGAAGAAAGCTGGCACTCAGCTGAAAAACAGCTGGCATTCGGCGTCCTCAAGGCGTTTTCAGCCGCGTTTAAAAGTTTTGGTGTGTCCAGCCCCTTACTGATCAAAAGCCATAGTACATAAAATAGCTGTGAATAAGATCGGCTGTGCGATTCAGAATAGTTATCGGCTACATATTAGTAGTGTATATCGGCATTTATCGGTGCACCCCTAATTGAATTAATTAAACTGAAAAGTTACTCACATTACTTTAAAAAAAGTAACTCAAATATTAATGTGAACATTTAGTAATGCGTTACTTTACTCGTTACTTCAGAAAAGTAATATTATTACGTAATGCATGCGTTACCCCCAACACTGATTACTAAGATATGAATTTGGGTCATGTCCACATTTATTGGGCCCACTGAATGTATTCGATACTAATAGGCGATTGTGGAATTTCAGTGCATACCTTCATGGGACGGGTGGGAAACAGGTGTTTGCTCATTTTGGGTCAAAACGTGGGTGAAAGCGGTCATTTATCTGCACATGAGAGAGTTCAGGCACTTCTGCATAACAGATGAGAATAAAACACCTCATAATGTGATGATCAGTGATGCACCGCAGTTCTTTGAAGTATCCCGGCCCTTTATTATGTTTCATCTCTTTGATGTAATACCAGGGTTTCCTGGTGCCTATATAGCACACATGTCTGAAACGGCCCGCGAGCGTTATCATTTAATGATTGCTGTCCTTTCGGAAATATTGACTACACATAAACCAGGTTTATTAGGTATTATACAAACAAAGGGGAGATATTGTGTCTTACTAAATTTAGCCGTAAAGCCTAAGTTGTGCCTTTGCTCCCCTCTTTTTCCACATTCGGGATAGCTTTCAACTGCTATGTCAGTTTATATGATTATATCTCACCATTAAAGGAAGAAAGAGCCCTAGAGGGGGACTAAAATATATCCTGTAGCTCTATGTTTCATGGTTACCATGAACAGGCGACAGTAAAGTCTCCTACTGAGCTCCCGCTGGGCGCTAACACCTCCCTGTATGGCGTTGCATCTCTAGAGAGCCACAGGCAGGGAGACACCAGCCAACACAGTCACTGACGGTCAGATCAAAACAAAGGAAAAGTTTAGATTTATGAATGTGCTGTTAATTATACTTACCAGAAGCTGTGTTGTCTTGACGCATTCAGAAAATATGACGCAAGACCTATCACTAGGGCATTAAAATATTTTAATATGTACTTTCTAAAAGGGTACCGTCCCAGTGACAGCTTTAATCCCATTTTTTCTGAGATCTGGACAGACAATTGCAATGAATATTTAAGGGTTAGTGAACAGATAAAGTAGATCTACAGAAATCTTGCCTAACTTGTAACAGTACAGCTTAGAAAAAAAGTTTATTGTTATACTGCAGATCAATGATGTGCCCACTTTATTGACCATTGTTAAATATTGCATCCCTGCTTCGATGATCTATTTAGATCAGCCTATATTGAATTCTTGTTCATGCTTTTATGAATACGTCCTGTTAATCATGTTATTGCTATCAATGGTATCAGAAAGATAAAATGATCTTTTATTTTAAGGCAAACTCATTATAGGCTTTTGTTGACGAAGCGTGAATTAGCTTTAATGGTTAAAAGTTATTGTCAAGTTAACATTGTTTTAGGGTAAAATGCGTTCATGTGCGTTTTAAAAGTGTATGCGATTTTGAAAACAAATATTTACAAATCGCTCGTCTATCAAATGATACTATTTAGGCAGTAAATGAAAATATTGTTTGATTTAAATTGAGCTACAGTATGTAAAGGAAAAAGGATGGTTTTAATGTACAGTGTAAGACATTTCCGCTTTTTCTGACGTCACCTCTGTAATGAGCGCGTGCAGGGAATGGCGGGAGGACACGCTCTGTCCGTCGCTATGGTAACAGGGATGGGGACGGCTCATTCCCTTGAGCTTGTGCTGTCTCAGTGATGTTCACTCTAAGGAACTCATTTATGCTCTAATGTATAATACTATAAAAATCACTGTCACGTCATTAGATCATGCTGTTAACGAGAGAGAGAGAGAGAGAGAGAGAGAGAGAGAGAGAGAGAGAGAGAGAGAGAGAGAGAGAGAGAGAGAGGTTGATGTACAGCAAATATTAAGGATGTTTTATTGACCTCTTCTGGTCACTTTAAGAAAATTCATAAGGCACCCAATAACACACAAAATAGAAAATCCTCTTATAATTTACTCATCCTCATGTCAGCTCAGATGTATGGGACATACTTTCTGCAGCTAAACACAAAATTGTTTTATTTTACAATGCCACAATGTTTTAACAATATTGCAGTATCTTCTTATATGTAATTAAACAGTGGCCGATATTCACACAAAGTGTAAATAAAGTCCCATCTATTCAAGCTTAAAAGCTTAAACCCACAGTTGAGTACACTTAGATGTTCTTAAGTTTGTCTTATGCACTAAAGACAATTTCTTTAAATATTTAGTAAAAATGTGTGAAAATAGTACATTTAAAGGGGCGATAAGTAGGATATACCCCCATCTAGTGGTGAAATTTTATTTTGCATTCAAACGAACAGCGCTCTCTAGCGCCTCGCCTTTCCAAATGCGTGTTGCAACTACGGTAGCCGTTATGTAATCGCTGATCTCCTTGTCTGTTTCAGCTGGTTCACGTGTTCTGAATGAAAACACATTGTGGAAATGCGTTGGTAAGCTAGTGCTTTTTGTCCCTGTCTGCTATTATAGTTTATCAATACGGCGGAATGACATGAAAGCCTCCTTGGACTTACCCGTTCAATGTAAGTAAAGAAAAGAAATTCTAAGATTAGGTCATTTGACACCAATGAGGACATATTTATTAATAAAGACATTGATTTTGATTAATAAAACACTTAAAATCCTACTTATTGCCCCTTTAAAAAGCTTAAATAAAATTTGTTTTAGTGCAATCTTTTAAAGAGCACCCATTGTTCGATTCATTCACTCGTTTTTAAATTTCTTTTGGCGTGTAAGCGTGTATTGGTACATGTTAACGATATGCAAAAGGTACAAACCCCAAAGTAAACAATGACGCGAGTTATCTCTTTTCTTGGACTACAACAAACACACAGATTGTAGGCAATAGTTTACTACTGTGGGCCTACTAAAGTGGACAAGAGTAACATTATCATAATTCCTCCTGCTTTGTCTCACAGCTTGTAAGTTAACTCTTTAAGTAAACTGTTAGCATTGCATTGTGAGTGAATCTTTCAAACATGGTAAGGAGCGTCACACTTCCGACTGGCGTCAGAGGTATTCAGGCCAATCACACAGATTAGCTGGCCAATAAGGGACACAACGCTTTTCAAATGGAAAAAGGGAAATCTGGAGCTACGAAAATGTATGGTATGTGGAAAATAATGCGTTTTATTTATTATAAACCACGCAAACACGTATTATACCAAATACACAATAACATAGCTTTTTAGCAATGAAATAGGTGCTCTTTAAAGTCATTTCAAATCACTTGAAGATATTGCAGACAACACACTCTAAATATGCTAAGTTATTTTCAATCCAGGGTTGGGTCAAAAAAAGGGACATTGGGTTAATTTAACCCGAAAAATGTTTATATTTGACTCAACAATTGTTTAAAACAACCCAGCATTTTGCATTAAAACCACCTAGCAGATTAATTAACAACCTACAACAGTGTATTAAAAATACTTTTATATTTAAAGCGGAAGTCCACCCTAAAACAACATTATAACAACAACTTTGATTGACAGCTGCACAGGATGAAAGCCAAATTATGTTTTAGATATTTTTACCATTTTACATTACCTAAGTCCATGGAAAAACTGGGCTAAAAATAGTACTCAAAATCTCCTTGACAAAAGTGCTGGCTGCATATTCAAATAGTCGAGTAATCTATTAGTGCTGTGTCAGCTGATGGTCACGTTGATGTAAACAATTAAAAGTCCCAGTGGCCTGAATTTGTTGTCCTTACATCCACATACTGCACAGGTTCTAGTTATCTTTTATCGAGGGTTTTGGTGATTTCCCCTTCAGAGACGGTTAAAGCGGAGTAACTCTTTGGTTAGGTTCGTTTGCCGGCTAACTTCAAGTTGACTTGAGTTGAGTTGAGAGCAGGTTGAGCGGTAAAAGAAGTTATTAGGCTTGTTTAACTTCATGCGGCACCGCAAGAATCGACAGCCGGATGACGTCAAAGTACTGCGAGAGCGATTCGCGAAATCATACGTAGGAGTTTGCTTTTAAGTCGCTCTTGCGGAACCTTGACGTCATTCGGCTGACGGTTCTTGCGGCACCGCATGAAGTCGAACAAGCCTGAAGACTGCATCTGTCAGTGGGTGGAGTTAATGAGTTTTGCGCAGTGCATTCTGGTTAATTGAGTCCATGAAAGACCGTTATGAAAATTCCACTTCAACACACTACAGGTTTAATAATCGAAATCGTGCAAATTAAAAAAAAAATCTCATGTAAAATGCAAAATGGACATAAATTACCCCCGATAACAGGATAAATTGTATAGGGTTCAATTCTGCTTTAAGTTTTATATAAAACTTACAATCAAGTTGAATCTCATATAACTTATAAAGTAGTTGAAATTGCTTAAATTACTTCAATAAATTTAATTATTGATCACATCATTCATCGTATAAACAACATTCCAGTAACGTTCCAGTACTCTAAAAAATTCTTGATTATTTCAACCCTTTATTGGATCAAGTATGGACCAACGCAATCAATCCTTCAAATTAAATTTAAACATATTTTAGTTACAGCAATCCAACACAGGTCATAGCAACAGTTGCATTTGTCCATATTTTACCCAACCATGGGTTTAAACATCCCAGCATTTTCCTTTTATTAAGAGTGAATACACAACCATTTAGCAAAATTTTAGCAAACACTTTACCACTATAATAACCACTTTACATCCGACAAATAGTTGGATTAAAAAAAAAGATTCAAATCCTGTCCACCATGTGTCTGCTATGTACATTGTATGTAGTGTTGGGCTTTAATTATATATTTTTTACAAAATGTCTTTCTTATCTGAATATTTTTGTCCACACAAAACAGCACCACTTTTTTCTGTGCGTTTCATTATCCACACATTAACCCCGGGATCTCTACAATGAAAAAAGCCTTGGCTGGTTGCCTAGTGACAAAAATTCACAATATGACACCATACATGAGCCGACCTTGCGGGAAACCACGCAAACAACCACAGGAACTTTTTTATGATTTAATACTCATTAAGCACCTTTGAAAAAGGACCCGTGTAAGACAAATCAGATCATCATCCATTAAATTGCTTTATGATTTATTGCATGCCTGTCACATATGTTATTAATAACAGACACTGATGTGAGTTTCATCTATGCAAGATTTGAGCCACAACACCATACCAAGGACCCCTTGAGTTGTTTTAGGAGGGTTCACCCTGGCATACATAAATGTTTATTCTATTCTATTCTATTCTATTCTATTCTATTCTATTCTATTCTATTCTATTCTATTCTATTCTATTCTATTCTATTCTATGTCAGTTCTGTTCTATCTCTATTATATATATATTCTATTCTGCTTTATATCTATCTAAATTCTATTCTATGTGAGTTATATTCTATTCTAATCTATTCTGTTCTGTTCTATTTATGTGTCAATTTTCTTTAATTTTATTCTATTCTACATCTATTCTATTCTGTTCTATGTCTATTTCTATGCTATTTCTATTCTATGTCAATTCTATTTTATTCTATTCTATTTCTATTCTATTCTAGTCTGTTCTATGTCTATTCGATTTCTATTCTATATTCTATTCTATGTCTGTTCTGTTCTATGTCTATTCGATTTCTATTCTATATTGTATTCTGTTTTATATCTATGTAAATTTTATTCTATTCTATGTCTATTTTATTCTATTGTACGTCTATTCTATTCTATTCTATTTTATTCTATTGTATGTCTATTCTATGTCAGTTCTGTTCTATCTCTATTATATATATTCTATTCTGTTCTATGTCAATTTTATTCTATTTTGTGTCTATTCTATTCTGTTCTATGTCTATTTATATGCTTTTCTATTCTATTTCAATTCTATTTTATTCTATTCTATGTCAGTTCTGTTCTGTTCTATGTCTATTCTATTCTAGTCTGTTCTATGTCTATTCGATTTCTATTCTATATTCTATTCTATCTCTGTTCTGTTCTATGTCTATTCGATTACTATTGTATATTCTATTCTGTTTATATCTATGTATTCTATTCTATTTTATGTCGGTTCTATTCTATTCTATGTCTATTTTATTCTATTGTATGTCTATTCTATGTCAGTTCTGTTCTATCTCTATTATATATATATTCTATTCTGCTTTATATCTATCTAAATTCTATTCTATGTGAGTTATATTCTATTCTAATCTATTCTGTTCTGTTCTATTTATGTGTCAATTTTCTTTAATTTTATTCTATTCTACGTCTATTCTATTCTGTTCTATGTCTATTTCTATGCTATTTCTATTCTATGTCAATTCTATTTTATTCTATTCTATTTCTATTCTATTCTAGTCTGTTCTATGTCTATTCGATTTCTATTCTATATTCTATTCTATGTCTGTTCTGTTCTATGTCTATTCGATTTCTATTCTATATTGTATTCTGTTTTATATCTATGTAAATTTTATTCTATTCTATGTCTATTTTATTCTATTGTACGTCTATTCTATTCTATTCTATTTTATTCTATTGTATGTCTATTCTATGTCAGTTCTGTTCTATCTCTATTATATATATTCTATTCTGTTCTATGTCAATTTTATTCTATTTTGTGTCTATTCTATTCTGTTCTATGTCTATTTATATGCTTTTCTATTCTATTTCAATTCTATTTTATTCTATTCTATGTCAGTTCTGTTCTGTTCTATGTCTATTCTATTCTAGTCTGTTCTATGTCTATTCGATTTCTATTCTATATTCTATTCTATCTCTGTTCTGTTCTATGTCTATTCGATTACTATTGTATATTCTATTCTGTTTATATCTATGTATTCTATTCTATTTTATGTCGGTTCTATTCTATTCTATGTCTATTTTATTCTATTGTATGTCTATTCTATGTCAGTTATGTTTTATCTCTATTCTATATTCTATTCTGCTTTATATCTATCTCATTTCTATTCTATGTGAGTTATATTCAATTCTTATCTATTCTGTTCTGTTCTGTGTCAATTTTCTTCAATTTGATTCTATTCTACGTCTATTCTATTCTGTTCTATGTCTATTTCTATGCTATTTCTATTCTATGTCAATTCTATTTTATTCTATTCTATTTCTATTCTATTCTAGTCTGTTCTATGTCTATTCGATTTCTATTCTATATTCTATTCTATGTCTGTTCTGTTCTATGTCTATTCGATTTCTATTCTATATTGTATTCTGTTTTATATCTATGTAAATTTTATTCTATTCTATGTCTATTTTATTCTATTGTACGTCTATTCTATTCTATTCTATTTTATTCTATTGTATGTCTATTCTATGTCAGTTCTGTTCTATCTCTATTATATATATTCTATTCTGTTCTATGTCAATTTTATTCTATTTTGTGTCTATTCTATTCTGTTCTATGTCTATTTATATGCTTTTCTATTCTATTTCAATTCTATTTTATTCTATTCTATGTCAGTTCTGTTCTGTTCTATGTCTATTCTATTCTAGTCTGTTCTATGTCTATTCGATTTCTATTCTATATTCTATTCTATCTCTGTTCTGTTCTATGTCTATTCGATTACTATTGTATATTCTATTCTGTTTATATCTATGTATTCTATTCTATTTTATGTCGGTTCTATTCTATTCTATGTCTATTTTATTCTATTGTATGTCTATTCTATGTCAGTTCTGTTCTATCTCTATTATATATATATTCTATTCTGCTTTATATCTATCTAAATTCTATTCTATGTGAGTTATATTCTATTCTAATCTATTCTGTTCTGTTCTATTTATGTGTCAATTTTCTTTAATTTTATTCTATTCTACGTCTATTCTATTCTGTTCTATGTCTATTTCTATGCTATTTCTATTCTATGTCAATTCTATTTTATTCTATTCTATTTCTATTCTATTCTAGTCTGTTCTATGTCTATTCGATTTCTATTCTATATTCTATTCTATGTCTGTTCTGTTCTATGTCTATTCGATTTCTATTCTATATTGTATTCTGTTTTATATCTATGTAAATTTTATTCTATTCTATGTCTATTTTATTCTATTGTACGTCTATTCTATTCTATTCTATTTTATTCTATTGTATGTCTATTCTATGTCAGTTCTGTTCTATCTCTATTATATATATTCTATTCTGTTCTATGTCAATTTTATTCTATTTTGTGTCTATTCTATTCTGTTCTATGTCTATTTATATGCTTTTCTATTCTATTTCAATTCTATTTTATTCTATTCTATGTCAGTTCTGTTCTGTTCTATGTCTATTCTATTCTAGTCTGTTCTATGTCTATTCGATTTCTATTCTATATTCTATTCTATCTCTGTTCTGTTCTATGTCTATTCGATTACTATTGTATATTCTATTCTGTTTATATCTATGTATTCTATTCTATTTTATGTCGGTTCTATTCTATTCTATGTCTATTTTATTCTATTGTATGTCTATTCTATGTCAGTTATGTTTTATCTCTATTCTATATTCTATTCTGCTTTATATCTATCTCATTTCTATTCTATGTGAGTTATATTCTATTCTTATCTATTCTGTTCTGTTCTGTGTCAATTTTCTTCAATTTGATTCTATTCTATGTTTATTCTATTCTGTTCTATGTCTATTTATATGTCTATTTCTATGCTATTTCTATTCTATGTCAATTCTATTTTATTCTATTCTATGTCAGTTCTGTTTTGTTCTATGTCTATTCTAGTCTGTTCTATGTCTATTCGATTTCTATTCTATATTCTATTCTATGTCTGTTCTGTTCTATGTCTATTCTATTTTGTTCTATGTATATTCTATAGTCTATTCTGTTTTATATCTATGTAAATTCTATTCTATTTTATGTCGGTTCTATTTTATTCTGTTCTATTTATTATTTGTCAATTCTCTTCTATTTTAATCTATTTTATTCTATTCTATGTCAGTTCTGTTTTGTTCTATGTCTATTCTAGTCTGTTCTATGTCTATTCGATTTCTATTCTATATTCTATTCTATGTCTGTTCTGTTCTATGTCTATTCTATTTTGTTCTATGTATATTCTATAGTCTATTCTGTTTTATATCTATGTAAATTCTATTCTATTTTATGTCGGTTCTATTTTATTCTGTTCTATTTATTATTTGTCAATTCTCTTCTATTTTAATCTATTTTATTCTATTTTATGCCAGTTCTGTACTGTTCTATGTCTATTCTGTTCTGTTCTACAGTATGTCTGTTTCTATTCTGTTCTGTTTTATTCTGTTCTATGTCTATGCCAATTCTATTCCATGTCAGTTCTGTTCTGTTTTATGTCTATTCTATTCTATTCTATTCTATTCTATTCTATTCTATTCTATTCTATTCAGTTCTATGTTTATTCTATTCTATATTCTAATCTATTCTGTTTTAAATTCATGTCTATTCTATTCTATTCTATTCTATTCTATTTAATCCTATTTTTGTTCTATGTCTATTAGATGTCTATTCTATTCTATATTCTACTCTATGTCTGTTCTGTACTGTTCTATGTCTATTCTGTTCTGTTCTACAGTATGTCTATTCTATTCTATTCTATTCTATTCTATTCTATTCTATTCTATTCTATTCTATTCTATTCTATTCTATTCTATCCTATTTTTGTTCTATGTCTATTAGATGTCTATTCTATTCTATATTCTACTCTATGTCTGTTCTGTACTGTTCTATGTCTATTCTGTTCTGTTCTACAGTATGTCTATTCTATTCTATTCTATTCTATTCTATTCTATTCTATTCTATTCTATTCCATTCTATGTTACTCTTTTCTGTTCTATGTCTATTTTGTTCTGTTCTATTTCTAATCTATTCTGTTTTATGTCTATATCTATATCTGTTCTATTCTATGTTTATGTTTGCAATGAAGATAGTGAAGTAAGAGCGATCCGAATATATACTGCACTCCAATCTTTTGCTCACATGTAAGACAGTCACATATTAAACTGTCACAGTATCCGCAGGGGTTTAAGGCCTCCCTCCTTTCTGTGTTTGTACGTATGTGGAGAGAGAGAGAGACAGAAAGATCAAAGCTTCAAATCTGTAGCGTATTATTTCATCATAATAGCTTCATTTCTGCCTCCATCAGTCTATTCATCCCTACAGTTTTCCATCTTTAAAAAAAGAAATGAGTGATTCATGATGCCTAAAAGAAATGCATCAAGGAAATCTCACAGCCTTGGCCCCGACTGACAATTCTGGGAATGTGTTAAAACATCAGCAGTAATTTAGATTACATCTAGATGATAAAATCACGCAAGCACATTGGAACATCACAACAGAACATTGAACAGACACAGCAGATTTGTAGTGTGGATGAGAGGGGCACTGTGTGTTATGTTATGCATCGGTACACTACTGTAAGTGCTCTGCTGAGAGGGGACTCACATTCACGGGAGAAAATAATGAGACGGCGCCAGGGGTTGAGAATGATGGCAAGAGAGAAAATAGTGTGTCTCGTGTGATATTACTGTACTGGGAGAAGAGGTCAGATCTGCTTTCTCTGACAGACAAACAAAAGGACGAGAAGCCAACGACACATTGAGTACTTAACTTCACATGCACACTTTGGGATTCTCTCAGCAAGAGCTTTGAATGTTTCGAATCTAAAGGAGAAATACAAAATACTGTACGAAAGGAAAATGGAAACAGACTCGAGAAAAAAGGGCTTTACCAAGGGAAGAAGTGCTACTTTTAGCATCGATGGATTCAGCTTCACTATTGGTAAGAGAAACCAAAATCTGCTAATTATTACAAGTTTTTCAGAATATGATTTTGTTTAAAAGCGTGTTTTTTTAGATGTAACAATTTTTTGGTAGTCACACTTGGCATTCTACAGGTACAGTCATTTTTAAACAAAAAGTAAAAAATGGGTTGTTGAAAAGGCACTATTATAACTCTATATAGCAAGTTTTGCAACACTCTTAAGAAGAGGATGTGTTCATTATAATGCTATTTAATACATTATGTGTCTTTTTGTGTTGAAATAAATTAAAGGGATAACGCAAGGTTTGTTCAAAGTAACAGAAAATGTGTTGTTCCAATAATATGTCTTGTGTTAACACAACCATTTTTACGAGTGAACCAGAGTAAAAATCTCCTGACTCAACACAATATCATGACAGTTCTTACACATAAGGTAGTCAATTCGTATTTAACCACATTTTGTAACGTTGTGGTTAGGGGAGGGGTTTGATTATTGTTTTTTTAATAATAATCATACTTAATAATTTGTGCGATTTACTTCATTCAAATTCTTATAAATTAGCAAACTCGTAAAATATTCTTGTAGTTTCTTTCCATATAATATTTTGTTATGTCATCATCACCATGATTGCCAACATCTATTAGAGGAAAAAATGTAAATGCAATGGTTGTTGATACAGTACAGTCACATTTAAAATCAATCTAGATATTAAAACTCAAGTCATTTGGAAGAACTGTGACTTTAGATTGCAATTTTTGCTATATTAACAAATCTTAAGACAGGTTTCCATTTCTTGTCCATTAACACCCAGTTTCATATTGCTGTCTATTAGGCATGGGCTGGTTACCGGTTTTAAGGTATACCGAGGTTTTAAACAGTCAAGGTTTCAAAACCACTAAAATGTTCTGTGATATAGTTTCCAAGGTATGAGCTGTGTTTTTACGAAATTCATTAAAGGGGCCATGGCATGAAAATTAGACTTTTTCCATGTTTAAGTGCTATAATTGGGTCCCCAGTGCTTCTATCAACCTAGAAAATGTGAAAAAGATCAACCCAGTAACTTAGTTTTGGTAAACCATTCTCTACAAGCACATACAAAAATAGGTCATTGAAATTTGGCCCTCTTTATGATGTCATAAGGAGCTCTTATTAGAATAATACTGCCCCCTTAATCTGCACTATCCAATCACAGCACTGCCATTTAGTGCAGAGAAAAAGAGGGAGAAAAAAATAATTCACAGCACAATTGAGTTTCAATTGCAATAAACCACCATCATTGTGATCAGTGTTTGCACTTCATCTGCTCATTTGCATTTTAAAGGACACACCCAAAACGGCACATTTTTGCACACACCAACAAAGTGTCAATTTTAACATGTTATAATAAATTATATATTTGGTATTTTGAGCTAAAACTTCACACATGTGCCCTGGGGACACCAAAGATTTATTTGACATCTTAAAAAAGTCTTGTGCCATGGCCCCTTTAAATCATGAAGTCTTGTAATTGATTTGAAGTTTACATTTAATATACATTACAAAAATATTATATATTCTTTGAAAGCATATTACAATTTAAAGGCTTTATTTTTGCCTGGCATTTAAAAATATCACATTTTAGTGTTGCAATGGCAATACCACAACACCGTGAAACCGTGGTAATTTTTCTAAAGGTTATCATATCGCCAGAATCTTAAACCGGCCCATGCCTACTGTCTAAAGGAGAAATTTAATGGAGTTCACCCAAAATCTTTGGCATTATTTTCTCACCCGCATTTCATTTTAATCCTTTAATGTCTTTCTTTATTCTCCGGAATGCAAACTCAGATTTTGTTCGGGGTTTTCTGGTTCCCATGGGAGTGGATGGTGACCCAGGTGGTCCCCATTCACTCAAAGAATAAACAGAAAACCCTTGAAGCTTCAAAAGGACCCATAAGTTTTCAATAAATAACTCGACTTGACTTGTGTCATACATATTAAGTGTCTTAAAGACATTTACTTCTCTACTTTCTTGTTGTGGATATTGCTGTTGTTTTAAATTGTTACACATGAATTAAAAGAAAACTGACTCTGAACTCTGACTTAAACTGACTAAACAACAGTTCAGACACAGAGAATGTGCATTGAAAGGGAGGCAACACTTTTTAACAAAAAAAATCTGCATTTGGGTTCTAAAGAACAAAAAAGTCTTTTGGGATCAAACGACATGAGGGTGAAATTATGGATGCATAACGATTAATCGCGATTAATCTATAGCAGAATAAATTTTGTTTACATCATACATGTGTATGAACTGTGTATAATAACTTTGTAAAGACACAAACATGCATGTATATATTTAAGAAATGTTTACATGTGTATAAACATTTGTATATTTATGTATAATTTACATTATATATATAACTACTTAATATATAAATATATTTTTTTTTCTTAAAATTATACAATTATTTATATATACATAATTATTATACAGAGTTCACACACATATTTATATATACATAATTATTATACAGAGTTCACACACATATATGATGTAAACAAAAACTTTTATTCTGCTATAGATTAATTGTGATTAATCGTTATGCATCCCTAGTCTAAATAATGATAAAAAAAATTGTAATTTTTGGGTGAACTATCCCTTTAAGATATTCAAAAGATCTCATTTGTTATCTATCTCACACATACACAAAGTGATGGAAATAGGTATGCTCTGAAATGTTTGATTATGATTGGTTAAAATAGTTTGTGTAATAATCAATAATAACTCAACAATTCACTCAAATCATTCATGTTCCTAAGCAAAATAAACACTTCATGTCAGGGTCTTGATCACTCTGTCTTAAATTATTTATTATTTCATACTTTGACACACTTATTAAACATAGCAAGCAAATAAAAATTGTAAAAATACCTATTTACTGTTTAGTTTATCTACTTAACACTTTGTTAATGAGAAAATAAGTCTATAAACTCGCCAATGAGTTGAGCAATACAAGAACGCAGCAGGGAAGCTCATATTCACATTTTAACATAACGCCTGTGGCATTTTCAAACATCTGCCCGTCGTCATGGTTACATGGATGAGCGCTCATTTGTTCAGTGCGCTTTAAGCTCATTCTGTGTGGCGTGTTGTCAATCAGGTCCACTGGAGCGTAAGCATGACCACTTCCACCTGGCACCTGAGAATCACTTTTAATGGGTCTTAGTGTTGGGAGTGCGTGCGTCTTGTCGGTCTTAATAAAAACTTACCAATGCATTTTACAGTGTTGTGCAAAGACAGACTTGTATTCCAAAACAACAAATGATTGTTTTTTACAGAATGTACACAAAAGAAAAAATATAAAAACAGTTGGACTTGTGTCGGTAACAAAATGAAATAAAATGACATTTTTTGTTAGCGTGGTGGAATCAGCCTTTATAAAAGCCTTACTCTGTCTTTTTCTACATTTTTAAGAGATTTGCAGTACACTACAATCCTTAGACCCCTACTGGCAAAGATTCATTTTTAACACTAATGAAATGAAAGCACAGATGCTAAAGTCAGGGTACAGCAATGCTTCACACATCTACCAGCTTGGTGTATTATATTCACATTATGCATACAAATTAGCAGCAAAAGCTTTTTGTGTCATGCATTTAACTGAGCCTACCTATTATTATATTGGATTCTCTCTCTCTCTCTCTCTCTCTCTAGTGGCTAATGAGGATGGTGAAACAAACAGGCCACTGGCAAGATTTGCACGTAAGTATTTTCTTTTGCACCAGCAGGATTTTGTTTGTCCAAAGCCTTGTTTCATCATTAATGAGGGATGGTTTGAAATAAAGTGTAGTAGTCTGTTTGCATGCATATCTATTCATTTAGCAGATAGTCATATCTTACATGACTGTGACAGTGTGATGCTTTGATTCTGTGAGGTTTTAGCATCTAACAACAATCTAAGCAGATGGCAGATGGACCTGCATAGTTCTTTACACTGGTGCTCCACTAGATGGCAGCATCTGCTCTTAGATAAAAACATCAATACTTTTAATTTAGCAAGAGTTGATATACCACATCCACATGCATCTATATAGCGACATATTAATGATCATAAACAGACGAATGAATATAATGGCATTGGTATGAGCTAATAAAATATGCCAAGATGATGTTTACAAAAAACTTTTTAATCTTATGTTTTCATTTATATAATGTCAAACTACATACATGCTAATAAAACGATTTGAACAAAAACTATTTAATCAATTACATGATAATGTCATTAAATTATCTCAATCTAAGTGGCGTTCTTGTGCCTAAAATGTCACGTTGACCCCCTGAAATATGTTGAGAGATGTAAACGTGTTTTTATTCACACCAAACACAGATCCTTGTTCACTTTAAGTAGTCTTGCCCTACCCAATATGGTGGACTTGTTAATGTATCGCAGAAATAAGCACTTATCGGCGTCTATGCATTGTCTAGGCAAAGAACGGCTAGACACAGCACAACAGAATAAAATGTATGGTTCACAAAACACTAGATGATCCACCCGGATAAAAAATCTTCGCTATACCTTTAATACTCTTAGAGATACAATCATGATACTGCTTTTGTCTTACTGAATGTAGTATATTGTCAGCAATAACCTGCCTGTGCTGAATGATGTGCCTTATTTGATAACTGTCTGTTTAGGTTCTGGTCACCCAATGTTGCCAGATATTATTATGAAAAACAAGCAAAAATAATAGGCCAGAAAGAACAAAGTAAATTTCAACTTTGTCTTTCAGAAATAAATCAGAGAAATCGCTAACACTACATCTAATCATCACTTTATATCCCAAATGTCTCATTAATTGCTAAAACACTATGTCTTAAGAGGATTTTCAATAATGGGATTATTATTAAATCTGATCAATCTCCGTCATTTTACATTAAATTATACCGTTAACTGTCCAAACTTACTTATAAACGCAGATTCCAATATGAGTCATTTTGAAAAAACGAATTAGTCATTCTGGGAACTTCAAATTTTATTTTAAATATGAAATATTACGGCCATGCAGTAATTTATTTGAAATACTTTGCAAACTTTTCCTAAATTGTTTAACTTAATGGTGCAAATTAAAACATTGAGGCTCGGTTTCACAGACAAGGCTTAGCTTAAACCAGGACTAGGCCTTAGTTTAATTAAGATGTTTAAGCAAGGCTTAAGGCATGTTTGGCACACGTTTAAACTGTCTCAACTGAAAATAACCTGCACTGACAGATCTTAAAAATATTTTTTTCCTACTAAGGAAGTCTACGGTCACTTACTGCTGTGTGTTTACCATCATTTCTCAAAATATCTTCTTTTGTGTTCATCAGAAAAAAGAAATTCATAGAACAACATGAGGACGAGGAAATTATGACAGAACTTTTATGTTAAAGTGAACTATTCCTTTAAGATGGTCTAGCTGGACTTCTGAAAGACCAGCTGACCCACCAGCTTGACCAGCTTTGCCAGGCTGGGAGGGCCAGCTTAGACCAGCTACTGCCACCTTAAACCAGCTAAAACCAGCTACCAGCTTATGTTGGTCTATGCTGGATTTTTCAGTAGGGTAGTCGTGGCTTTAGCTCAGCCTTCTTTGCAAAACCAGACCCTGGTGTCCTCCATTCTTTCCATCAACAAAGCACCTGAACACAACAAGCTTGTTTTCACGACTTGGGAAGTGGGAATTGCCAAATTTCCAAAAGCACGTGAAGGCAATATCAGTCAGAAGTGTAACGTTTCATTGTTTATCCTTTAGACACCCATTCACACCAAGAATGATAACTATAAAGGTAACTATAATAATATAAGCATTCACTAAACAGTCAATAAGTGTTTATTTTAAGATTGCTTTGGCATTTTAAATGTGCAGCATCTTTAAATTCCAGTGAATTTTGATTGGCTGAATGGATTTCTGAAAATATGCCCTGAAAGTGAACACAAGATATCATCCTTTGTATTTATGGTTATTGCTTTGGTGTTGACTCCACTATTATCCTTGGTGTGAATGTACCTTAAGTCCTTGATTTATTTAATTTTAATTGTACTTTCCAGGATCAAAGTCTCAAAATGCACTATGGAGCTCGCTCACACCTGGGACCGGAAAAAAGGAAAAGGTCAAAGTTCAGAGCGATATTCCAGATGATCCACACAGAATAGAAGAGATCCTGGCCGATGAGCTTCCTTTAGATGGTCCAGATGCTACGGAAAAAACGGCTGTCAGGTTCATTTCACTCCTTTTACTCCTATGGCTAGATGTTTTTCTGATTGGTTATGATGATTCTCTGTGTCATCTCACATATAGTAAGAGTATAAAATGAATGTAGATTTACATATTTCAGATAATTTGGTCTCTGAAGTGTTTAATGAGAAATTAATTTAAAATGACATGTCTGACGTTTGTTTACAAGTTTCAAGATCTTGTCATCTGTCTAAGCACAGTTTGAGATGTTGTGTTGATCTCTTCAGATACTGTTGAGGAGGAGAAGCATGTGAGATTACAAATATGGTTTAAACAATACTTAGAAAAACACCAGAAGCAAGAGATTCAGACATAAGCTGGCATTTAATTCATTGCAGTATGTTATTTAAAATGTTGTCTTTTATTTTTTAAGGGGTGGTTTTGTTTTGTAAGGCCATATGAATTGTTCTTGGTTTTGGAGTATTGATTTTTACCAAAAAAACAAGATCGAGGTCAAACAGTGTCATGGTAAAGTATTATCAGCCTAACCTGACAGAATCTTCCTCAATATTGCCCAAAAAATGCATAGTTTTGTTGTATCGCTGCAGATACACACTTGAATTCATTGTTTGAGTCACGTGATTACAAATTGATCATGTTTGTTGGGACCTACATGTGACTGTCAATGACCCAGAAACACAAGTTAAAATAGAGACTAGAGTCAGTACATATTGTATAACTAAACTTGGCTGGCTCTAGCCATGAACATAGACATAAGGGCTGGCATTGCATTAGAAATTGTTGGCCAGCACAATATATCAAAATTAACGAAATACGAAAAACTGTTATATGTGTATCGATACGGTTTGCATTTTGCAGTAACTGACTACTTCAAAAAGTTGTTTATACTCAAACGAGAAGTTTGATGAAAGACTGGTATGCAAGTGGCTGCATGTGCACGAGTGCATGCTTGTACCCCGATGTTTAAAAGATCAGAAAGAATTTGAGAGATATAACACAATTTTCAGTTTTTAAATAGACTTTATTATAGTTCAAACTAATTTTACAAATTTAAAACTGTGAGGGGGTGTGCACACCAAAACTTTTTATGCGGCTGAAACGCCCAGTGGATGCCGAATGAGCACTTTGGTTGCTGTGATACTTCTGCTTTGTTTATCAGTCGATGTACGATACGCCGGTTGGTTGTTGTGATATTTGTCCCGCCCCTTCCTCCCTTGTGATTGGACAGTTGTGTGAGAACTGACATTGACAAGCTGAGCTTTTCACCCAAAGTTGAATATTTTTCAACTCTTAGCGCTCAGCACTGTTTCCATTGCAAACAATTGAAAACATACACCGACCACGGCCGTAAAAGCTTTGGTGTGCACGCCCCCTTATGCTGCGTTAAGAGCAGCCGCGGTAGAGGCATCAAGCGCGAGTGATTTCAGTGTTAAGTCAATGTAAAGACGCGTTGGCGCGGCGTGGTAGACGCAATTCTGCCTCATTCGTGCGTCTAGTTCTAGAATTGTGCGTTGCCGTGGCAAACCGGCGAGGTGAAAAATTTTAACTTTAGCAGAAAAACACGCCACGTTAACCAATCAGGAGCTTGCTCTAGTAGTGACATGATTACAGGAAGCGAGCGGAGTCTCAGAAGCCTCTCCCATGACACGAATTTCCGCGTGAATGTCTTGAAGACTAGAATTTCATGCGCGGCTTTCACACTTGCAAATGAACCGAGTAAGCTCAAAATGATCAAGCAGCAAATTAGACGTGGTAGACGCGCATTTGATGCCTCAAACGCGGCTGGTGTGAACCCATGGTTAGGAGGCGTTCCTAATTCTGGTTATCCTAATAACAACTTTAAACAAAAAATAACAGCCCTCTCAGTAAATGATGAAAGACAGATGACTTGAACTCCACAGCTCTCATTGGTTGTCGCCTATGAAAATCGTTCGTCATTTGCATAAATTTGAACTGTTCTAAACTTTGTCATGTAGCTGGACACGCCTATTCATGTCAGCAATGGCCACTGTTGCTTGTGTCACTGGGAATCAGCAAGCTTTCTTTGAAATGAATGAGATCGCGTTGTTTGCTAGTGGCTTGCAGTGTGCACGAAGCTTTATCGTATTGCATATCATATAAAATGTTTGTCTATCATATTTTTCCTTAAAGGTGCAGTGTGTGATTTTTAAAAGGATCGTTTGACAGAAATGCAAAATAATATACAAAGCTATATTTTCAGGGGTTTATAAAGAATTTTTAACAATGAACCATTAAGTTTTTATTGCCTTATAATGAGATGTTTTTATTTACGTACACAGAGGGTCCCCTTACGTGGAAGTCGCCATTTTGTGTTGCCATGTTTCTACAGAAGCCCTTAACGGACAAACTTTTTTTCCGGTGGCAGCTATCCAGTGGCGGCTGGTGACTTCTTTATTTTGAAGCACACAATGCGAAGTTCGTCACATGTATGTAGCTTGTCATGTGTGTGGTTCGTCATTTCAAAATATGTGTTCTGCGCTTTGAGAGATCGTGTGTGCATCACGTGTCATGCCAAAATAAGTGCCTGCTGCCTTGAACTTGAACTTGAAAGGAGACGCTCGCGTGTGCCAGATACTCGCACATCTCCTGCGTAATCAGAGTTTACTGTTAAGGGAGTGTCTTGCGTGTATTTAGGGAACGTGAGCGTCTCTTTTATCATAAACGGTTTTGACGCGTCTCCAGCAGGCACTTATTTTGACAAAACACGTGATGCACACAGGATCTATATTTTGGAAAGGGAACCACACACGTGACAATCCGAACACTTATTATGAATTAGCGCATCCTCGGAAGTGCAGTCACGAGCCGCCACTGCGGCTATCGTAGCTTTTCTATGCTTTTGAAAAGCAATGGGTGAGCAGTGGACTGAGCCGTTGGTTGCAATTCGCAACCTCACCACTAGATGCCGCTAAAATTTACACACTGCACTTTTAATATCGTGTTTTCTTAAAATAAGTTTGTGATTCAGATTGAGGTTTAAATTTTAAATATAAATGTAGTTTTTGGAGGTTCAGCTCTAGATCAGATTCAGGTAAGGCTGCAGCCGATTAAAGTATGACTGGAGACTTTTATCCTTTGCTATAGGATATGGGTTATGATCGAGTTGATCATTTGGTACGTGTTGGCCAGGCTCTAATAGGAATTGCTTTCTTTCAGCCTGATGATTATAATGGATAGTTTGAAAGTGTGTTTGATTTAAAGTAAAGGCTTCAATGATTCAATATGGTATAGAGTCCATTACCTGAATTTCTCACCACTTTGAAGAAGCATGAACCGCCATCACTTCATGTGCCCTTCTCTTGACCCTGTGAAATCAATGTGTTTACATTCGTTTCAGGGTTAATTTCACAGATGGAGTCGTGTGCGTGTTTTTTACATGCAAGATTGAAGATACTGTTGAGTGTAGATGAGCATATCGTGAGTGGAGCAATAGCTCTTCTGCTCTTCATCTAACAGTCCCGCTGTTTTTTATGTGCAGATATCAACACAGCAAAGTGCCATACAGTGTGATCCATGGATTAATTGATGTGAAAGCACAAATTAATGTATTGTACAATACTGCGCATTATAAGTTTGGTAGTAAAACCAAAGGAATTAAAAACAGGAGTAATATATAATGTGAAAACCCAGGTTAAGTCTTGTGTGAAATATAATATTGATATATTTAATATTGACTGAATAAGGCCATATCAAATACTGAAATCAATATATAAGTTAATATATACAAACATACATACCACATCAATAAGTGTAATGCTTTATAGGCTTTCAGGTTCTGCATTTGAATGCACTCAGACTGCTTTAGTTTGGAGAAATGCTGAGAGCTGTTTCTGTATTCTTTATAAAGAGAGCCGTCTTTCATTCCTACTCAAGTCTGAGACGGATAATTGAAAATATCTAGTTAGTGGACGGATCGGTGATGAGTGTGAATGTAACTGGAGTGTTTTGTCTTTTCTCTGAGATAACATTCAGGGTGAAAAACTTTTAAATTGCATTTTCAACTTTTTGTCTCTTTTTATTTGTTTGAGATTATAGACTGACAAATGTTATTAAAGAGAGAGGAAATTATATCCGTAAATATTTCAAACCTTTTATCACCCACATGAGCACCATGCCTCAATGTGGAGCATGGGCATGTGCGTAAACCGCTGCCTTGAAGTTTCAAGTCTGCTTCTTTGTCCCTGCCTAGTCTAGGATATATTTTGATTTGCCATAAAACGTGATTTGATCCTCATCTAGGTCACAACAAAAGACAAACAAAATTTGCATAAGCTGACAACACACAAATAATTCTAGTTTCTTGTGTCTTTTTTGAAAACAACCATTAAACATTCACAGTGCTGGAGGAAAGTAAGTGAACCTTTGATTTAACAGCTTGTTGAACCTTATTTGGCAGCAATTACTTCAAGCAAATGCTTTCAGTAGTTCTGAATCAGACCTGCACATCATTCAGAAGGAATTTTTGCCCATTCACCTTTACATTACCGCTTCAACTCATTTGTAGGATGTCTGGTGTGAACCGCTCTCTTGAGGTCATTTCTATAAGGTTAAGGTCTGGGCTTTGACTAGGCCACTCCAAATGGCACATTTTGTTTTTTAAGCCAGTCTGTGGTGGATTTACTTCGATGCTTAAGGTTATTGGCCTGCTGCATCAACCAGCTATTACCGAGCTTCAACTGGCAGGCAGCCACCCTGACATTATCCTGTACGGTTCATGAGTTCTTCTTTACTTCATTGAATATTCTGTGTTGTGCCCTAAGAGTCATCTTGGCTGTGCTCCCACTTCTAGGAAGGGTAGCTACAGTATTAAACTGTCTCCATTTATAGACGATTTGTATAAGTGTCGACTGATGAATCTCTAAACATTTTGAGATTGTTTTGTATACCTTTTCAGCCTTACGAATCTTTAGAGTGGCATGGTTCATAAGAGCTGATTCTTCTTAAGACAGCAATCTTAAAGTGCCCAACTTAAAAAAAACTCACTTTTTCAGGGTTTTCGAGTGTTCTTTTGTGTCTCTGGTTCTTCCACACACATACAAACTTGGAAAAAAATCCATCCATCCTGTTTTGAGTGAGATACAGGTTTCTGAATGTCCTCTGCCTTGAGTCTCAGATTGCGCGGTTTCAAAATCAGCTCTGTTGTGACGTAACTAGCCTTGTCGTCACATTCCGTTTGAATTTTCCTGCCCACCACCCCACTACCCAGGTCTTCATCCACCAGGTAGCTAGAGAGCAGTCACTTCGCTGATATCCTCTATACTGTTATCATGGCTCACGGAAATAACAGCTCTATTTGGATATTATGTATTATACTCCCGCCTACTTTTAAAAACAAAATTTTTAACTCGTGTTTATGTGTTTACTGGAACCTAAAGTGTAATCTCATCGTTACGACGTAAATAGTCCTCAGATTGTATATTATATTCTATTACAAGATGTTCATGCGAAATCTGATGTAAACAACAGAGTATATATTTATATTTCAAGGATTATACGCATTTTTGGACATAAATGGTCATTGGATATATTTTATGGGATGGTTTTCATGGATTATTCACACATCTGAAACAAACTGGATTCGATACGCGATCTTTATATCGACACAAAGGTAAGAAGTTACGTTTATATTTTGCTTGTTGTCATCTGGACTTCTGTCACAAAATACTACATTTATGATGCTAGAGCATCTGTATCTCAAAACAGAGACCATACACTGATGCTAAACCCGTAAGTTATACATTTTAAACGATGTATAGTAATGTTAATATTATTCATGTTTGTACACAGTAGGCTATATAGATATTGTTGGCAGCGTAAACTGAGATCATCCCGCCCACGAATTGGTGCATGTCGAGTGGGTGAACTTGTGTGTGTGTTTTAGCATTAATTTGCCATTGAGAACGACGAGGTGGCTAACCGCTATGGTAGTTAGTTTGCAGCGTGGTTTCTCCTGCAAAGCCAGTGACCAGCTACCGTACTTTTCAAAAGTAAAAAGAAAAATTTAACTGCTTTGTTTTACAATTCTACATGAACTTACTAAGTAATAGTGTTTTGCCAAACTAACCAGGACCGGACCTTACCGACCCGGCTTTTCCAACGAGCCTAACGTACCCCCAATTCTCTTATCACTTTCCCAAGATACGGCGGACCTCCCGCTAGCTTCTAGCAATTAGCATGCTGTCCACAAGCAGTATACATCACCCGCCGGGTCTTAATTTCTGTAATTTGTGAAAATAATGCATTTGAAAATGTTTTATAACGGGAATATGTTAGCATTGTCCAGGGAAAACGAGTGTATTGTTGAGACTGCTACATCACAATTTACTCTCGAATCATTATGTGTCATGAGTTTCTTCTCCTGGAGTGTACTTATTACTGATATTTTTTGCTTGATTTGTCTGTACATAAACCGTTAATAATAATATATAAAAACAATAATACAGTCTGTACTGCTCGCAATAACATTGCGCATGCGCACATGACGTTAGTAGTGGGGCGTGGCCAAAGGAGCACCAGCTCATAAATATGTAATGAAATCTGAAATGCACTGAAACAGAGACTACTAGAGATGGGTAAGAATCTTTTCCTACAAGGAAACATGTTTTATGGAACTCATACACCTATTAAACTTGTGGAATAGCAGTCATAAGATGGGCACTTTAAAATGTTTGAGTGTCTTTTAATCAAAGTATTCATTCAGACGTGATAAAAAGCTGTTTGTCCTCTGTTTTAAGATACGTATTAGAGAAGTCTGGGAAACAATGTTCAAACTTTGGCAATGATAACCACGCAAGACGGCAAAACGTCGCTATGGTTACCTCTTTGTCAATCATCACATTTTTGAGAATAGTCGCTTTCTACATACTTCCATCACTGCTGGTCTTCTCAAATAACATACACAAGCTTTGTCTTCATTTTGGGCTTACTGGGCAAGTTTCTTCTTCTTCGGCTGTTTCACTGCTATTGTGGGCTACACGCTTGGATACTGCCTACTAGTGGTCTGCATTTATAATTGTACTTTGGCGAAAACAAAAACGCCGAAGTATAAATGAAAACTGATACGTAGCTTATGGCGGCGAAGCTACCCCGTATGATCTACACAGAACTATAAAAATCCCTAAATTTGGTGCTTAATCAAATGGACCAACCGAATCTCATTGGAATCAGAGCATATGAAATCTGGTATTAGAAAAAACAGTAATGATATCCCATCCCTAACCCTATTCCTAAACCCAATGTCACAAGCGACAGCAAACCATTTAAAAACAATTTTTTATACGAATTGCCATGAGATTGTGTTGAATCGACATACTGTGTTTTCACAGCGGTGGTGCAATCATTTCAATTCAATGCCATAGAGAATGGTGATAAAATCTGCTTGGTTCCTCTTCTTATGTAATAAGGAATCAGATTTAAGTTTTCATTTACATTTTAATATATAGTTCAACTGAAAGACAGGCATGTGATTTTGGACCCGTATTGTGTTTTAACAGTTTATAACCCTGAATAATGTTTATGTTGGATTTTTATATAATCTAAACTAAATTCAACTTACATTTACTTGTTATAAGTTGAGATGGATGAGTTTCGATTGATTGCTTTCATTGAAGTGTCTGTTAAAACAATTTCTGTGCTTAGAACCAATTTTCCGCTAGTTTCCATTAAAAGTGGTGCGTGTAAATTTTAGCCTCATCTAGTGGTGCGAATTGAAACATACGGTACTCCCCTCAATTATAAAACGCATATGGTAGCTGCCACGGGACAAACATGTCATCGTCTGAGACAATGTAGGGACGAAATGTGCTCTGTAGAGCAGTTTGTCCTTTTAGGGCTACTGTAGAAACATGGCGGTGACTTCCATGTAAGGGGACCCGCAGTGTATGTAGATAAAAACGTCTCATTCTAAGTTAATAAAAACAATACAGTTCATTATGTAAGGTATTTATACACTTCTAAAAGTTACACACTGCACCTTTAAGGTTTGTAAGTCAAAAAGCTGTCATCTAAACAGGCAGAACATGCAAAAAAAGTCTGCCCTCTGTGCCATTTGAGAAATAATTTCCAAATTAAGTCTCATATCAGATGAAATAGTCCCATTAGCATAAGCACGTCTGTAATATTTTTGTAATGACGCTTTACGTAATTACTCATGAGACTAAGAGGCATCTAATAATATATCAAATATTCATTATCTTGCTCCCCTAAAGAGAAATACACTTTTGAAAATGATTGTTATTACCGTGTTTGTTCCCCACAGATGTTGCCATGATGGCAGTTCTCGTAATGTGAACATATCCTTTAACCCCAGTGTTTCTCACTGGATTTTGAGAGACTGTGGCGGTGATGACATCACACGCTATTTAACATATATATGTGACGTCATCACGTGTTTGCGTTTCATCGAGTGTTGGAACCTGAAATAAGTTTCATTTCTACTCTTTGATGGGTCAAATTTGACATATTATCTGTTTTCTTGTCAGACATAAAACGAGTAGACTAAAGTAGTGACGAAACACGACCCAGTAACACCTCGTGTTTAATCCAGCAGCTGTTCCTTTAACTGCTGCTAAAATCCTGATTTATAAACGCGACATCCTCTGACAAAATCACCATACACTTACATTGAAGCCTTACTGCTGTTGCTCTTCTCATCAATGTGTTGTGAGCCCTATTTTATTTTAAAAATGAGAGAAAACACTGCTGTTGTTACACAGAACATGTGCGCGTGCACACCGCATCATAGGGAGAGAGAAAGCTCCCACATCAAGAAAACGTGTGTGTGTGAAACACTACTGATTACCTTTGTTTAGTCATGATAAACTAGATCAGTCATCTTCCCTGTTAGTAACCTCCGTGACTTATGACGTTTACGCGAAAAAGAAAGTATACGGAGGAACGGACAAGCACCGCCACCTTTTCACTGAAATGAGACAAAGAGACGCGCGCTGTCAAAGCGCTGCACGCAACATTATGCTGCGTTTACACCAACCACGGTAGAGGCGTGAGGCGCGAGTGATTTCAATGTTAAGTCAATCTGAAGATGCGTTGACGCACGTCTGGAGGTCCCGCTGTGCAGATGAGGCGTTTGGCACGGCGCGAAGACGCGTTTCTGCCTCATTCGGAATTGAGCCTTGTGCACGGTACACGCGAATGGTGCTGCAGATTGTATTCACGCGAATTTGCGGCTGATGCCCGAGTTGAAAAATTTGAACTCTGCGGAATTTCGCACCGCGTTAACCAATCAGGAGCCTGCTTGCTGCTGTGGCGGCAGCCCCGCCCGGAGTCACTCATTCAACCTGAAGGAACGCTTGATATTGTCCGTAAGCAGTCACCCGGAGCTATACGACACAAGTTCTTATTTCTATAGAGACAGGAATAAAAAGGACCTCGCTTGGAAGAGTGTCAGTGAGGACATTGGGCAACCTGGTAAGTTGTAATACACGCTTCACTTTTGAGTCACGTGGCGTTTATCTACCCGCGCCGTTTATTTTCCCCCTATAGTAAGGTTACCAAATACAAACCAGTAACTCTCTCGATAAATGCACATCATCAACATCAGCCATCTTGCAAACAGACAACCGCATAGCACTTGCCCCTCCCACAAGAAGCGGATTTTGCCTATGAAGCACGACAAATGCTTGCTTTTTCCGCACGTCTACTTCGCTCTACACGCGCGAATGCATTCAAACTGTTCAAGCGGTAAACTAGGCGCGGTAGACGCGATTTTGACACCTTAAACGCAGTTGGTGTAAACGCAGCATTAGAGAGATACGGGCGCGTTGAGTGGTCACAACAATGAATTTAAGCCGTTTTAAACCGTTAAATATAAATGTAAATTGGAATCATGGGAAATTTATTTGTGGCGGCCAGTGTTGAATTCATGGTGATGCGCTACGAGTAAATCAATGTATGGGAAACACTGAACCTCAAAAATGACATTTGAATATTCTGTCTAAAAAACCCATGAATATTCGAACAAATTCGAATATCTGATTGCGCATTTGGTCAATGACGCGCATTACGTCAATAACAGGACTAATTAATACAAAGACACATAACTACTTGTATAGGTCATTTATTTAAGTTTAAACATATTTGACAACGTATTACCTACACAAAAACTTGTTTAATACCTGTACAAGATGACATTTGCTGCAATGCGCGAGAAACGCATTGTCTGCTTTCAAAACGAGACAACGTATCTCAAAAAGAGAAAAAAGATTCCCTCCTTGTTCAGCGAGTTCAGGTACCAAAGAAATCAATAGCAAGACGTATTTTTTGTAAAAAAAAAAACTAAGTGACATCTGTCTTACGATCAGGTAGGCACATACAGATTTAAAAAAGGTCACACAGACGCAATCATTGTGAAAGACTGTCTTTGGTGTTAATGTGTTGTTTTGTTAAGAGATGAGTATAGAAAGACACTTCCTGCAGGCTGACGCCATGCGCGTGCCATGTAGTGGTTCTCCGTGACCCTTCATGAAATGATCAAACCTGTTAAACTTGTGCTTGTGTGTGTGTGGTGGATGATGAACTAGTTATTGATTGGGCAGATTGATGAACTCTAACTGATTGTAATCAATAACACAATTCCACATTGACTGTAGTTATCAGTTATCCTCTGACAATGCTTGACCTTGCCTGCTATACCCAAAATTAATCTTGAAAATCAAACTAATCAAAATGTACAAATCTGTATTTTAGAAGGGTATTGATACGCAACCCTTTCACAATTGAGTCACTATTTAGATTGCCCTTATTATTGTGCATGCTCTTAAGAGCAAACAATCATAACTCTGTTTGAACAACAAGGCTTTGTGGACTCATTACGTTGACGCAAGCAATTTGTAACATTCACCGGCAAGATGTTTATAATATGCTGGCTGATGAAAATTATTTACAGTCACGCAGGCTGTTGTTAATATTGGTTAGCAACGCGTGTTGTTGTTACGTTCTCATTAGAGCAGCTTGTTCAAGTGCCATCGAAATATTGAAGAAATAATTGCTCCCCATTCTTTAGTTTGACAGATCAACACTTTAAATCAAATACAAAACAGCCGATACGGCTCACGTAAATGAGTCACTCATTAATTTGTAGGTGTGTGTGTGTGTTTGCCTGATGAAAGAAAAATCACCAAAAAAACTATGTCGAAAAACTTAAACTCATTTTGAACATAGCAATGTTTTTAAAAGGATTTCTCTGTATGTATCTGTCCCATGGTATAAATTAACAGAGGGTGGTAAATGCTTAACTATTTGAGGCAATTTGATTTTGCAATTCAATTAAATAAAATAATAAAATAACTCTCTACTGTACAGTATATGAGACGTGCAATTGTAAGATCATTATTTTCTCTGTGGCTTCACTTAATGATAACTGGACATGACAATTCACCTCATTGTGTTATTTATTTTGTATGCTAACACATACAGCCACTGTGGTTATATTTAAATGAATCCACCGTCTTGTATTCTGCAAGTGTACATTGTTGGAGCTGCCCCTGTCTGCTCTCAGCCAATCATATTTTGAGGAAGTTCTCGCCAATTTAGTGTGCAGTGTGCTTCAGGCCACCTACAGTATAAACTGAAGCTGAAACTATTTCTCAGTTGGGTGTTTTCAGATTTGTGTGAGTTCTGCATCTGAGACAGAGCAACGTTTTAATGTCCTCCTGTGAGACCTTTCCTGTGTCAACAGGGCTGCTGGCAATGACCTGTGACATTTGGAGACGTTTACCTTTGTAGGCTGTGATGTCTGCAGGATTATGTTTAACTATATAGTAGAGGTCTGCTCCCGCCCGCTCCCGCAAGGTTCTATTCTGTACCCACCCGCTCCCGCTTAAAATTCACTCTGTGTTCTTCCACTATCTGCATGGAGTTCTATTTAAAGAGCACCTATTTCACTGCTAAAAAACAACTTTATTTTGTGTATTTGGTATAATACAATGTGTTCGTGTGGTTTATGGAAAAAAACACATTATTTTCCACATACCGGACATTTTTGTAGCTCCAGATATCCTGCCTTCCTCAAACGCATTGATTTTGTACAAAACTCATCGATTTGAAAAGCTCTGTGTCCCAGCTAATCTGTACGTTGTGATTGGCCTGAATACCTCTGACATCAGCCGGAAATGTGACGCTCTTTACCATGTTTGAAAGATTTGCTCACAATGCAATGCTAACAGGAGTTAACATACGGGCTGTGAGTCCAAGCAGGAGGAATTATGATAATGTCGGTCTTGTCCATGTCAACAGGCACAGGAAGTAAACTGTTTCCTACAATCTCTGTGTTTTTTGTAGTCCAAGAAAAGAGATTTAGGTTGCAGACGATAACTCGCATTATCATTTACTTTGGGGTTTGTACCTTTTGCATATGGTTAACATGTGCTAATACACACTTACACACCAAAGGAAATGTAAAAACGTGAATTGGACTGTAGTTGCTCTTTAATGTTTATGGCTAGTTGTACAAACAACGGCCTGATCTCTCTTTATTTTATGTGAATCATAAAAAGTATGCTTTTTTGAAAAAGCAACAACAAAGCCCCAAAGCCCTTATCCCATGCTAATTCCAACATCATTTGGAGAAAAGCAATTGTACAGAAAATGTGCACAGGAGATTGTGATTTTATAAAGTACAATTCTTTTGGGGAAGGAGCGTGTTTTTTTAGGTGATTTCAAATATTAACATTTGCTTTAGAGATCATGCACCCCGCCTTTAACTTTATTCGTTATTAACTAAATAAATAAGCCATATGATATAAAAGATATCAATAAATAAACAAATACAAACTCACTTATAGTAAGGACAAAATTAAAGAGGCCCTTCCACATAAAACCGTTTTGACTATTTTTTGATATGTGTTAGGTCCATATGTGTTTGTGTTGTGTCGTGAATGTGAAAATGAACTTCCACCTCCTCTGTCAGCTCTAGCCACTGAAAAGAAATAAGCGGAGAAATCAGGTCAGTTAGAAAAGCTTATCAGTGTGACGTGGAACTGATCGAGGTCATTACTATTCATGAGCTCTTCAACTTGAGACCGCGCCCACATATTACGTGTAGTTCAGTTAGTTTTCATAACAAGTTACAGCAAGGATGGCTATATGTCAACCGTACCGTATTCGGGCCATTGTTTTTCGTCGAGACATCATTCCTATTAAACGAGGGGATCATAACAGTTGCTACATGTTTGGATGTTCAGAAGAACGCTGGATTTGAAGAGAGACTGCGATTAAAAAGCAATGATCCTCCATCAATATTGGATCCGAACAGAATGGCGCAGCTTATGTGAGTAAAACACTTTAGTACTATGTGTCACTGTGGCGGCCGGTGTTTTATGGGACGCGAATTCATGCTGCACACGCTTTGAAAGGGTTTATGATAAAAGACACGCGTGTGTGTGAGTAAAACACTTTAGTACTATGTGTCACTATCAGTTGCGTCCGGGATTTCTTTTCAGAGGGACGCGATTCACGCTAATTCATGATGCACACGCATCGAATGTGATAAAAGACACATGTGTGTGTGTGTGTTTGTGCGTTCGTAACATGTGCATCGAAGGGTTTATGTAAAAGACGTGTGTGTGTGTGTGTGTGTGTGTGTGTGCTGCTACATGCGCATCGAAAGGGTTTACGATAAAAGACACGTGTGCGTGTGTGTTTGTGTGTGTGTGTTTTTGTGCGTGGGTTTACGATAAAAGACACGCGTGTGTGTGTCAAAAGGGTTTATGATAAAATATGTGTGTGTAAGAAAGACACTGTGTCTTAAGAAACTCACTTTACATTAAACTGTTTGGACATTAGATTAAATTGAAAGTTAGTTTGAACGAAAAACTGTTATCCAATCATAGCAGTGGGTGTTTACTTCCAAGTCGTCAATGCAGCCCGCCCATTAAAACGGATCTTTTCTCTAACCAGCCTCAAAATCAGGGTACAAAATGGCCTATTACTTATTGCTTTTGATGTTTTTGGATGTAAAAACCATGCAAACGTCATGAGTAGACCTCAGACAACAGTATAAAACAATAAAAACGACAGAGGAAGGGCATCTTTAAACCTTTATGAACCAGCATTCCTTTGCGCTTTTGCTTCTGTCACGGTCCTGCAAAGTTGCCAGATCCGCATAACAAAATAAACCCAATAGCTGTAACCAAATTCAAGGGCTGCGACCTTTTAAGGAGCATTTCACCCGTAGAAACATTAATCTTTATTGAAAGTGTGTCATATTTGTAGTCGAAATGTAACATACATTTAAAATTTGGTGCCTATTTGACCAAGAAAAGGAGTGTTTGTAGTCTCACCCCCTCAACAAAGATATGGGACTTCCTTCTTTCAATGATGCAAAATGATGATTTTACATCATTGAAAGAAGGAAGTGCAACACTGAAATCTGTATTTCTCCTGTCTCAGTGGCAACTGAGAAAATGATGCTTGACCATTCAAAAACATGACTGGGGTTCTAACTAAACAAAGCTTAATGCAAATGGATAAGGTGTCCCTTTAAAGGCGAGCACTCAGTCTTTGAAGGAAGCGCAAGCCTCTGAGCACGCAGCTTGCCTTGTATGAAGCTGACTTTTTGACAGTGGTGCAGGAGCATGCGACGCCCCAGACCAACTAATCGATAATCGATTAGCTTGTTTGGCACAAAAGTAACGCAAGAATGGTTACGTACTAGGACTGCATGCATTCTTGTGTGTACTAGCGTAATGCAAGTTAACCTGTTTGACACACGCTGCCCAGGAAACATTATCAGGAGAAAACAATCAGGATTCCTAGATGAAAAAACGGGATAGCTATAAATGCTTATTCAAGCCTTATCAAGCACAAGTGCAGCGTTTTTCTCATTTGAGGGTAATTTGCCATAAAATTGCATTTTCGGCAGCAGGCTCGGCTTTCTCACTAGAGCTTAAGGTTTAGTCTGTCTTTTAGATATTAATTATGATGTGATTTACATGTACTTTATAGACATTAATAGACAATTAATAAAGATTTTTTACACATATTTACAATAACAGTAGCCTGGATTATTACGGAAATGTTGCAAGGCCTGTGACCTTTTGTTGGTGCATACATGTTGCTTTTCACATTTATGCATTTGGCAGATGCTTTAAGTTATATAAGTCTTCCTCTCATGTTCACCATATAAACCAAGACGAATGCTAATACCAGATGTGCATGTTTATGTGTGGCCACGCTAGAAGCCAGTCCCCTGGGCATACAATATAAAGCCCACTTAAAGCACGAAAGTGCAAAGCATCATCAAACAAGACACAGCACAGGCGCAGCATCTTTTCAGATAAAAGCAGGGTGGGAGTGAGGTGTCTTTGACTTTGGCCTGGTATTTTCTCCCGGGTCCTACATCAAGTAATTGAAAGGCCTGTAGATGTGAGTTATTGTCGTAAGGGGAAGGAGAGACGGGTGGAGGTGATGAACTAGAAGCAGAGAGATAAACAGACATTAGGTCTGTTTGGACAGGAACTGTTTTACTTGGGGCACGTGAGGTAATTGAATTATTCACAGGTTGCTGGTTTTATTGTTGGCTGGATGTCCTCTCGTCCAGGCCTTAATTACTTTTTGACATTCGAGGGTAATGTGATTGCCATCGAAATCAACATCTTTGAATGGTTTAGAAATGGCAGATTTAACACTTTTATCACAGCAATGTATTAGCATTTTTGAAATGCACTTTTAAAACAACAAAGATACCATTTACATTTTGTATTAGAGATTTGTTAAATTATATTTGATTAAATGGCTCGGTTTGAATGGAAATCAGTAAACAGCAGTTTTCAGCCCTGCTGCTCCGTCTTCATGGCTGATAACAGCTGTCTCTCAATGCTTCCCTGGAGAAAAACATTTCCAGCATGAGGAATCAGATCTGCACTTTAGATGCAGGCTGGACAACACAGCTTTCAGCCTTATTGGATTTTGGGGGTGGCCAGGAAACTTCCCTCTCCATTTATATAATGATCCTATTGTAAGGAGCAGATGGAAAAAAATACATCAGGACCAGAAACAAAAAGAGGGATAAACCAAATCGAATCACGCCTTTGTGGTGTTGTTTCTTGGCCGAGAGGTAAAGGGAGCAGTGTTGGGTGTTCCTATATACAGTAGCACAGCTGCATTGCGTTGTCAGCGCAAAGCTCATAGGTTTTTTTCTCCTGAAAGCACTCATACTGTAGTGATAAAATGTATTGCTTTAATATGTCACATGAATTAAAGCAGATGTCAAACGCATAAATATAAATCTTGGGGGACAACAGAAACATGCCTTTGGATTTAGGGCCAGATTTACTAAACGGGGTAAATTAGCGTGAGAGCCCAATTCCAAAAAAGCACTAATGGGAGTGGTAATATCTGCGAGTTATTTACTAAAAGACGCGAAATAAATAACATAGGTGCAACAGCTGATTTCCATAATGACCAACGCAATCTACTAGGGCTGGGCAAAAATTATTCGTTTTTTTTTTTTTTTTTATGTGGTGGATTCAAAATCGATTCTCAAAGAGCAGAATCGATTTTTTTCCCCATATTTATTTCTGCAAACATTGAACGTAAGATTAATGTTAATCTAATTACTAGTCTTCTTCACTAGATGTCACTCTCTTTTTTGTCTTGCGCGATGTTAACAAGGAGCGAGAGGCGAGCCTGTCATTCATTTATTCAGTGCTAAAAATGGCGGTTTCAGGTGCTTCATCGAAGTTTATGCCACCTTCACATAAAAAGTCAGAGGTATTTAAGATTTCGCAAGCAAGGCGACGACGATAGTGTTGTGGCTTTTAATTTCTTTTTATTAATAACCCACTTGTAAACGGCTGTTCACTGTTTTTTTATTAAGTTGAATCGAAAATTGAATCGAGATTCGAAATCGAATCAATTTGAAGTTTCTAGAGGATTTTGCCTCTAAGCTCCTCAGTTGTTCTTTTAACAACCCTTGACTGGATGGTTCTTTGGTGAAGCAAAAATTATTCTTATATGGCACTGCTGTAAGAAACCTTTTATGGCATCATTACTTTTAAGAGTGTAGTGAAGAACAAAACATTAAAAACATCCCATTACAATGAATTTACAGTACATATGCCAAGTATCAGAATCCATAGTGTTTTTGTGTTAATAGTCGTGTTTATTGAACAAATTTAATTTTAGTATATTTGCAAGGCAATGATGAAATGATTTAGTTTTAGAAGTCTGAACAGAATTGACAGCTGGGCTTTAGCAGTGCTTTTTGTCGTCTGTCTGGAAGAAGCTGTAGTTGGCAGGCGTAAGTTAATTTCTAGACATTAAAGTCCACTCTGAATGTCTGAAATAAATCAAGCAGTGGTCAGTAAAGTCTCTCAATGTCTCTCAATATGGCTGCTGCCTTTTTTTCTCTCCACTAGTACACAGAGGATTTGTTTCTTTGGCACAGTTGCATTTTGTAACTTTTTAGTTCCCTTAACTATGCTGCCCTGTTTTTTTTTACATCATAATATAGTTGTGTCCCAAATCAAGGGCTGCGACCTTCTAAGGATGTGACCTCAGATGGTGAGCACTCTGTCTTTGGAGGTTGCAGCCTCCAAAGTCCACTAAGAGAACTGAAATGAGACGGTCTAGTCTTCGGATAATAAGCTTTCCATTGATTTATGGTTTGTTAGGATAGGACAATATTTGGCCGAGATACAAGATTTGAAAATCTGGAATCTAAAGGTGCAAAAAATCTAAATACTGAGAAAGTCTTCACCATGCATATTACTTATGAAAAGATTTGTTTTGGGCTCTCTACTGGCTTACTGCTACTGAAATTGTAAGCATTTACATAAACCAAACTATAATGTGAAATCCCCAAGGAGAACGTAGCAAACGAAGTTTGAGTTTTTGGCCATTTTTGATCGCGACATCCACTCTCAAAAAAAGATTTGTAGAGTATTTACAATCGTTATTTTTGGCATAAAAGAAAAATCGATTTTTTGACCTGTGCAATGTATTTTTTTAGCCTGGTCCAACCAGACTCTCTGGCCACGCTCCATTGCAAAGCGTCACTTCCGTTAAGGAGGGTCCATTGTTGAAGTTTAAAACTATTGGATCTGCCCAGAGTCACTCAGGATCTGCCAAAGCCAATCGCTAACATGTGGTCGTGACGTATATCATGCACCGAGACCGGCGGGAAACAACAAGTCCGACCAACAAAACTTAGCAAACCTGGTTCTTGCTCTGGCTTTAACTTCTGTATATTTGGCAGTTTTGCAACAACGGACCGAATAGCTTTTCTCACATCTTTCTCCGCTGCCATTACTGAACTACAACTCAAACTGACGCACGACCTCAACGTCTTCGTTCTTAGCCACCCCCCTCTGTTCGCTGATTGGACCTACAGATTTTTGCAGGAGAAAACAAAACTCTACATAGCAGTCACAGACGTAGTACTGAAGCGAAATGAAAATTAAGCGGAAGCACGTAGGAGGGCGGAGCCAGGCTAGTATTTTTTGCCTTTTCTACAAAAACTGTGCAACTTACGACTGATTCTGTGGTTCAGGGTCACATATATAGTCAAACGGTTGCAATCAAATTTCCGGCTGACTTCAGAGGTATTCAGGCCAATCATAACCAAGCTGCACAAGCCCTGAAAGGTGAAGCCAAAACGTCTCGATCGCCCCCCAGTGACTGGTCCCAGTATAGGTAATAAACCCCACCTCCCCCAGTTATTCAATGGGACTTGAGACCAACTTAACAATTTAATTACACTTCAATTATCTTTTTTCCGAAGCTGGTTTCTGTCATTTACTGTAGTTTTTATCACGCTGATGTAAATTCAAGTGTTTGTTTTTAAAATAAGTTTGTTTTTAGTTAGTTATTTAATACTATAAAAACGGTGGTGTCACGTCATGATTGACAGCTGTGATATGCGCATTCTGCGAGGGCGGGGCCTTGATTTCGCAGATTAACTTCCTGCTCAATACTCCGCAGGACTGGTCCTGAAATCGCTACTGCGCAGACTCAAGACCCAAGATATCAGCGCCATATCGGGACACTGGCGGCTTCACTTTTCACCAATGCATTGGTGAAAAGTGAAGCCGCCAGTGAAGAGCGCGAACAGGCGTCGTCCATCTTTTTTTACAGTCTATGATCACAACGTACAGATTAGCTGGCGATCAGGGACACAGTGCTTTTCAAATCCGTGCGTTTCAGGAAGAGAGTGAAATCTGAAGCTACAAAAATGTATGGTATGTGGTAAATAATGCGTTTTTTTAGCAATAAACCATGCGAACACATTGTATTATACCAAATACACAAAATAACATTGTTTTTTGGCAATGAAATAGGTGCACTTTAACATAAAGCTGGAGGTTATACAGGTGCTTGTGAATTAAAACCATGAAGTAATGTTAGCATAACTGAGTATAGAATTGGAAACAAAGCTGGGAGTTAAGGTAAAGATACTTACTAAAAAATACACGTTACACCTTTAACTGTAGAAGCTGACTAGACGAAACAACCGAGATACAAAAGATCCCATTAGTGGGGTTTTTTTTCTGTGTGAAAGCATGTTTATGGTTGGTCAAATCCATTTCAACATCCAGTCAGCTTAATATCATCGACTGAACCTCTAGTGATAAACTGCACTAATGATGTGATGGGATTATTACTTTCTGGTGTTGTTACCCAGAAATCTGTGACTTTGATCTCCAGATGTCTCCACAGAAGTTTAAAGATGGTGTGCGTCTCCTGATAAGACGGTTTGCTTAAAGAAACACAGCTGGATCATCAACATAAACACATTAGCTGCTGCAAGATGTTTTACGTATGCAGATATCATTAATGACAATTAATGCTTTAAAAATATCAGATCTCTGTCAGACAGACTTTCAAAGATTGGCATATAGTTTTTTTTTTCTTATTCTGGTCATGTACAGGTATACAGGAACAGACGGTGACTGACAGATTAAGCAACCAATCACAGTTGTTCTATATAAAAGTGCAGGGTACAAGACAATTTTCATGATTGACAAGACCAATGCTAAATATGAAGACGGACAATCATTGAGGGATTTTGTAAACTATAGAATAAAACAGCTTTAAATGTAGGGTAGGCATTTCGGAGAGGCTAGCCATAGCAAGCTAGCTTTGAAAGATTGGTCTGCATAGCGTAATGGAACATGTAGGGTTGCCAGATTCGCTTAATAACACCATACCTATGACCTGAGTCAAATTCGCCGTATGATCATATAGCCCAAATACCAAAACTTTACTTTTATAAATAAAATAATTATACCTTAAAGTTGCATTGTGTAACTTTTAGGAGGATCTCTTGACAGAAATGCAATATAATATACATCCACCGCACTTGAGGAAAGCCCTAGGGCCTAATAAATTAAACACCGCTCCGCACTTTAGCTTCAGCCTCGACTTTCCTGCTGCTGCTTCCTCCAATCCATTCCACTTCCACAGCAGGTCATAAGTCAGCAGGATGCAGCAACAGCTTAGAGAGGAGAAAGCAATCTTAAAATATTGTTCACTTTCTAAATAATACAAGTATAGCGCATCTATCTACTAATAATTATACATAAATAAATATTTTTACAGATGCAAAATATGTTAGAAATGATAGCGATCGCGATGCTAATTCATCTGAGGCACAATTAACTGTTTATGCCGATGGACCAAGCGTATTGGGAACCTTCCCATCCCTACATCCTATCATTGCATTCGGACAAAATGGAATAATTGAAAATTTTATGCTCATTTCACAGGAGAGATATATTTATAAAAAAACAGGGCTGTCAAAGTTAACGCAAATTAATTTACACTCCATTAATTTAGTTAACAATTAACTCAACACGCAATTTCTGTTTGACCCTTGGTCTAATTGAGGCGAAGCCTTACTGTGGGATCACACCATAGACTGTAAAAAATTATGGACAACGCCCGTTCAATCTCTTCCATTGGTGAAAAGTGAAGCCGCCAGTGTGCCGATACGGCGCTGACATCTTGGGTCTTGAGTCTGCGCAGTAGCCATTTCGGGGACCAGTCCTGCGCAGTAGTGAGCAGGAAATTAAGCCCCGAAATCAAGACCCCGCCCTGTGATCGAGACGTTTTAGCTTCACTTTTCAGGACTTGTGCGCTCCAGATCACACCAGATGTGAGTTCAACAATTTGCGCGAGTAGATTACATACAAAGTCAATGCAAAGACGCGATCAGACACGTCCTCGCGTGGGGCGAAGCGAATGACGCGATATGGGCGTCGCGTTTGCTGCGAAAACACGAGTATTCATCTCAAACGCGTTCTCAAAAATTTGCATGACATGAAGTTAAATCCCGCGAGTAATCTAGAGCGAGTAACGCGATGCCCGACGTTTTGTGTGTACGTAGCATTAGACAGTAAATGTGACCCGTTCTGTCTAACTAAGTCGGAAGTTTTCATAAAAACAAGAACATTAGGCTCTGGTCTAGCGAATCCAATGCTCATATTGGTCGTTGAGCATCTAAAATTATCTTTATTTGTACTTTTTCTGAGAGGTGTACCGTAGGGGTGTGACGGTCATTATATAACCGTGAGACCGACGGTTATAGTTGAACACCGTCATTAGAACTCTATAACCGCCAAAACCGTGTTATTAAAATATTTTTTTAAACATTTATTATCATAAAGAATTTTTAAATACTAATTAAAAACAATTGTTAACAGTCTGTGTTATACGCACCCTCGCGTTCTCACGCATTGAAAAATACAGAGCGGAGCAGACACTGACAACGCACTGACAGACAGGACAGACCAGGTTACTTTTCGGTTACTTTTGAGATTTAACATATTAAACAAAGTCTCACCTTTCCAATCATCTCTTCCTTCTAGTTAATTTATAGCATCAAATAAACATAAATGACCATGAGAAGGAATGTTGTTTAACCGCGGAAAGGCGTCAGTACACTCCGCTTTTCAAGTTCAAATCCTCCCATGCTAATCTACTAACTTTCTTGAACGCACATTCACTGCTAGTTGTCTTGCTGTTAATTTTAAAGAAACGTAGAGCAAGTAGCTAATCAGTGTCTAGTTTATTGAAACGCCGGGTGAGCACTGTGCAGCGCGTCTGCGGAGAGCGTTTGCTGCGCGTGGCCATTGTGCTTTTACACCGGCTGCGTTTAATAACAATCTCAAGTTCATATTACTTTCTTTTACCTGCGCATTTATGAGCAAAACCTCTTCAATACGCTTTTAATCCACATTGTTTTCGTGCTGTTCTGGTCCGTGTAATGACAGATATAGACACAATTACAGACATAAAAAGCCCAATGAACAAATCTGTTTCTCTGAAGATTATTAAAATAGATGATAGATAGAGGATTAATTTATGCTGGGCAGAGAGTGACAGCGCAGTCTTCTGGCAACAGTGTGTTTTTTTTGGATATTTCATTGCTTTCTGTTAAATTGTTCAAAGTTATTACTGTTTAAAACACACTTGGCATCACATTCATGATTTTATGGTAAAATGACACTTTCCCGTCAATCCACGAGCATTTAAACGAGCAAAACGCCCCCCACTGACGGTTATGTGACGAACCGTCACATTTGACTCACGTCATAACCGTCATCACCAATTCTGAAACCGGCACACCCCTAGTGTACCGTCCTAAATGCTTAATCTAATACACCATCCGCTTGCGCATTTAAGATTTTGGTTTTGGTTTTTAAAACATGCAGGAATAAGAAAATAGAGTACAGGACTTGATTGATGTTAAAAAAGCTATTTAGAGAGATAAAGTTCGGGACCTGATTGATGTTTAAAGACTTAATAAGAGCGACAAGACTCAAAAATGATTTTTCTCATGCTGACTGACACATCTGAAGCTTTCACACATATTGGCGCAAGTGCGCAAGCCCGATATATATGTCACACATAGACAGAATTACAGTTATAGAAATATCTGTTTGATATTGTTTTTACAACCCCAAAACAGAAAAAGTTGGGACACTGTAGAAATTGTGAGTAATAAAGGAATGGAATAATTTACAAATCTCATAAACTTATATTTTATTCACAGTAGAATATAGATAACATATCAAATGTTGAAAGTAAGATATTTTGAAATGTCATGCCAAATATTGGCTCATTTTGGATTTCATGAGAGCTACACATTCCAAAAAAAGTTGGGACAGGTAGCAATAAGAGGCCAGAAAAGTTAAATGTGCATATAAAGGAACAGCTGGAGGAGGACCAATGTTTAGGAATGGGAATGTTGTCCTATTCTTGTCTAATACAGACTTTTAGTTGCTCAACTGTCTTAGGTCTTCTTTGTCGCATCTTTCGCTTTATGATGCACCAAATCTTTTCTTTGGGTGAAAGATCTGGACTGCAGGCTGGCCATTTCAGTACTCAGATCCTTCTTCTATGCAGTCTTGATGTTGGAATTGATGCACTATGTGGTCTGGCATTGTCATGTTGGAAAATGCAAGGTCTTCCCTGAAAGAGACGACGTCTGAATGGGATCATATGTATCTAGAACTTGGATAAACCTTTCAGCATTGATGGTGCCTTTCCAGATGTGTAAGCTGCCCATGCCACACGTACTCATGCAACCCCAAACCATCAGAGATGCAGGTTTCTGAAATGAGCGCTAATAACAACTTGGGTTGTCATTGTCCTCTTCAGTCCGGATGAAATGGCATCCCAGTTTTTCAAAAAGAACTTCAAATTTTGATTCGTTGGACCACAGAACAGTTTTCCACTTTGCCAAAGTCCATTTTAAATGATCCTTGCCCAGGGAAAACGCCTGTGCTTCTGGATCATGTTTAGATATGGCTTCTTTTTTGACCTACAGAGTTTTAGCTGGCAACAGCGAATGACACGGTGGATTGTGTTCACTGACAATGTGTTCTGGAAGTATTCCAGAGCCCATGTTGTGATTTCCATTACAGTAGCATTCCTGTATGTGATGCAGTGCCATCTAAGAGCCCGAAGATCACAGGCATCCGGTATGGTTTTCCGGTCTTGACCCTTACGCACAGAGATTGTTCCAGATTCTCTGAATCTTTGAATGATATTATGCACTGCAGATGATGATAACTTCAATCTCATTGCATTTTTTCTCTGAGAAGCTCAGAAAACTTTTTTTCGCTGCAGCATTGGGGGAATTGGTGATTCTCTGCCCATCTTGACCTCTGAGAGACACTGACACTCAGAGAGGCTCTTTTTATACCCAATCATGTTGCCAATTGACCTAATAAGTTGCAAATTGGTCTTTCAACTGTTCCTTATATGTACATTAAAATTTTCTGGCCTCTTATTGCTACCTGTCCCAACTTTTTTTGGAATGTGTAGCTCTCCTGAAATCCAAAATGTGCCAATATTTGGCATGACATTTTAAAATATCTTACTTTCAACATTTGATATGTTATCTATATTCTACTGTGAATAAAATATAATTTTATGAGATTTGTAAATTATTCCATTCCTTTTTTTACTCACAATTTCTACAGTGTCCCAACTTTTTCTGTTTTGGGGTTGTACTTTGTGTGTGCCAAATCTATTAGTTTTACCGGTGATTTTAAGGTATGGATGTGGTAATTTTTGTGGTAATTTTGGATTTTTCTCAAAACTAACTTTACTGACTCTGTCAACTTAAAACAGGTGTAGATTTGTCATGTTTTGTCAGATTCCAAAAAATCATGCGTATTTTTGAAGTTTTTTAATAGAAAATTAAATCTATAAATAGTTACATTTAGATATAAATAACACATTTTAAAAAATTTGCTCGTTCTGACTCAATTTGCCAACACGGGTCACAAATGATACCGCAGCAAACAGAAATGGAGAAAGAAAATGATCTTCTGAAAGGAAAATTCATATACAAAACAAAGGCTGATGGTTCTGTCGAAAATAAACAGGCTGTTGTAAACATTTGCATAAAGCATATATGTCCACATCCATGTTGCTTAGAGTATTAAAAACTTAATCGTAGGTTCACACCAGCCGCATTTGAGGTGTCAAAATCGCGTCTAGTTTGCCGCTTAAACACTTTGAGTTTACTCGCTTCATTCACGCGTGAAAGCTGCATGTGAAATTCTAGTAATTCGAGATATTCACGTGGAAAATCGCGCCATGGGAGGGGCTTCTGCGACTTCACTTGCTTTCTGTAATCACGTCACTACTAGAGCAAGCTCCTGATTGGTTAAAGCGGCATGTTTTTCCGCCAAAGTTCAACATTTTCAACTTGTGCGTTTGTCGCGGCAACGCTCAAACCGCATCATTCACGCGGATGAGGCGGAATCGCGGGTACCGCGCCACATTAAACGCCTCATTCGCGCCGCGAGTCCTCCAGACGCGCGTCAACCCGTCTCAACATTGACTTAACATTGAAATCACTCATGCTTGACGCCTCTACTGTGGCTGGTCTGAACGCAGCATAAGTGTTAAATTAAGGTAAATCTAGAATAGATAAAAATAAGTAATTAATTAAGAGTTAACTCATGACAATCATGCAATTAATCTAGATAAAATATTTTAATTAGGGCCGGGACTTTAACTCGTTAATTAAGATTAATTAATTACACCAAAAATAACGCGTTAGACATTTTTTACACATTTTAATCACACTTATTTTTGCACTGCGGAACGTTTCTCACTGGATGACTTTCGGCGGACCGAATATACCGGAGCACCAACTAGCGTTCATGACTTCAGACAACAACAAACCACAGTGAACATGAACGAAGAAGCTGATGAGGTCGCTTTGGTTGGCCCTGTGGATGGGAAATTTTGTTATAAAAAAAGAACGGATGGAAGCGTCGATAAGAGCATGTTTGTGTGCAAGCTATGCAACAAGGAATTCACATATCACCGCAGCACATCAAGCCTCAAGTATCATCTCAATGCAAAACATATAGCAGCTAGCGTGGACGTTAGCCCGACTCCAAGTACAAAGACTTGGTTGAACAAAAATAAACAATATTTTGTTGCTTAAGCTTATGTATTCAGTCATTATTCATGGTATACTAAAAATTCATGTGAAAAAAATAACTAATCAATGTTCTCAGGTCAAATATTTATATGCGAATAAAATGTGATTAATTTCGATTAATTAATTACAAAGCATTTCATTAATTCGATTAATTAATTAATTCATTTTAATCCATTTTGAGCGCAAATAATTGAGTCAGTAAAAATTGCTTGGGAAGATTAAAAAAAACTTGTTTTAAAAGCATGCATCAGGTTTATTTCAATGCACATAGTGTATTTTTGTTAATTTTATGCAATAAAAAATTACATTTTCACAATTTGTGACTGAATGGACCTGAAAATGTCAAATGGTGTAACTGCCAATTGCGCCAAAGAATGAAAAATATTACATATTTTATCCACCTTGATGGCATGTAAACGTAAACGTAATCATTATTAAAAGAAATCATTTTAAAATATCATTTTATTAGTTATTTATAAATGTAAATTTTTATGCATATTTGCAATATTTGTTTTGCATAATCTTTGACAAATGATGTAAAAATGTATGTGGATATATATTTATATTTTCATAAAAAAAATACTAGTTACATCAAGTGCCACAGACCGGTTACACCACATTGACATTTTTGCAATTATCCCCCAAATATTCTTTCAAAATGAAATAAAACTAGAAATTTAGACTTGGTCCTCAAAAAACTAAAATGTATGCAAGTAATCTGCAAATTTATTTTGAAATTTTAACCCTTTTACATTAAATTGAACCATACGGACACAAAATAATTAACGTCACGTCTTGAACCCAAATACATTTAGACCAATTAGCGATTGCTATCAGCAAGTAAAAATGTTTTCAACCAGCACAACAAAAAGTTTTTCTGGAAAAAAACGCCCACCATGCCTTTAAGTAGAGTTGTGAATGAATGAGTGTGTATGTGTTAGACAATGACATTACAAATTCATCTAACACTCATAAAATCTCGGTTTTGTCAGAGATAAATCACTTTCATGGTTCTCCACTATTCAATTCCAGACTAATTACTCTCTTCATTCTCTTTCAATCTCTCTCTCTCTCAATCTCTCTCTCTTCTTCATTATAGTGTTTCACACTAGCTTTGATTATTTGCGCTTGTGTCATCAGTGTCCAGAGTCCACAAAAAAAGTTCACCAAACTGATTTCACACTTACCAAACAAACTGAATATTAAAGTTAAACAGGTTCACATACAAGGTCTCGTTTAAAAGATACCTAGATGAATTAAATGTTGTCATACAGTATGAGTTTAGGTCTGTAGCTTTATTGTTTTATCTCTGATAATGTGATTGCACACCTTGGCCATTCCAAGCACAGTTTGAGACACTCGAGAAGACATGCGTATGTGAGATTACTGGGGCTTTCAATTTGCTTTATTTAATCGCACTGATGTCTAGCAATACCAATTGAGGTATTAAAGAGATGCCATTGGTGATTTTCGTTTCGTCCCTATGGGAGCGAGAAACAGTGTGTCATTATTGATCAGACTGCACACTGGGACCTTCAACGCTGGAGGCTTCAGCCTGCCTGCTCTACTCCCTCCCCATCACTCATGAAGTCGGGGTTAATCTGTGCTGCGCTGTATTTCAGAGAGAGAGAGAGAGAGAGAGAGAGAGAGAGAGAGAGAGAGAGAGAGAGAGAGAGAGAGAGAGAGAGAGAGAGAGAGAGAGAGAGAGAGAGAGAGAGAGAGAGAGAGAGAGAGAGAGAGAGAGAGAGAGAGAGTAGTATACAACACTGCAGTGCTATTACACACACACTCACACTCTTGCTTTGAACGCATTAGCATCACGGGTATGACATCTGCAGGGTCCTGAACACAGCTGGGACTCTCCTCTTGTCCGTCTCCGGGATTAAGTTTTTCCTGCCTCAGCATCATGGAGTCTCCGACCAAAGATATCGAGGAGTTCGAAAGCACGTCGCTGAAGTACTTGCAGCCAGAACAGATCGAGAAAATCTGGCTTCGATTGCGGGGACTGTAAGTATTTCAACAGGTTTTCTTGTGTTGTGTTGGGTCTGTGTGTATTGTATGTAGACTCTTAAAAATAAAGGTTCTCAAAGGGTTCTTTGCAGGGATGCCAAGAACAATTGAAGAGCAGATGCAAAACCCTTTAATTGTGTCTGACACGTTTTCTTGTAGATGAGCATTTTTTATCAAAATTCTGCAAACAAACCGGTATTTCTGAATGACCTGAGGCAAACGTTTTTAACCACTTAACTGTCATCTAGGTTTACTTTAACATTTCACTATTAAATTCTGATCTAAACATGATATTATTGGAAAGGTCTTAGACTCTAGAATAAGAATTTGGCTAGCCTTTTACAAAATAATTTACGCAGGAACAATTTTGGGTGATTTATGGCAACAGTGTGCATACATTTTTAAAATGTCATTCCACCCGCAGAACACTGAAGTTTATTTCAATATTTTGCTATTGAATTCTAATGAAACTCACAAACTTTATTTCATTTGAAAGCTTAAAGAGTGCCGTTTTTATATTTTACCCCTGTTTCGTAAAAAAAAAGATGTAATAACAGTAATTTCAAGAAATGTCACTGACCCACAGGTGGGCCCATTCGTTATTACATGTTTTGACACTAATGTCCTATTTTAAACATGAAATCTTGACAAACTATATATATATCATTTGAATGCTCCAAGAATGTAGTTTTCATATTTAAAAGCTATTTTATGATAGAAATTATGTAGTGACAGTAATTTATCAATTCGCAACAAGAGTATGCAACAAACCATTGACATCTAGTGGCCGTTGTTGGTAAATCTACTAAAAGTGTCACAAAACCTCAGTTTTTGTGATTTTATCCTAAAATTTGGATCACAACTAGTTGAGACATATGGGTTAATTTATTTTTAAGCATATTTGTTGTGAAACATTTTCATTTTTATGTATTTGTAATATAAAATATATACTTATAGCATTATTTTTATTTATTCAAATTTACATAAACTGCTGCAACTATTTTTACTCCAGACAATGAAAAACTTTAAACTTTAAAGACCAAGTTTAGGCTCAACAGTTAAGTTGTTAATGAACATATAATGTATGTCCAGAGAGCTTTTGGTTAATATTGGATCTTATTTTTGAAGAAGGTGCCATTTACCGTCTGAGGTCCTCCATTTATTTTCCCTTTTTAAGTCAAAGGTTCTTATAAAAATCACTTTATATATTTTTTTTAAAGTGCAGAAGCTTTTCAACATTTGTGCCACAGATACAACCTTTTGGAGCCTTTGTTTTTAACAGTATATGTGTGTGTGTTTGTACTCATCTAGGTTATAAGGTTATGCTGAGCATCAGAATCTCATGAAAATGTGTCTAGGTGTCAATTTAAATGTGTTTAGTTTGATTCCCAAAATGGAAAAGAATAATGAAATTATATTTTTCTGGGGAAAATGCACTACTTTATAGTTCAATATATATATATACATATATATATATATATATATATATATATATATATATATATACATATATATATATATATATATATATACATATATATATATATATATATATATATATATATATATATATATATATATATATATATATATATACATATACATATATATATATATACATATATATATATATATATATATATATATACATATATATATATACACACACACATATATATATATATATATATATATATATATATATATATATATATATATATATATATATATATATATACATATATATACATATATATACATATATATATATATATACATATATATACATATACATATATATACATATATATATATATATATATATATATATATATATATATATATATATATATATATATATATAATGCATTTTTAGTGCATTATTTTAAACTTTTTCGCCATTACAGTAAAAGAAACAAGTTTTTGTATTATGATAATAAAAATAAGTGAAGCTTGCACTTTATTGTCATAAAAAACTGTTACAATGTAAATCTTTTTAAGATGAATTATGACTTGTATATATACGTTAAACAAGTACTTGTGTGCACATCCCAACTTCGCAGGGCGAAAAAACTACTAAAGTAAAAGAAATTTAATGTATGCGAAACTGCTCTTAACTCCCATATTTAATAAAAAGCAAAGTTTCGACCCTGCTGGGTCTTCTTTAGGCAAATGATATTGAAGAAAATACGGATCAGCATGTTTTTCACTTCATGGATATATTCGTGACAGGTTTTTCAGGAGATTATGGAGTCTTTAGTGCAGGGTTTGAAGACTTTCACAGCACTGAGAGCTGCTCACTTTTTTAATGTTTCAAATACTTCTCAGATAAATGAAAGGTTTTTGTTCTCCTGTATACATGAACTCAATTCTTTGATGTCAATCAGTTTTTCTCCCTCCCTGTTATTGGGCGCCGAAGACTCTTCTGAAGTCTCTTATTGCTCCAAGACTCAGTGAATGAAATGCAATTTCCTCACAATGTGTGAAGAAGAAAAGAGAAAGACAGAAAGGGAGATTAAAAGACTTGGTACTTTTCTCTTATGCCCCTGCCGTCCTCTTTTCACCTGCGAAGGAAAATTCAGTCATTCATTCACCCTCATAACATTGCAAACCTGTATGACCTTCAACCTTGCGTGGGTCACATATATTTTAGTTTATATAGTGATCAGGGGCATGGTTGTGGGTTTGTGATAGCAACTTTTATAATCCGTTTATCGCCAAGCAATGCCTTTTGAATGCACGGTAAATAGCATCCAATGGGTTTCTTTTATAACACTTATTACAGCTTCTGGTCATGCTTTCATTCTTTAGAAAAGAAAAGCTTTTTTGTGTTCCTCATAAGAAGGCTTTGAACAACATGAGGGTGTGTGAATGACAAAATTGGGCAAACTATTCTTTAGATTTTAATAAAAAGTCTCCACAGGGAGAGCCAAAACCAATTGTTTTGCTATCATTGCATCCCTACCATTGCTCATTCTCAGGATGTTAGGCCAGTTCATGGGATGTTAAGCTGCTCGTATGTGTTTCGGGCACGAAGATGAACCTATACTGGAACGATGTAGATGTTAATGGTCTACATCTGCCTTAATCTCATGGAAAAGCTTTAAATGTGCGCAGCTGTCGGGTTTGTGTGGCACATACTTAAACACGGTTTTGCACGTGACCTTGTGTGTATACAATAGCTGAATGGTTTGAGGGAGTGATTTAAGACAGAAGAGAGAAAATAAGGGAGTTTCGGTTTTATAAAGAGCTGTTTTAGGCAGCGGTGATGTATTGGCTTATGACAGGGATGAGTAATGAATAGGCAGTGATGGTCTTTTTGTACGCTGACTAATTGCTTTACTGTCAATTTACTGTTATTAACAGTCTATAGGCAAATGTACAATACGTACTGTATGGGCTGTTAGCAACAAGCCGTTAAAAGCATACTAGAGGCTGTTGCTGTGTTTCCATCACTCTTCAGATTGGCTCGACCTAATTTTGCCAAGTGACAGATGTGCTCGGGGCAACATATTGTGTTGAACCAAGGACAACATTTTTGTAAATCAAACCTAAACCCACCCCAAACCTAACCATAACCGAACCCTTAAATCAAAAGGAAATAAGTGAAAAACAATGGTCTATTGAAATGTTGTCCCAGGGTCAACATAACATTGCCCTGAGGACATCAACCACTTGGCAAAATCAGGAGAGCCTTCCAATTGCCCAAATTGAAATTATGGTTTCAAACATTCCAATTTCGAGGTGTTGTTTAGGGGATTCGTAAAGGGAAAAAATCGCAAAACTGCAATGGAAACTATTTTTCATATTTGCATGTCACCTGGCGAGCGTGAAAGTCACATGATCTCTTTTTAACTCTTTCACCTCCAGCATTTTTTTTTAAAAGTTGCCAGCCAGCGCCAGCGTTTTTCATGATTTTCACAAAAGTTTAATGCCTTCCAGAAAATGTTCTTCTTTAAATATATAAACATACAATATACCAAATGAAAGAACAGACCCTCTGCTTTCAAACAAAAAAAAACCGTTTCATCCTAGCTTCAGTGGTTCTTTTGCAATCAGCTTTTGAATATGGGTAGGTTTCTGCAAAAACACCACATTTTGAGTAAAAAGCAGAGATAATTCCATTTTTGTGACAGACTTTTCATAGAGATCCCATTCAGAGCGATCTTTAAAACAGATACGGACATGCAGCAGCTTGCCATAGAGCAATACTTCCGGGTTTAAAAAGTTGCGGAAGGATAATAGCGGTATTGCGGAAAGACGGAAAATCTTGTCATTGGCAGGGAAGCATTTTCTCTTGATTGACGAGATATCTCGTCAATGGCGGCGAAAGAGTTAAAGTCGCCATGAAACAGAAGTACACTGAAAAAAATGATTCATTCAATTTGCTCAATTCTTTTAAGGTAAGTGGTTGCAATTAATTTATTTAAGCTACATTTAAACAAAAAAGATTATTTAATTAAAAAAAAAACTTTTGTTTAAATGTAGCTTAAATAAATTGATTGCAACCACTTACCTTAAAAAATTTAGTAAATTGAATAAATAATTTTTTTCAGTGTAGCGATTGTCTTATTTTCCCCATATATAATTAAAAAAATGTAGGGCGGCTTGAATTCGTCCTTCCAGAACTGAGTGGATCGTTTGAAGTTGGGTCTCCGCCCAGGTGCCATAGCTCGTGATTGGACTGATTGTTTTGAGGAGGGGAGGAGATTAGAATTTTTGATCAAAGATTATGAAGGCACATTAATAAAAAAAATTATAAAGTCATAATAAATACCACATTATTCTAGGGCTGCATAGCAACTAACCGCAACAAATTGTTTGCAGAATAAAAGTTTTTGTTTACATCATATATGTGTGTGTATTGTGTACAATAATAATTAATACAAACACACACAAACATATATTTTTATGTTTAAGAAATATTTACATGTGTATATATAATTTTTTTTATATATAAATATGAATACTTAATATATACAAAAAATCTTGTGTATTTATATATACATAATTGTTATACACAATACACACACATTTATGATGTAAACAAAAAACTTTTATTTTGCAAACAATTAGTTGTTATGCAGACCTACAATGTTCCACCCAAAATGATAGTTTTTAATTTAAATTTCATTGTGAATTTAAATATGGTGTGGTTTGTTTGGTTGAAGGACAAGACAGAAGATGTGTGGTAAACTTTATGTGGTGTCACAAGAACGGACAAGCACATGACATCAAAATACCGCAAGAGCTGTACGGGAGTCGACTGCTCTGAATGCTTTCGAGTCACTCTCATGGTACTTTGATGTCATCCGCATTTCGGTCTGGATGGCAACGTGTAAAGTCAAACACACAAAATTACGCTTTAGTCACATAACATCGATTAATGGAAACGTCATCAATAGTTTTTTTTCTACATTTAGTAATTAACGTTACACTTTTGCGCAAATCTTTAATGGAAATACAGCTAGTGATGCTTTAAAGTCCAGTTGAAATGTTTTATTTAGTGTTTTTTTCCTTTTTGCATGAATGTGTTGACCAGAAGGATATTTATTCATTAAAACATTGTCAAAAATCACATTTAGGAGATATAAGCATTTAAAGGTGCAGTGTGTACATTTTAGCAGCATCTAGTGGTGAGGTTGCGTATTGCACCCCTTTCTTTCGAAGTACGTAGAGAAGCTATGATAGCCGCACAGGACAAACATGTCATCGTCTGAGACAACGTAGTGACAAACTCTTTATAGAAAAGTTTGTCCGTTTAGGGCTACTGTAGAAACACGAAGGCACAAAATGGCGGCTTCCATGTAAGAGGACCCGTGGTGTGTGTAGATAAAAACTGCTCATACTAAGGTAATAAAAACAATACAGTTCATTTTTTAAGGTCTTTATACACCACTGAAAACAAAGTTATCTATTTTATATTGCATTGCTGTCTAAAGATCCTTCTAAAATTTACACACTGCACCTTTAAAACCTACAGTCTCTCACTTCGCCAATACAGATCAACGATTTTTATGACATTATTGTGCACTTCAGCTTCTCATCAGATTAAGTTTTTTGCATTGATGGTGACACATGGAAAAAATCACTAGCGGTTAGGGTTACTCTTTGATAATTTCATCTCAAAGAGTAAAACAGATTTTCTTAAAGGGACAGTTCGGCCAAAAATGATATTAAACCCATGATTTACTCCCCCAAGCTGTCCGAGTTGCATATGTCCATCGTTTTTCAGACAAACACATTTTCGGATATTTTAGAAAATGTTTTCGATCTTTCAGTTTATTAAATGTAATGTTACGGGGTCCACGACCTTCAAGTCCAAAAAAAGTGCGTCCATCCTTCACAAATTAAATCCAAACGGCTCCAGGATGATAAACAAAGGTCTTCTGAGGGTAATCCGCGCGGTGTTGTTGTAGAAATATCCATATTTAAAAATTTATTAACGAAAATAACTACCTTCCGGTAACGCCGCCATCTTAGACTCCTCTGTATTCAGGAGAGAGTATTAGCGTAGTGTACGCACTTTTCTTAGTGACGTATGACAAATTCGGAGGGCGGGGGCACAGAGCAGCAGCAGATTAGCTTCCGTAGGCTGCGTAAGCTCTTATCCTGAATGCGGACGCGACTAAGATGGCGGCGCTACCGGACTATGGGTGGACCCCGTAACATTACATTTAATCAACTGAAAGATCTAAAACATTTTCTAAAATATCCGAAAATGTGTTTGTCTGAAAAACGATGGACATATGCAACTCGGACAGCTTGGGGGTGAGTAAATCATGGGTTTAATATCATTTTTGGCCGAACTGTCCCTTTAAGTCTAATTTTTTTTCTGCTGTCTTCATCAGCAAAGTTGGTTGCATGTCGACATATTGCACAATATTGCTTGGGATGGTTTCAGTCCAACCCCTTTCCAAATCCTCTTTCCCATCTCATGATTTACCGTTGTCTCAAAAAAAAAAAGATTTTTAACTTAATCTTACACTGTGTTGCAACTTATATCTTGTTGGTTCTTACTGTTAAGTGATTCAAATCTGATGCAGTTTGATGTTTTTTTATATTGCAGGAGGAAGTACAAGAAAACTTCACAGAGGTAAGACAGTGAAGATCTACGGCATGCTGAAGGTCCTGTGTGTCTATGACATCTAAAGCAATTCAAACACAATAAATCAGAGTTTTATACATGCTTAATATTTGCTTTTCATTCGTTTGTCACGTAGTAGAATTCGGAAATGTATTCAGTGTGATCTCCACAAAGTAAAATCCATAGAGTTAATCGACTTCACCCAAAAATGAACTTACCTAGCCTTATGTAGTTCAAAACCTATAAAAGTTTCATTTTGTTGCACGAAGAAAGGAAGATATCTGTAATCAGGCAGGAAGCAGAAACACCATTGACTTCCACTGTAGGAAACAAAATGGAAGTCAATGGTGCTCCAAAACAGTAACGTGAATTACTTACAGACCAGCTGACCTCGAACTAACTTGCGGCAACTAAAAACCAGCTTTCAGAAATAACCTGAAATGGTGTTCGCAACCCAGTTTGCTTTTGTTTTCTAGCGTATTTCCAACTTCACAATAAGACAGAGAATGTATAAATATGTCCGTATGCTTTGATTTCTTCCTGATATAGGTTGGATTTGTTCGGCATAAAAAGTGTGATGCTCGAGATACATACATCTTTTTTCGCTCATTTGCATACGTATTTACATTTAAGTGTGTTTATCAGAATTACATGGCAACACAAGAGAAGTCAAGCACAGCATTGGTGTTGAAACATCTGTTGGAACAAATGTGTTTTTCGGCCTGCGCTGAGCACTCTGCAATTATGAGTAAGAGGTGGAGCGATGGATAATAGATAATCAAAGATGTCAGGAAAACCAGTACTGAGAGATATCTTGAGTGAGAAAGAGATGGTTAATCCTGGTCTAATATTAGAGTAGTGTGGGCTCGATGGAGACTTTCCTCTGTTAACAGAGGGAGGGAGGACTTCCTGTGCAGATACTCTTTGATTGACAGCTCAATGGGAGTCTGGGTAATTATGGCAGGCTAATTGGCTGCAGAGCATTCTGGGAGTCTGTCATTACAGACACAACAGGACAGTTACAAACACGTGTGTGAAACTACACACGTGTGTGTGTTAGTGACTCGATGCGCATGCATTCATGAAATGAAATAAAAGATAAAGTAGACGACGGCTATTATTAGTAATTCATTTTGTTGTTTGCAAAAACATGGCCTGTGTCATTTTTCAGTCTTGTTTTCAGTCTTTTGCACTCTACCTCAAAGGCATTCAAATTCAAAAGTAAAAAATGCTAAATGTCAAACACTTTAAGAAAGGATGTGTTCATTTTTGACTTTTTTTGTTATACTATTTAAAGCTGCCATAACACACGCTGTTTCTGTATTTCTGATGTTAATCTGGATTACCTATAGAGTAGTATTTCATCCTTTATATCTCCGAAGAGTCTTTAGTTTAATTAGATTTTTAAAGACAGATCAGCTTTACCGATTCTTTCCGATAACGTACGAAAAATTAAGAAGGAGGAGTAAGAGCTGCGGGAGGAGCGAGTACGAGTCACAGATTTACTACATGTTTGTGTCATTTAAGTAATATCAAACGCAAAATCGACAATTTTTGGGGCAAAAGTAACGTGGGACGAAAGTAACAAAGTGATTTTCTCCGAGCCCTGGTAACATTTGCATCCCAAACTTTGGCAGCATCTTTAGCAAACAAACCCCTGACAGAGCTGACAAATATCGCGTTATTTACTCACATTTTTTTGCGTGTAGATCCAGAAAGGTGTTTTCAACCATGATAACCAACCAACCCCTTAAAGTAATCAGAACAGAAGCGTACAAAGTGGACAAAAGATACGGATTAAAACACCAGGTGTGAACATGTATGTGTCTCTCTTGTCCACTTGTGATCTGATCAACAAAAAAGGCATCTTAATACCAGATATCAACAGGGCCTTACTTTTTGTTACTACAAAAACAATCTCAACGCCATCTCAGAGGAGGGGTAAAAATATATGTTAATGCTTTGTAAGTATAACGTTTGAGACTTTTTAAGCTGCTCAGTGGTTCTTCTTGGGGTTGTGGAACCTTTGAGGTCTTGAGAATCTATTTGTTTGACACTTTATGTTAATAATGTAAGCTGTATCCACAGTTCTCACACCTGGAGGTCATTGCTTTGAGTAAACATGGACTGTGTATCCAGAATGATAATAAATGCAGAACTAATGAGTGTAGAATACTGAAGTGGTGACGGCAAACAGTTAAAGAAGGTAAAGAGAAGAGCGTTGAGCTAATTCAGTCTGAACACCTGCATGTAAATGACACCAGACATGACACACACTTCACACAAGCCAACAATGAGCCACTCGACTTCAACATTCATGATGAGAGTGAACTCTGTTTGTGTGCGTTTGTGTGAAAGAGACGGAAAACTGATTGATTTCTCTCTAAACATAGTAGAAAGTAGGGTTGGGAATCGTTTGGACAATCATGATTTGATTTAGAATCGATTCTTAGAGTCCCGATTTAGTTTAGAATCGATTCTTAGCGTCCTGATTTGATTTAGAATCGATTCTTAGAGTCCCGATTTAGTTTAGAATCGATTCTTAGCGTCCTGATTTGATTTAGAATCGATTCTTAGAGTCCCGATTTAGTTTAGAATCGATTCTTAGCGTCCTGATTTGATTTAGAATCGATTCTTAGAGTCCCGATTTAGTTTAGAATCGATTCTTAGCCTCCTGATTAGATTCAAAATTGATTCTCAGAGTTCTGATTCAATTCAAAATCAATTCTTAGGATCTCCATTAGATTCAGAATAGGTTCTCAGCATCCCGATTTAATTCAGAATCGATTCTTATTGCCTAGATTTGATTCAGAATCCATTCTTTGCATCCCAATTCGATTCAGAATCAATTCTTAGCGTCATGATTCAATTCAGAATCGGTTCTTAATATCTCGATTCAAATCAGAATCCTTTATTATGGTCCCGATTCGATTAAAAATTGATTCTCAGAGTTTTGATTCCATTCAAAATCAATTCCTAGCATCTCCATTAGATTCAGAATCGGCAGCATCCCGATTTGATTTAGAATCGATTCTTTGCATCTCACTATGATTTACAATCGATTCTAAGCGTCCCGATTTAATTGAGAATCGATTCTTAAGGTCCCGATTTGATTCAGTATCCATTCTTAGCGCTCGGATTCAGAATACATTCTTTGCATCCCAATTCGATTCAGAATAGATTCTTAGCGTCACGATTAAATTCAGAATCGGTTTTTAATATCTCTGTTCAATTCAGAATCCTTTATTATTGTCCCAATTTGATTCAACATTTATTCTCAGAGTTTTGATTCCATTCAAAATCAATTCTTAGCGTCTCCATTAGATTCAGAATTGGTTCTCAGCATCCCGATTTGATTTAGAATCGATTCTTTGCGTCTCACTATGATTTAGAATCGATTCTAAGCGTCCCGATTTAATTGAGAATCGATTCTTAAGGTCCCGATTTGATTCAGTATCCATTCTTAGCGCTCCGATTCAGAATACATTCTTTGCATCCCAATTCAATTCAGAATAGATTCTTAGCGTCACGATTAAATTCAGAATCGGTTTTTAATATCTCTGTTTAATTCAGAATCCTTTATTATTGTCCCAATTCGATTCAACATTTATTCTCAGAGTTTTGATTCCATTCAAAATAAATTCTTAGCGTCTCCATTAGATTCAGAATTGGTTCTCAGCATCCCGATTTGATTTAGAATCGATTCTTTGCGTCTCACTACACTCTAAAAAAACAAACGGTGCTATATAGCACCAAAACAATTGCTTTGGATCGTAACGATAGAAGAACCATTTTAGTGCCATATAGCACCGGTGAAGAACCAGTGAAGCACCAGTGAAGCACCAGTGAAGCACCAGTGTAGAACCATATAGGGGCCATATAGCACCACATATGGTTCTACATAGCACTATATGGTTCTACACAGGTGCTTCACTGGTGCTTCACTGGTTCTTCACCGGTGCTATATGGCACTAAAAATGGTTCTTCTATCGTTACGATCCAAAGCAACTGTTTTGGTGCTATATAGCACCGTTTGTTTTTTAGAGTGTATGATTTAGAATCGATTCTTAGCGTCAAGATTTAATTGAGAATCGATTCTTAAGGTCCCGATTTGATTAAGTATCCATTCTTAGCACCCGAATTCAGAATTCATTCTTAGCGCCCAATTTGATTCAGAATCCATTCTTTGCATCCTAATTCGATTCAGAATCCATTCTTAGCGCCTCCATTTGATTCAGAATTGGTTCTTAATATCTCGATTCAATTCAGAATCCTTTATTATGGTCCCGATTCGATTAAAAATTTATTCTCAGAGTTTTGATTTCATTCAAAATCAATTCCTAGCATCTCCATTAGATTCAGACTTGGTTCTCAGCATCCCGATTTGATTTAGAATCGATTCTTTACGTCTCACTATGATTTACAATCGATTCTAAGCGTCCCGATTAAATTGAGAAACGATTCTTAAGGTCTGGATTTGATTCAGTATCCATTCTTAGCGCCCCGATTCAGAATTCATTCTTTGCGCCCAATTTGATTCAGAATCCATTCTTTGCATCCTAATTCGATTCAGAATCCATTCTTGGCGCCTCGATTTGATTCAGAATTGGTTCTTAATATCTCGATTTAATTCAGAATCCTTTATTATGGTCCCGATTCGATTAAAAATTGATTCTCAGAGTTTTGATTCCATTCAAAATCAATTCCTAGCATCTCCATTAGATTCAGAATCGGCAGCATCCCGATTTGATTTAGAATCGATTCTTTGCATCTCACTATGATTTACAATCGATCCTAAGCGTCCCGATTTAATTGAGAATCGATTCTTAAGGTCCCGATTTGATTCAGTATCCATTCTTAGCGCTCCGATTCAGAATACATTCTTTGCATCCCAATTCAATTCAGAATAGATTCTTAGCGTCACGATTAAATTCAGAATCGGTTTTTAATATCTCTGTTCAATTCAGAATCCTTTATTATTGTCCCAATTTGATTCAAAATTTATTCTCAGAGTTTTGATTCCATTCAAAATCAATTCTTAGCGTCTCCATTAGATTCAGAATTGGTTCTCAGCATCCCGATTTGATTTAGAATCGATTCTTTGCGTCTAACTATGATTTACAATCGATTCTAAGCGTCCCGATTTAATTGAGAATCGATTCTAAAGGTCCCGATTTGATTCAGTATCCATTCTTAGCGCCCCGATTCAGAATTCATTCTTAGCGCCCAATTTGATTCAGAATCCATTCTTTGCATCCTAATTCGATTCAGAATCCATTCTTTGCATCCTAATTCGATTCAGAATCCATTCTTAGCGCCTCCATTTGATTCAGAATTGGTTCTTAATATCTCGATTCAATTCAGAATCCTTTATTATGGTCCCGATTCGATTCAAAATTTATTCTCAGAGTTTTGATTCCATTCAAAATCAATTCTTAGTGTCTCCATTAGATTTGGAATTGGTTATCAGCATCCCGATTTGATTTAGAAATGATTCTTTGCGTCTCACTATGATTTACAATCGATTCTAAGCGTCCCGATTTAATTGAGAATCGATTCTTAAGGTCCTGATTTGATTCAGTATCCATTTTTAGCACCCCGATTCAGATTTCATTCTTAGCGCCCAATTTGATTCAGAATCCATTCTTTGCATCCCAATTCGATTCAGAATAGATTCTTAGGGTCATGATTAATTCAGAATCGGTTCTTAATATCTCGGTTCAATTCAGAATCCTTTATTATGGTCCCGATTCGATTCAAAATGTATTCTTAGCGTCCCGATTCGATTCAGAATCGTTTCTTAGCGTCTCGATTCGATTCAGAATTGACTCTTTGTGTCCTGGTTCTATTCAGAATTGATTCTTAGCGTCCCGATTCAGTTTAGAATCAATTCTTTGTGTCCCGGTTCGATTCAGAATCAATTCTTAGCGTCCTGCATAGCATATTGTGTTTGTGACGTCATATAATTACGTTGCATTTGCACTCAAAGTACACTTTTAGGGGAAAATCAATTCGAAAGATGAATTACTTATATTGTATTATATGGTTGCTTTTTCATATTTCAGGATATTTGACAGAAACGAACAAGGAAAGAATGTTTTGTTTATCATATTGAAATCTTGAAGACTTTTTATTGCAGACTTGGCAGATCTAAGCTCAGTTTGTGAGATTGTTGTCTTAAACTCCTTTGAAGACATTTTTCAGATATATCTGAGATACACAAGACTTTTACATGAGACTATCCTCCTTAATGTCTAGAAGAAATAATAGAGATATCGAAGAGATTTCTTATGTGAGTTTTCATTTTCATGGGTTAGCTGTCAGTGTACTGCACTAGAATTAGAAAGTCATATGAAGTGAGAGAAAGGGGAACAACAGACTTAAAAGACCCACGGGTGCTCGGGTCGCCTGAAGTGCCATTGCTTTATATATCTATAACATATTTTATCATAAAAATTACAAAAATTTAAATCACTTTCAAGATTTTGCCATCCCATCAAGTAAAAAGTCAAGGAAATGTGAGGATATTGCTTTCCCTGTGACACACATACTGAATGTCAAGGTCAGGTGCCATGTGATCCATCATAGGATACAGTATTGGGATTACTCAGCTCAATGCATATTACACACATTTTTTCAAAAATGGATCTCAACCTATGTTAGGTTGTTTCAACCCAAAATGCTAAGTTATTTGAACCCATTGTTGGGCCAAAAATAAACATATATGGGTTAATTTATGGGCTGGATTTGACCATTTTTGACTTGTACAATGTAATTTGTTTATGTAACCCACTGTACTTTCCTCTTTTTTCTTATGCACTTTTCTCTTTCTCTTTCTTTCTTTTAATGAAGCAGATTTGCGTGTTCGCCAAGACCAGCTCTGTTGTGTAATTGTGGTGATCGCACTGAGTTGCTTTGTGTGTGCAGGTGCGAGACCACCCCCTCGTAATGCACATGTTCACCCCAGCAATTTACTATAGAGCGCCCCCTAGTTTCATGAGCTTTGTTAGGAATCATTTCGCACAGTTTTATCCAATAAATATTGCAATGGGGACATTTTTCTTGAACACGTACTTTGACTATATTAAAAGAGGTTTATGCTCTATATGTGTTTGGATGGCTATTATGTGTCTTTTAAGCGCAAAATTGCCTGATGGAATGAGAGCCATTTAATTTTCCCTCTGAAGTTTCTTTTCTGTTTTGGATTCTGAAAGTTAAAGCTTGTTTTATAGGTATCCAAACTATATATATATGGTATATATGTGATATATATATATATATATAAATAATATATATATTAGGGGTGGGCGCTATGACGGTATATTCCGTTACCGCGGAATAAAATGTCAGACGTAATAGATTTTTCTATTCCGTCTATTCCGCGGAATGCAAATAAGTGTGTTTTTGTACATTTTTAGCATCAAAAAACAATATAAACTGAAAAACATGTATACCGTGAAATATTCCGTTCCGTAAAAAAAAAATAATAAAAAAATTATTTATATATATATATATATATATATATATATATATATATATATATATATATATATATATATATATATATATATATATATATATATATATATATATATATATATATATATATTATACTGTATTAAAAAGAAAAACATATTGTTTTTCCGTTAAAGTTTCCACTACAAGGGTGTTTTATGTTGCCATTTGTTAATGTAGTTTTCCCCTCTGTATTAACACTGGGAAAACAAGAAAGCAGGCCAGGCTTTTTTCACTAATCATTTCAGGGCTCCATATCGTCTGCTGTGGCACTATAGATCAAACCAGCCCATAAACTCACAGTCATACAGTATGGCAGATTTCATAGAGTCAGATTTACACAGCTGATGGCTGTATTTACCACTGAGCAACACTTCTGAGTTTAATGAAGCAGAGATGAACATTCATGTCAGGCATTACTAATCTGTCATAGCGTTCATTAGTCTCTCCAGTGTGACCGATTTACAACTAACAGCATTGATATTGAACCCACTGAGGTGGAACTATAAATTATTCAACCTGACGTGTGCTTTTGACCGTGTGTGTGCCGCTGGCTAATGTGGATCACTTTTAAAGGAGTGTATAATGAAAAAGAAGTTCTGTCATTATTCGTCTTAGATTTTGTTTCTTGCGTGGAACACAAAAAGGTTTTTTTGGCAATGCATTTAATAAAACAATACAAGTATGTGTTGATTTATACAGGCAAGCAATCTCTTGAGACTCCTGTGCTGTTTTCCACATTTCTGATTGGAGAAAATGCTATATTTGGTATGTTTGTTTGTTTGTTGTTGTAGTGTTCCTGTAACTCAGCTGATGACGCATGACGTTAGCAATGCAAAGGTCATGGGTTCGATCCCCAAGGGGTTATTACGTTTATCCATTCAGCAGACGCTTTTATTCAAAGCGACTTACAAATGAGAGAACAAAAATACATTTTATGGATTGAATTGTAAATCGCTTTGTACAAAAGCATCTTCTAAATGCACAAATGTAGATGAATAAAATGGTTGCTCTGGTGAAGTCTCGCCTTCCAGTTAAAACAACCAATCATCAATTGATAAATACTGAGGTGCTGTTAACCTGTGCACATGCGCAGTACTGGAATGACTTTGAATAAAGGTGTTTTTAATACAATTTGAGCTTAAGAAAGAAACATTATGGTACAGTAAGATTTAATTGTTGATCAGAAATATGAAATTGTGATTTTAGCATGTGATTATAGAGTTATCTGTTTTTTCCCATTCAAGTAGTTTGCTAAGGTTGTCCCTGACTAAGGATTTACATATTTGAATCAGAATTGTTGAATCTTGCCTATAGTCGACTGAAAGTCGAATCATCTATGTGTGTGTGCATGGGTTGGGAGAGGGGGCCCAAAAAAATTGTTAACTTTTATTTTCTTTTACAAACAGCGCACAAAAACAACTTTGTGATAAAGTGACCAAAACAAACGATGATGAACGAAAACAAAACTGATGATGCATTTTTATCTTTTTTAATTGAAAATGAAAGGCGGTATATAGATGATTCCTCATAAAGATTCCACACAAAGATATAACAAAAACATTTTCTATAGACCCGTTAAACATTGCAACGTCTGCGGGTGGGCAGGGCATAAGCTAGCCATTTTAGGAGTGATTTAATAAAGAAAGTTCGGAACTGTCCGAATATCTACAGTCGCTGATTCTGCGGGACCGTGACAGCTATTTTTTGTGAATAAACTCTCGTGATTTTAACCAGGTTTTGGATATTTCCTAGACAACAAACTGTATGAATTACTTTCGGGTGGTTTGAGGGATTTTTTCAAGGCTTATTGTCTAATGTAACTTATCGTTGGGCTAACTATCATTAGCAATGTGGATTATTTTAAGAGACCATTCAAAGGATGGCACTCACATCAATCTATGTATGTTTGCCGACTTTTCACCTATAAAACAGAACAGAAACTTGCTGATTTGTACTAGATCAAACCAACACATCAGTACATATGCATAGATTATTTAACCTGATATGAAGTGTGCACTTCAAACACGAGCATGATAGTCTCCGTCCAGTCTGTACGCCGTATTGCATTTAACCACAATTGTCTTCTTGATTTCTGTGAAGGAATGTCTTTCAGGATCTGGTAAAACTTTAGTTTTTAACCAAAAGTGCTGTTTCTTCTATTCTGGCAGCCAAAAACAAAACAGGACGACATTATTATATTTTTTCGCGCTCTTCCATTGGTGAAAAGTGAAGCCGCCAGTGTCTCAATGCGGCGCTGACATCTTGGGTCTTAAGTCTGCGCAGTAGCGATTTCGGGACCAGTCCTGCGCAGTAGTGAGCAGGAAGTAAAGCCGTCAAATCAAGGACCTGCCCTCGCTCTCGCAGAATGCGCATATCACAGCTGTCAATCATGACTTGATACCACCGTTTTTATAGCATTAAATAACTAACTAAAAACAAACTTATTTTAAAAACAAACACTTGAATTTAGTTTACATCAGCGTAAAAAAGATAATTGAAGTGTAATTAAATTGTTTAGTCCCATTGAATAACATAGTGGAGGTGGGGTTTATGACCTATACTGGGACCAGTCACTGGGGAGAAATCAAGACGTGTTGGCTTCACTTTTCAGGGCTTGTGCGGCACGCTTGTTCGATACAACGTAAAGCAATCCAAAATTTACAGACTTAATTTAGATCAGATTTTTACTGTTAATAAATACAAATAAAAAAATAAATAAGGTCAGAATCAAGTAACAAGGTGCAGATCAAATGTGTACAAAAGTGCAGGGAAACAAAACTCAAGCAACAAATAGTTAAATCAGATAACCCTGAGTGTCCTATAAATAAAATTTAAATTAAGAAATTATTAAAATAACAAAAGTATAGCGAGAACTGCCAACTTTGTATGTTTATCTGCAGAAAGAGACAACTACTTCCATTGAAAGCTACTTTTTCACATATTATTTGAACAGCATTATCAATAGATAATATATTGGGAGAAAGTGTGTGAAATCAGACAATGTGCACCCTTATATAGCCAAAATTGAACTATCCTCATTTCATAACACATCGTCGATGATTCGACTGTGAGATTGGTTCGAAGCATCGGATCTTCTAGTATTCCGGGTCAGCCCTAAGTCTTGCATGACTGAATTAACTGGATGGAGGCGTTGCAAACATGGACGTCTAGTGGAGCGACTTTTTTTACACTCTTGTTTCGTTTATGGTACCTGGCTGTGACATCCAGCACCATTTGTTTTTGCAGTTGTGTGGATGAAAGTTTAAATAAGAAAATCTCAGATAAATTTTTGTCTTTTGTCATAATTGCATTATATATATATATATATATATATATATATATATATATATATATATATATATATATATATATATATATCTACCCGTTCTCACCAAGATGCGTACAAATGACACGCAGTGTGATTATCGTGCAATAGATTCGCCAAATTCCGATTTTGCGTGCATATGATACGCCAGTCCTTCCCATTCACTTATATGGCGAATCGTTTCGTGACGTTTTATTTATTGTTTTCTCATTTGTTTTCTGTTTTTTAAACCATTTTCGCTTGGGTTTAGGGTTAGATTTCACATTTGTTTAAGCAGGTTATTTAATATACAGGTTTCTCTAAGTTTTTATCTATATTTAAGCCATGGTCGCTTGCAGGGCCGGCGTCATGGGGGGGGCATTCGCGGGCAGTGCCCCCCCAAACAGGTTGTTGTGCCCCCCCCTACAAAGTTTTTTATTAATTTAATATAGCCTATATCAAGAATAATTAAAATAAATTAAACATTGAATGTTTCATGACTTGTAATGTAATCAAATGAGGAAAATATAGTTGATATATGTTTTCTTTAATTAAAATAGACCAGTTTCTCTGATTGGATGTATTGCCGCGTCTCACGCGTCTTACGTCTTTAGAATATTTGTGACTTGATACTAGCAACGGGTTTTTTCGCGGCATTTTATGGATCATGTAAAATATGGATATTAGAACATTTAGAACGAATCAGCACCGCCTGCTTCATCTGACTTCATGCAAACACAGACTGGCTCAAACTCAGAGATTAGAGGTCGAGGTGGAATTTACAAATCTACAGGACACTGTTTTAAGGAAGTTTAATGTTCGTACACGCCGTCTTCAGCTATTTTAAAGGTAAGTTAGCGTTGTTTTAAATTACGTAAGCTTAAATGTGAAGTGTGGCTATAGACCGTTAACAGCATTACGACGTGATTATGGTAAAGCGGCTTTTTTCAAGCCAGGACGCGGTGTGGGCTGCGCTATGAAACCCATTAATTTCAATGGCTTGCGCCGCGCGAGGGCGGTTTTTTGTTGCGTAGAGCAAAGCGCGAGCGCAGCAGAGCTCAGCTTGCGCTCACGTCGCAGTCGAAGTTCAATAGTTTTGCGCATAGTTTGTGGTCTTTGCACTTTATACAGGAAATGAGCTGACAGTCTGTACCAGTTGTATGAGTGTGTGCTTGCACTGTATTTGTTGTTTAATGTCTTGTTTTTGCAAGTTATTGTTACTATTGCGTGCCCCCCGTTGGAAGCCAAATGCCCCCCTGTTAGTTATGGTCTGGCGCCGGCTCTGGTCGCTTGGAGTTGGGGTTAGAGTTGGGGTTTGGGTTAGGATGTCATTTTTATATAACAAAAAGTTGTTCTAACCCTAAACCCAAGCGAAAATGGTAAAAGAAAACAGAAAACAAATGAGAAAACAATAAATAAAACGTCACGAAACGATTCGCCATATAAGTGAGAAGGACTGGCGTATCATATGCACGCAAAATCAGAATTTGGCGTATCTATTGCACGATAATCACACTGCGTGTCATTTGTACGCATCTTTGTGAGAATGGGTTCATATTTATATATATATATATATATATATATATATATATATATATATATATATATATATATATATATAATATAGTGTTACTACAAGTTCAGAAGAATTGTGAGTATATATTGTGAAAAGTCATAAAAAACTACTTTGTTCTTGACAGACATCATGAACTGGCAAAAGCTGCTAAAATGTTTAACAAAAACGTCTTCGTTTATATTAGTGAATAATAAAAGTTTATCAGTCTTAAATATACATACACTTAAATTTTAAATGTGCAAAGTTTTATACGATAAAATACACTTTTTATGCTTGTATTTCAAGGAAATTTAAAGGGATCCCTTCTCATTTTATTATTAGTGCTTGTGGCATTAGTGCTTGTCAGCTATTCTTTACTTAATGAATCATGAGGTTTTATTGTTAATGGAATATTAATCAGTGCTTGACAGACTGCGTTTTACTGAGAAACCAATCTCTTAAATGTTAAGAACAGACTTTAATGCAATTAGCAGTGGCAAGTAGTAAAAATGTGTTTGCATATTAGCGTCCGATCAAAGCGTAATGTTTCTTAAAGATAAATCCAAATGAATTAAAAGCACAACAGGCAATTGTTTTATCTTGCTGCTGACTATAAAGAAAGTAAATGAATTTGGCAGCAGTCCAAACGCAAATGTAAAGACAGAGTTCAAGGAAAATGAAAATGAGTTTGATGTGCGGTACCTTCTATTCCAGGGTCTCACCACGCTTTGCTTTTTTACTTTGGCCTTTGCAGACTTGTCTTATGATTATTTTATGCTGTTATCGAGCGTGCTGGTTCTCTTGAGGAAAATAAGTTGTGCTGTACAATGCATTCATGCACTGTTTGCTATTTTCTTTCAACAGTAGGTGGTTAATGCAATTTGCTTTTTTGTACTTAAGGTCAGGGATTTAAGTCCCTTTTGCACACAGTCTTTACTGGTGATTTGCAGTGAACAGAATCTTTTTTGGTAAATTAGTGCTGCCAATTTACCAGTAAGAGAGGTTTAAGTAATTTACTGGTAAGCAGTATGTCTGAACATAAAATAAGGATTACCTGCATTAGAACGGATGACGTCAGAATACGACAGCTTCATGCCAATCATACAGGGTTCCTACGGGTCCTTGAAATCCTTGAAAGTTTGTGAATCTGGTGGGAAAAAAATTCAAGGCCCTGGGAAGTTTTTGAAAATAAACATACATAGATACAGGTCATTGAAAGTGCTTGAATCTATTTTAAGCAACAAGTTTTCTGGAAAAAAATCCATATTATTCCCTGTGTAGTGTAGGATAAAATAAATAGCACACGTGCTAAACTGTTAGCTGTAAATGCTTATATCTTATGTATGTGAATGTTGATTCATACCAAAATGCTTTTTTGCATAGTTGTGTTTGACACATGAAAACGTCTCGGGTTACGTATGTAACTGTTGTTCCCTGAGAAAGGAACGAGACGCTGCATCTCCCTTGCCATACTTCTTGCATCCCTGTAACGCCGTCTTTGGCAATATTTCAGATAGCGATATACTTCCTGACTCCCGCATCACCCTGTGTTTGTCGTTAAACCTCATCATTGGTTGAATTTGATATATACATTCAGACGCACTTACGCCTGGAGGCGTCCCCAAAGTGTCACTGCAGTGACGCAGCGCGAGTTCCCTCGAAAGGGAACTGTAAAAATGTATCTTAAAAGGAAACATGATGTAACCTTGCTCTCACTTGAAATGTGTCCCCACATTTAGTCCTTGAATTTGAGGGTATTGGACCTGGAAAGTCCTTGAAAGGTTCTTGAATTTGAAGGTAACTAAGGTGTGGGAACCCTGACAGATGATGTGTTTACCCCTGCACTGTTTTCACACGCACACTGCTTAAAGTCGAGCACATCATAACATCCACATTTCTTCACCAAAGTTGTTTAAAACAGTTTACCATATATTTGCCGAAACACCCACGTCCATACGTGCCATTTTCCCCTGACATGTATGTCCAATGACATCTCTCATTTTCTCTATCACTTTTTAAAAAATCTAGTGACATATATTATTGATAAATTAAGAGTTATGTAAAGCACATTGAGAGCAGCAAAGGCAGCATGTATTGACGTCTACATGGGGTTCTCACAATCGCACAAACACACACACCTGTCATCAGTGTTTATTGTCTCTGTTGAGTGACCCCTTACACAAAGGTCAACACAAAGTCTCCATTAAGAATGAGTCATCCAGGCCGCAGGTCGGCTTTGCGTCCCTTGACAGTTTTAGACGCCTTGCCACAAAAGAGATTTGATCTGCGGTGTGTTGTCGACTGCCAAAATGACCTGGCAGATTTCTCTCTGGATTTGGGGGTTTTGATGTTTACAGAGTTTATGGGTTCAAAATCAAATCCAATAAAATACTGGATTTTGAAAGTACAATTGGAAAAATATGTGCATATCCAAATGCACTTTAAGTTGCTTTAGGCCAAACTAGTTTTGGATTCTTGTTTTGTGGTGTTTTTCTGAGCAGATTTTTTCTCACTGAGTAAGAAGTTTACAGATTGACCTCTTTCTCTATCATTATTATTTATAAAATGCAGCGTTATTTTTAACCCTGCATTGGGTCAGAAAAGGGACACACCTGACCGTTGGGTTAAATTAACCCTGAAAATGGTTATATTTAAATGAACAATGGAAAAAAATTACAATTCTTTTCAGTATTAGTTTTTGTTTATAAGCAGCATTGTATGGGTTTGTCCACCCTAACGTTTTTCGCGAGCTTGTAGCATTGCATTATGGGATTGCTTTGAAGTAGTCATATGATGCGATTTCATGATTTTCTTTGTCTTTGGAGTGCATAAAGAACAAATATATACGTCTCAATGTATAGGCAAAGAAAGAAGGCGTAACTTTTATTGTTGTCGTCGCCACTATGACGTGGAGACGCTGTACCTTGGGAGTTGATATTCCAAATATGATAAGGGTCATAACATTTCCTTCACACGCTTGAGGTATTCGGCCAATCACAATGCACTTAAACCACTTTATTTTAGCAAAATCATATGATCCCTTTAAAAAATACATGCAGACTGACAAATAAAACAGTAACATGCATAACGTAGTCTTAAAAGTGCATAAGAGTATTAAAACAGAGCCACTGTGTCCTAATAGCTGCAGATGACTATGTGTAAATAAACCAATAATGTTTTCATCTCATGATCTACACTTTATGTAGATTTAGCGACCTTTCAAAAATTGGATTGCTTTTTGGGATTTCAGCGGGCGGCTGACCTTTTGTTCAAAAAACAATTGCAAAGATTTTTACACCCTGAGTGCCAATATGTATATATTTGCAGTCTGCATTGTGCGCTAAAATAATTTAGTCATAGCGTAGTTACATTATTATGGATTTAAACATATTCTCAAGCATGTGCTTTATAAATCTAAACTATATGCTTCACATCAGTCTGAATATGTCCCTTCTATTATTTCATGTGTTAGGACATAAAACAAGTTTGTGATTCATGTACAGATTCAGCTGGCATAATTAAAACGGAGCATAATTATAGCATTATAATAAGGGGACTTTTTGTATCCAGGTCTATTCATAATAAAGATGTGCTATGTGGCTTGAGTTCTGGTGTTGTTTATATGCATCCAGATAAATTCAGACACCACCTCATGAAAAACGCTTGAGATATATTCAAGTTACATTCAGGCGTTTTGTATCATATCTCCTGTGTGCCATCTGGGTCTCTCAATAACCGTCACTGTCTCTTTAATCCAGATTAGTCCTGTGTTTCTCTATAACGGACACATGTCAACACAACCCATCAGCGCCTGCTGATTTCCAATGGTGCAGTTTGTGTATCTGTTTCAGCTACATTATGAGTACAAAAACCCCAGGCATTTACTACAGTATTGAGGACATTGTTGTTGCTTACAAGCGCAAGTCAATAGAGCCCTAAATATCTAAATCTCTTATGTGACCGATAAACTTTCAAAGCAGTCCCTTATCAAGTTACATTTTCGGATGCTGCCTATGTTGTTGTCTATAGAGAGCAAGGGAGGCCGCCAAGGTCTAAAACAGAGCCGTCGTCACACACTTGACGTGCTTTGCTTCAGGTATTGAGTTCAGAACCAAGAGCAAGTATGTTGGTCATGACGGATGAATTCATTAGAAACCTGTCATTTGTTTTTTGACTGTAACAGTGTTTGTCCTGCGATTATGCGACTGTGGTTTACCCCGCGGGACGTCGGTCACTCGCGCTGACCTCAATCTTTATGTGTTTTTGTGTGTGGGGAGGGCGAACATGTTGTTCATTAAGATTCTCATTAACTGACTAATTACACAGTGAAACAATGCTGTGACATTTCTCTAGACCTCAGCCGCGCTGTGTTTCATCATTATTTTAAATCATTTGTCATTAATTGATTTCCTGCCCAGTCTGTCCATTAGCACTCTGATTGGCTGCCACTGTGTAAGAGAAAGAGAGATTTAGTAATCAAAATGATTTATTTTATTAAAATATGTCCCTGGTGTTTTTGTTATTCACTTCTTTACTGAAAATGCTTTGGAATGACATTGTACTTAACTGTTGCCAAATAACTGTTCAGGCATTGCTCGGGTCACTGCATTAGACTCCATAAAGTCTATAATTCACTTATGACCTCAAACTTATGGCCTCAATACTTTTTGGGGGTTGTTTTGTGCCCTCTGTTGCTCCGGTCAGAGATCTGCAAATCCTAATTAGCTATTTGTTTGTTTGACCGTAACAATTTCCTTGCTTTTCAGACTGCTTTCAAGAACAAAAACAACGGGCCTTATTGTTCGCATGTAGTCGATAATTTTCTTTCTTAAAACTCATCTCATTTTCTGTGACAGTAATTTCTTCAATGGCCGACGCACCCGGTGAAACTAATCTATAAAGGGTTGTCCCTATTCTGCCCAACAAAGGCAAAAGGCAGTAACTGCGTTTTTGGTCGAAAATGAGTTATTGATATTTTTGGGACATTCAAGTCCTCCTTTATCATGTGGATAAGTATCTTGAGTCAATTTTGTTGGTTTTTTGAGAAAAAAAATCAAGAAGAAAATAACTGATAACTAAAGTCTAAACTTTAAAGTCATTTTTGTGAGTTAAGGTCTTTTGCCTTTGTAGGGCAGTATTGTCCTTATGAGAAATTGGTGTGTTTTGGGCATAACGTGCAATAAACCACGGAAAGTTGCCAGTTGAGTTCGCGCCATGGTGTATTCCCTATATACATGGGTTAGTTTAAGATTGATGTAAAAAAAAATGTGCATTGTTTTTTCTATTTATTGAAATGGTTATTTTTGTAATATAAGCTTTGGTTCTCTTTAAAAGTAGTTTTTTCAGTCATGGAGTAATAAGTAGCTAAGTTTTAATTGCTGATAAAGAATATGAAGAGTTGGTTTCCAAAATTAGTTACCACCAAAATCAGTATTGTATCTGGTCAGTATTAAAAAGTCATTCTTAATTTTACGCAAAATCTGATATATGTCATGTTATTCTGTCATCTTTTCTCCCTTTTTTCCCAAAATGCGATAAACACCAGTCCTCCTTCTCTGGAGAATGCAATAAATCTGCTTAACCAATCACAGCGCCTCATTCCACGCATTGTAATAATGGCGGCGCTTTGAATACTCACTGAATCCTTGTTTTCCTCATCTACTTTGTACTTCATGATCAACAAACAAACAAAAACAAAATAATACGTGATGGCATTAAAAAACGTATGATCTTATGAAAAACTTTCCATTATTTTACTCAAAGTCAACAAAAATCGAGCAGGACCAAAACGTTTTACAGCTGATCGCTGTCAAAAAAGTTGTGACATAGCAGCAATGACAGTTTTCTTAATATGACAGTAAGTATTTTGATTAATGCCATTAATTTTTAGATTTTTAATCAGTGTATACCACTAGTCAACTAAATGAATGGCAAACGTTTTACAGCTGATCGCTGTCAAAAAAGTTGTGACATAGCAGCAATGACAGTTTTCTTAATATGACAGTAAGTATTTTGATTAATGCCATTAATTTTTAGATTTTTAATCAGTGTATACCACTAGTCAACTAAATGAATGGCAAAGATAAATGCACATTTATATATTGATTCAATACACTGTAAAAAATCCATAGAAATTTTCAGCTGGGTTGCCGGTAACTTACCATAGATTTAAATGTATGTTATTTACTGGCAACATTTTGTTCAAAGTTAAATGAACATTAAACATTTACAAGTCTTTGTCTCTACAGAATAAAACTAGAAAAACAGCATCAAGTAAAACATTCTGGGAAACAAAATCCGAAGCAAATCTGAAGCAAAAAACAGAAAAAGGTTGATGATGATTTCTGGTTCCCAGAAAGCTTTGCATGAGGCTGTTATTGTATAGTTTTATTCTGTAAAGATAAAGACTTGTTAATATTTAAAATTTATTTAACTTTGAACAAACTCTTGCCAGTAAATAACATAAATTTAAATCTATGGTAACTTACTGGCAACCCAGCTGCAATACCATTGTAATTTCTACGGACTTTTTTACAGTGTAGATTTATAGCATTTTTAAAGAAAATCATCAGTTTTTATAATAAATCTTTGAAAATCTAATTATGGATTTGAATTTGTAATGTTATTATAACCTTAATATGCTATGTGAAAGTTTGTAGCAGAAAATAGTGTTTTTCATCTTGTCACTTTCATGGTGTAGAAAACACGTTTTTACCCAAATTACCCAAAATGGATTTATTGCATTTTGGAACCAAACTCTTCATACATGCAATCCTAAAAAGTATTTTACAGGATTAATTTACAAATATGTAAAAAAGAGGTTTGCATTTTAAAAATACTTAATATTTGTAACAAACAGGAGATAAAAAATTTACAAACATTTCGAAAGGCAAATTATTTCAGCACTGGACAGCGCCGTGAGTGGTTTGCTAAAAGTAGGATTTTCTTTAAAAAGAAAATTACATAATCTCACCATATCCATAGGTACGAAGTCTTCATATACAATAAATATGTGGCTAGCTAGCATAAAAAAAACAACATTTTAAAATAAATGCAATATTTGCACTTTTTTAAAAAATCAAGTGAAGCAGCTCTTCTGTCAGCTGATCTCCGCTTTATGGCTTCTAAACTTTTGTAATCTGTCCTCATTTATGTCCAATATGATACAATAATAATCTTTTACATTTTAATTCTTTATTTTTCATATTTTTAAAAACGTTTGTGTGCTGTTGTGCATTTATGTGTGTCTGTAATAAACAAACACCCGTTGTCATACTTTATGAATAACAAAAAAATATTGTGTGGCATTGACTTTAGACCAGGTTTTACCATTAGCTATTTAAACAACGTGGCACAGGATGTGAAAGTGATATCTTCGTCAGGCTAAAACTAGCAAAAAACACTTGCGACAGAGTGTGCAGAGTGTAAAATAGAGACTCAAACTACTGATCCACGTGTTCCACTGTGTTGATATGATTTGTAGTCGGAAACCAAGGCGTTTTCAAACCACGGATGGTGTTGAATGATACATTTGCACATGGTTTTTGTCTTAAAGCATATTGAAAAACACCACATATACATATAAACAACAATATAAACTTGATTTTCACCCTTAAACTGTTTCCTGTACTTTAAATCAAACCAAAATTTTGGTTTATTTGCTGCCTGTGTTCTAACAAAAGCGTCACTGTTACTTTGTCCTATATTTACAGTATGGGCTTTGAATAAACTTTAAGTTGGTTTGCTGGTCTGGATAGGCTGGTCTGGGTTGCTGGTTTAGTTGTATTTTGGACAGATTTCCTCAGGAACTCCTTGAATTTTCTTCCTAGCTGCCAGGATCCTTGAACTTCTGACTCACCGTGATTTAAATTCTGCTGGAGTTTCATTAGCCCAAAGGCTGCCCCAGAAAGCACTTAAGCAATTGTGCATGAATATCTCATGAGCAGTCAATGTGAATAGTTGCTTTGCATTGAGAGATTAAATTTATGGCCTGCTGTATTTACCGTGTAGAAGATGAAAGTCTCTCTCTCTCTCTCTCTCTCTTTCTCTCTCTCTCTCTCTCTCTCTCTCTCTCTCTCTCTCTCTCTCTCTCTCTCTCTCTCTCTCTCTCTCTCTCTCTCTCTCTCTCTCTCTCTCTCTCTCTCTCTCTCTCTTTCTATGAGACTGAGATGTTTAGCATTTCTAGCACTTTTTGTATGTTCATGAATGCGGGTAGACTCAATTGTCGCCTGGCGTTGGGGTTAGAGTTGGGTTTGGGTAGGGATGTCATTTTATGTAAATCTAACCCTAAACTGAAGCGACAATGGTAAGAAAATAGGACAAAACATTTGAGTAACCAATCCGTGAGAATGCCACGGAAAAGAAAGTCCGATATGCGGAGATCCGTGAGAATGCCCCGGAAAAATGAGCAGAAAATTCTGTGACTATGCCACGGAAATTCGTGAGATGAGGTTCTAATATAACTACAAAACTATAGTTTTTGGCATTAGTATTGGCAGATATAAGTCTGAATAATCGTCTATCGGTATTGGCGGAAAAATATAATATCGGTGCATCTCTAGTCTAGTGCAACTTGTTGGATCTAGAAAATTGGGTCTCATAGCAGAATAAAGCTGGAGCAGAAGGTTTAATGTTCCTGAAAAGTAAAAATCTTTATTTCATTTTGTGACAATCATGCACAAAAAAGGACCAGGAAAGTGTTTTTAAAGGGCTCAGTTTGCCGTGCCAAAAATGAATCTGCTCAAGTTTCTCATGGAAATGTTTTACTTTAGTAATGTGTTGATTGACAGCTGCTGAGATGGGTGGCTATGTTCTTCCAGTCAAACATCATTTTCCACCCACATGTCCCCAGACGTCTGTCATTCCCAGCTGAAACGGGCTTTGTGTGTGGAGCGGTAAGAAGCGCTATTGTTGCCGTGCTTCTGATGGACGACATTATCTCTCTCCATCTCACAATCACGCTGCAATAAGATTCAAAGCTGACATTGTTTTACCGTTTTGTTTTAGAACAATTTTCACTTCATCAGTAATGTACATAAACTTCATGAGGCTCATTTTTCTTCATTTGCTTTAACCCAAATGCTGGGTTGTTTTAACCCTGCATCTAATCTGAAGCTTATCTGGGTTAATTCAAACCAACTTCTGGGTTCGTCCATTTTTGACCCAACATTGGTTTGAAAACAACCCAGCATTTATTTAGAGTGCATGAGGTATGAAAGAGCAATCTAACGTATGAGCAATAAAACTTGTGTTTATATCGCAGACTAAACTCTTAAAGGTTAAAGTAAAGCTGAGATATAACTGATTTGTGATCAGGTGTTGGGACAAACAGGACTGTTTGTTTGGGTTTCCCTTTTATCTGTGGCCAGCTGTCAAAACGTTGAGTGGGAAATGTTAATCTTCCTCTGTGATTGCCTTGACCTCGAGGCATCAGAGACACTCAATGACAGTGTGATCGTCATGGTGACAGCCGCCTATCCACTTATTCAAGATCACGCTATGAAATCGCTTATTACGGTGTAAGACACTACCTGATCTGGGTACAGGTGGGACCCAGCTGGATTAGGTTTTGCTGTAATGCCTACGGCTTTCACATTACGCTACAAATGTAACATATGAATATAAGGTTTTTTTTTTGTAATGTAGCTTAAATAAATTGATTGCAACCACTTACCTTAAAAAATTTTGTAAATTGAATGAATAATAATTGGGCGGAGTTAATGCTGCGAAAACACGCGTTATTTTTAAAGGGGCGGTGAATTTGTCGATTTTATTGTTTTATACTGTTGTCTGAGGTCTACTTATGATGTTCGCGTGGTTTTTACATTCAAAAACATCAAAAACAATAAGTAATAGGCTATTTTGTAACATGGATTAGTGGCTCTCTGGAGAAAAGCTTCGTTTGAAGGGGCGGGCCGCACTGAAGACCTGGACGTAAACACCCACTGCTATGATTGGACAGCTTCATTCCCCATCATTACATGTGGGGAAATGTTATAAAAACATTAATGTGTGAAAATAGCAGCCGAAAACATATATGTTTGAGCCACAGAAGATTCTGGGTGCTAAATATAATACACATAAATGACAATCCGTATAGTAAAGTAGAAACAAAACTTTAAACTCGACGTGACTAAAGTACCGTATACAACACAGTAAGCACGCATCAGATTATAAACTGCGGCTGATAAGCTCTTATCAATAACTTTGTATATTTCTATTGTGCTTGTGAAGTTGCTCTTAGATACACGTAACGTTACATACCACAGTTATATGATAAAAAAGCTTTATTAAGTGTTTGACCTTTCAAACGTAACTCACCTAAATTACCGTATACAACACAGTAAGCGGGCATCATAATCTAAATTGCGGAGGATAAGTCCTTCCTTTGCATATTTCTACCGTTAAATTACAATCGTATTGTTAAGTGTTGTACCTTTATTAATCGTTGAATGTTTTTAGTAAATTAAAACAGTCAAACATACGTGTTTAGACACAGATGTTACAACAGGACATATCAAGCGATCTCTTCTAACAAAGCAATAGTGAAACGCAGTAACTTAAATAAACTTAATGTGTACTGCTGTGTCATTTTTGTCAGATCTAATATTAGTGGTGTTTTTAATCACGGTCTCTCTGCAAATCCAGCATCGACTTGCTTCTTTACAAGTGAATCCGCACAGTACACAAGGTAATCAAACACTCCCCACGCGAGCTGGAACTCTTCAAAAACAACCTTTATCCACGCATTCCTAATGTTATTTTCCGAGCCTCCGAATTAAAGTATTCAGCTTCTGTGTTGTTCCCATGCGGTTCTTCCACAACCCTAGTCTTCGTTACCATGGTTACTCTATCATAACAGATCACAGCGTCAAAATAAAAGTGTATCAGAAAAAATGTATTTAAAAGTCATTTTGGTTACATTTGGCAATCTTTAAAGACATGTTTATTGACACACGTGTGTCACGCGAAGCTGTGGGCGGGGCTACAAAAGTGGTCCTTGTATTTGGCTATGGGGAGGTGCTTCAATTCTACTTTGACGTCATAGATTTCCGAATTCCACACTGGAGTGTTTAGCTGGCTTGGTGCCAAAAACTGTTATATTTCAGTAGCACGGACGTTTTCAGTTCTGAAACTTGCAGGATGTTCATTTAAGTATGATGACCTCTTATATAACAAATTATCAAGTTAAAATTGAGTTTTTGATTCACCGCTCCTTTAAGGTAAGTGGTTGCAATCAATTTATTTGAGCTACATTTGAACAAAAAAAAAACTTAAACATTAAAACTTTTTTTTAAATGTAGCTTAAATAAATTGATTGCAACCACTAACCTTAAAAAATTTAATACAATGAGTAAATTGAATGAATATATATTTTTTTCAGTGTAAGTAAAAAATATTCAACTCATGCGAAAAATTCACATGACACAAAGTTAAATCCCACAAGTAATATAGAGTGAGGAACACGATGCTTCGCATTTGGTTTATATGCAGCATAATGCATTAATGTAAATGTGAGTGAAAGTATTTTCAGTTTGCGCAAAGATGCATTTGAGGCCAATTATAGTCTCTATAATCAAAGCATTGTAGGTCTTTTTACATTTTTGTAGATGTGTTTGTAGCTCAATTGGTGGATCACTGTGCTGGCATTGCAAAGGTCATGGGTTCGAATCTGACATTCTAAAACAATGGTTGGGTCAAATATGGATAAACCATTTATTTTTTGCTCGAGTAGAATATTTTCAACTTGGGAGAAAACGCGCCACCGCTTTTCGCGGCAAACGTGCCACCCATATCGCGTCATTCTCATCGCGCGAGGACGTGTCTGATCGCGTCTTTGCATTGACGTTGAATCATTGAACTCGCTTCTGGTGTGAACCCACAGTAAGAGTGCAGGGAATATAAATAGTGATAAAATGTGTAACTGAATGCACTTTGGATAAACGCTCATTATGAATGTAAATATGCATTTGGGAAATGCTTTTATCTGCACCTACAGTGCATTCAAGGTATTTTATCAGTATATGTATCCTTAGATAACAGCATCTGTGAAATGACAAACAACCAGTGAATTGATTGAGTCTGTGACCTTTCACAAGTCATTAATAAACAGTGTTATGTTTCAGCAGAATTTCCAATAATCAGATCTCTTATGGTTTGACTCGCATCAGGTCATTAAACAGAGCATTTCTTACTGATATTTACCCAACATTTCTTCATTTCTGCCTTGTTTTAATTCTACACCTCACCTAAAATTTCACCAGACAGTCTAATTATTTTAACAAACACATCAAAGAGCAGAGAGCCATCTGAGTGGTTTGATCTGAAAGCCTTTCCTGCAGGAGGATTATTGAAGATGAGTGTGATAATACTGACAGGCTGCAGATAATCAATTGACTCTTAAAGCTCAATTAAATAAGAATTCAGAAAACAAGTACAGTACACACAAGTACACATCTGGACATCCCTAAGCATTAATGATTTAATGCATTTGGCAGACGCTTTTATCCAAAGTGACTTACAGCACATTACAAGGTATAGATTTGATCAGTATGGATTCAAACCCAAGATCTTTATTTGCTGCTAATGCTTTAAAACAACAGTAAAGCTATAAAAAATCCTGAATTTGTTGGTGTCATGGTTTGTTTTTTTCCATTGTCGCTTAGGTTTGGGGTTAGAACAACTTTTGTGTAAAATGACATCCTAACCCAAACCCAAACTTTAAAGGTGCTCTACGCGATTCCACGCGTTTCAGGTCATTAAAACATGTTTTGTTTCATACAGTAAACATCTCCTCACTATCTGCTAGCTGCCGGTCCCCTGAACACACTGTAAAAAACACGATCTCTGTAGAGAGCCCTGGCTTCGCAAACTGCAACAAAAACAAAGTGGCCAAACTTACCACTACGAAACATAACAAAGTGTTCCAGCCAATAAACAACAAGAAGGATTTGGAAGTGGGGGTTGGACACATCATCATTCTTTCAGAAAGCACGAAAGGGAGAGGGAGGGGAGGATTTAGCTACGCTCCGTTTTGTTTGACAACACTTTGAACGTCAACAAGAAGGGACGTCACACAGATTCACATAGAGCCCCTTTATGCTGCGTTTACACCAACCGTGTTTCAAGTGTCAAAATCGCGTCTATTGCGCCTAGTTTGCCGCTTGAACAGTTTGTATGCATTCACGTGTATACGTCGAAGCAGACGCGTGGAAAAGCAATCATTTGATGCGTGTCAGAGGCAAAATCCACTTCTTGTGGGAGGGGCGGGACCTCCAGACGCGCGTCAACGCGTCTTCACATTGACTTAACATTGAAATCACTTGCGCTTCACGCCTCTACCACGGTTGGTGTAAACGCAGCATTAAGAGACCATGGTCGAAAAAATGACATCCTAAAGAAAATCACAAATCCTAACCTAAACCCAAACGACGATGGTTTAATAAACAAAACAAAAAAAACATAAAACGAAAAGATGCTCCGTATTAAAGGGACATTCCACTTTGTTTTGAAAATATGCTCATTTTCCAGCTCCCCTAGAGTTTAGCTTAGCATAATCCATTGAATCAGATTAGAACATTTGCATCGCCCTTAAAAATAACCAAAGAGTTTGGATATTTTTCCTATTTACAATTTGACTCTCCTGTAGTTACATCGTGTACTAAGACAGACAGAAAATTAAAAGTTGCGATTTTTCTAGGCAGATATGGCTAGGAACTATACTCTCATATCTGCCTAGAAAATCGCAATTATGCTAAGCTATGCCAAAAGTGCTAGCGCCAGACCCCGAGATCAGCTGAATGGATTCCAAAACGGTAAAAATCAAATGTTTAACTCTAGGGGAGCTGGAAAATGAGCATATTTAAAAATTGTAATTTGGAGTATGCATTGCACGACTTTTCACACTGCGTGCTATATGCATTTCATGAGAATGGGTTGAAAAAATACTGGCCTTGAGTACTACAACACTGTAAGTACCATGGCAAATGTAATTTTTGTACCTTTTTGTGGTTACGTTTTCTGTGCAAAGTTTTAGCCCTGATGTTTATGTTCCCAGTAGGGGAAATAAAATATTGATCTCTGTTTTGCAGAATCAAATTTATCTGGCTGATATTGGCCGGTACTGTCACGACTGCCTCGAACAGAACAAACAGTCATTCAATTGTGTTGTTAGAATGAATGTAACAGTATTTAATTTTGGTTTTTCAGATTGCGATGTTTGGTGAAACAGTTGGAGAGGGGAGAGGCGTCTCTCGTAGACCTGAAGAAAAACCTGGAATATGCTGCTTCTGTTTTGGAGTCAGTCTACATTGAAGAAACAAGGTAAAGTATGGATTGTAGATGTTGTCTGTTACGTGTTTCGTAGTATTAAAGCCCCCCTAACCTAGTAAATGCACTTTTAAATGTGTTTCTAGCAGAAAATGAGTCGTCTGTGTGTGTGCAGAAACATCCTGTTATTATACAAATCCATCTCTTCTTCTTTGTGTAATCTCCTTTAAACTACAACAGACTCACAAAACAGGCTGTTGGGGATCCCCTATCAATGTGATGTCACATTGATTACACCCCAACTATAACCGCTCACAAGTGGAAAACTTATTTTGAACAACACCAGGTTATAACTATGTGCTGCCTCTCAATAACATAAACACACAACAAATATGACAGCGGGGTAAAAAAACAGAAAGAAAGCATCTGATCTGATCACAGTGATGTTGTTTGATATACCATCTCTGTAATTCAGCACTATAAGTCATGCCACGTTTATTACTACCACTTTATACAATATAGCATATCATAACTTTCTATAAGCCTACTGTATAACTGAGACATTAATTCAAGAAATGCATTAAAAGCAGACCATGGAAATATATAGTGGGTTCACTTCAATCCACACCTGACGTTCTTGGTTTCCTTCTTACTTATTAAATCGAGGAAATTGTTTGATTAAACATTGATTGCAATTAAGATGCAATTTATACAAAATGAAATGTACTTTAAAGAAATTCTTTCTACAAAACAAACCTATGAAGTGGTCAAAATAATGTCTGACCCACTATAGGTCATATTGCGCCTCTTACTCATGATGTTAAGTGTTCACTTTTCATAACCAAAATAGATTATATAAAAAATAGCATTATAATATTATTTTTATAATATCCCACGTGTCCTAATAAAGCCCCTGCACGAGTGTTTAATATATATATATATATATATATATATATATATATATATATATATATATATATATATATATATATATATATAATACTATATATTAAGTATAACTTAACTAAAGGTATACCATTTCTAGGCCTGTTCCCCAAACCATACCTTAGGAAAGCATCTTAAAGGTGACATAGAATGATTGAACGGGGTATTTATCCTTGTTCTGTGATGTGACATGTAGACAATTTTTTTTGTTTGGGTCTGTAATGCCTTAGAAGCTTCCTAAAAACCTCTCTCAGATAGCTGTATTAGGGTGGGGGATTTTAAACAAGTGGTTTTGCACCTATTTGGCTCCCCCTACTGGCTTAACTTGCAATCTCATAACTGATTGGCTGACTTTGCTGCCACTCAAAAAATGTAGCCAATTATTTTAAAGTGGAGGGACAGTTAGATGCCTGTGATGTCATAAGCATCAGTTTTTCAGATTGGGCCGTTTTCTGGCTGACATTTCTAAAAGAGACTGAGATGTTAAGCATGTCTAGAACTTTTTGTATGTTTGTGAATGTGGGTAGACTACCATTATTCAACAAAGACAAGGTGAAAATGGTTTTTCTTCTCTGTCCCCTTTAAGATAGCCCTATTCATTCTTACGTGCAACGTTACCATGTGCTGTCCATGCCGATGGTGCTGAATTGGTCGATATCGACGGCTTGAGAATCATTGAATCACTCGTGCAGGGGCTGCTTCACTGCGTTATGTGAAAAAGTGTTGCACCCCTCTGTTTTCACAGGATTGTAAATGTAATGAAACATTTTGTTCATTTACATTTATTCATTTTAAGCATTTTGTAGCCTAATTTATTTGTAATAAACACTTTAATGGGCTATTTAAAAAGTGTTAGGTTTTGTGTATTCATTTATAATTCCTGTCACTGTGTGCAGGCTCTTTTTTGTGACAGTGCAAACAGCCCAATAACTTTTTTTTACTAAAAATGCTTAATTAATATCACATTGCATTACGATTTAAAGCAGTATCAATCATGTCAAAAATGTGACGTGCATGCAGTCAAGTTCGGTTGTGTGTGTTTATGCTGTTTAAATGAGTGTTCTCACCAATATGCTTGCGATTCATGAAGTTTTGATGACTTACAGTGTAAGATAAGAACAACGTAGCGTTAATAAGGTTTTGGGAAACCCAGCCCTGGGTTTATATATATTCTGCATCATTTTTGTGACCATTAAGTTCATCCCACTGTGGTATTACCATTATTATGCAGATAAGTGATGGATTAGTCTCAGGCCACTGCGTCTTGGCTTGGGCTTCAGTCATGGTTTATATTCATTATAATTCAAGTCGCTTATCTTGCTAATAATATTCATTTAAAAGTATCTTTCTCTACTTTTCTCTCCAGGCGATTGGTCGATACAGAGGATGAGCTCAGTGATATCCAATCAGATTCTGTGCCATCAGAGGTCCGCGATTGGCTGGCCTCCACCTTCACGCGTCAAATGGGGCTGATGCTCAGAAGGACGGAGGAAAAGCCTCGATTTCGCAGCATCGTTCACGCTGTACAGGCTGGGATCTTCGTGGAGAGGTGTGGTTTGATATTTTTTCCCGAGTGCCGCTTTGTACATAATTCTTTAAGCTTAGTCTTGCCAGTGTGGTGTGAATTCAAAAAAATAGCAAACTCTTTCATTTTAAAACATCAAAGAAGTGAAATCACATTTAGCTGCAGTTTTTTACTTTTAGAAACCCAACAGGAACCTCACCACATCTGTGAATCAATGAATCAGTCGGCATTCTCTCCAGGACATTGTTTCTTACCAGGCAGAGTGAAACTCTGTGAAATAATTATAAATCCACGGATCGAGCGCATGAGTCACCCCGTGCATACGCTGCATACATCATCCTACTGACAGGCTGCTAAAAACAAAGTTTCTTTCTCATCTGTTTGTGTCATCTATTAAACCCTAATGCATTTTTGCAACACTTCACAAATTTTCTGATTTGACAAAGCATTTACTTAAAGTGCAGATTGTTGCTCTGGCGTTTGTAGGTAAACTAAGATTGTGCCCTTGTTTTGTTTTGGTCTGTGCTGCTACATTCACATGATGTTTCATTTCGTTTCAACAGAATGTACAGGAGAACCTCTAATATGGTGGGACTCAGTTACCCTCCACCTGTTATAGCAGTGCTTAAGGTGAGCACACAAAGTCTTTTCTGTTTTATAAACTGTTTTATTCGTGACCCTGTCTGTGAAATCCAGGTTAAAGGCTCATTATCTGATATATCTTTATAAAAAAAATCCTTTACATTATCTAGTCAGAATGGGCTTTATGCCCAGCTGCACTACTTCCTGAACTTCAGCCAGCTCCTTGTTTCCTGTCTGCCATTATTGGACAAACTGATTAATCCAGGTGTGCCTGACCTCAGTAGTCACAACAACAATAACCAGGCACACTTGGATTAATCAGTTTGTCCAATAATGGCAGACAGGAAACAAGGAGCTGGCTGAAGTTCAGGAGGGCTGTGTGAAGTCCATTGGGCAGTGACTATGGGGCGTGTTTCAACCGAACCAGGACAAAAAATGCCTCTGCACTCATTTGGATAGACCTACAACCAATCAGAGCAACCGAGTGTGTGACGTATGTTGAAATGGCGTCTGCCCCTTTGCAGCCTGACCTGAACTGCTAGTTAATTCGCTACAATGAGAGCAACATTATGATTGTACTAAGTCAAAGTTAGTGAACGTACATCAACACCTACTACTGTATGTTTAAAACATTTCATTCATATCACGACATTGTGCGTTATTTACGAAGTCATACAGTCAGACTCTTTCTTACCATTTGTAAGTTAGATGAACTTCATCCACAGGCTTCAGAAAAGGAGCTGGCAAAGTTCAGTTGCTTCTTTCACTTGGTCCTCCATGAGTGCGACTAAAGGAGAAATATTTTAGTTTTGTCCCATCTTCTTAGTGACCATCGGAGTCAGCTGATAAATTAAACTTTTGCCAAATCCCGTAGGAGGGACGGCAAAAACATCTTTCCGATAAACAAATGCCTTGATCGTGTTTCTCTGTTCCTCTTTAAATAAATCAGTGCACTTTCCATATCTTCGATGGCAGAATCTTCACGTCTCAATCCTCCAGCGGCAGCCATCTTTGTTGTAAACAGATTTAACACAAGTGCTTTTTAGTGGCGTGGTTGATTACGTTACTGTTTATCATTTGTCCATCATCGTATTTAGCCCGCCCTGACAGTTTGATTGGTTTGACCAGCTCATAGTTGCGCCACAACGGAGCGACACCAGACCGAACTTCCCGACCTGAAATGTTGTGGGCGGAGCTAATGTCAGCTGGCACCCAGGCTATTATGTAGATGGTTTTAGGTAGAAGTAATCACAAAAATTGGCTTGCTGGGTTTTCACAGAATGGGTCACATACACTGTCAGAAATAAAAGTACAAACTGTACCTTTTCTGTCACTGGGGCTCTACCCTTAGTTTCTGTTTAGTACCTTTACATGAATAAAAAACAGAATACAATTTTGGGTAAATTACCGTACCTTCAGGACCTACATTGTTAGAAAAATGTCAAAATATCTACCCTAGCTGTCAGTGGGGCAGCGTACCTTTGAAATACTAATATGTATTTTTGAGGTACTAATAAGCTCTCCTTGGTCCCAAAGGTACTAAAATGAAATCCTTAGGTGCAAAGCTGTACTTTTTGAAAGGCTACAGCCCCAGTGACAGAAAAGGTACAGTTTTGTACCTTTATTTCTGACAGTGTATATAAATAAATATGTATAAATGTATATATAAATAAACACATATATGTATAAATTTAAGAAATATCTTATGTATATATACACATACACATACATACATACATGTAAATGTATCTCAAATACATACATGAATGTGTGTGTATTTCTATATAAAAAATAGTTACACACAGTGCACACACATATATTATGCAAACACAAACTTTTATTTTGTATGCGATTACTCTTTTGACAGGAGAAAAAACTGTTTGTTTTCCTACAGCTGAATTGGTAGACCATTACATTAGTAGGTCATATGGTTTCAAAATTCTGGGAATTTTGAAACTTTCCATGGAAATTACACGGGAATATACGGATGAAGATAAATCATGTTGAGGAAACTAATGTTTGTATGTGATACAGTTTGTATTACTGACCCCAAAATTTACAAACAAATTACTTTAATACCTGTGTTTCCAATGTGGAATATTACCAAAATGCCAACCCTAGTAGGTCATGGGTTCAATACCCAGGGAGTACACATACAGTACTGATAATTATATTCTTTGTTTTCCATACAACACAATCTGATGTGATGATGTGTGATAATGAGACCGAAACTGAAGTCGATTTTTCCTGAAACTCTAAGGCCCAATTTCAATTCTATATTAGATGATGTCCCATTACTTAGGGGAATTTGTTTTAACCCTTCGTCTCTTCACTCTACTACACTGTCATATGACATCATACGTCCTACATCAAAGTAGATGCAAAAAATATGTCGCCTTTACCTGTAGTCATATAAGTTTAGTTACAGCCTAAAAAGTGGCCCTGGACTTTTTCGCCAAAAGCAGCACACCAGCACACACCCCTCTGTTGGCGATTTAGGGTCCTCTCCCCCTCCGTCTATTCACGTTCTGGTTTCCCCGGTCTGTTCGCAATCGCTGTAGTGGACTGGCAACTTGCAACACCGGTGTGCCAACTCCAGAACATGATTAGACTGGGGGAACCGGGACGCGATCAAACAATGGAACAGGGACGCGATCGCGCCCCGGATATTTTACATTCGTCTATGTTGCTGTACTATTGTGGACTCAGTAACACCTAATATGTTAGGAAACTTTAGCAATTTTTTTGCAAAAAAATTTTTTTATTTACATGACCGTAAATATGAACACTTTTGATTGAATATAACCTAAAACAAATGATTATTTTCTCAAACTTTATTAATGCGCAAAAAGAGTGTTTGAGTATTTTATTCTGTTATCATGTGTGATCTGATTTTTCACTTTGTTTTTACTCTCAGCATGTGGATAAATGGTCATTCGATGTGTTTGCTCTGAATGATGCGAGCGGCGACCACTCGCTCAAATTCATCTTCTATGAGCTTCTCACCAGATATGATCTCATCACACGCTTCAAGGTAAAGAAACCACACATGAGAATTGAACTTAAGCTTGGTTATAGTCTGTTGCAATGTTTTAATCTTACCTTGTCTGTGACAGATTCCTGTTTCAGCGCTGGTCTCATTTGTTGAGGCTGTTGAAGTTGGTTACAGCAAACATAAAAACCCCTATCACAACCTGATGCACGCAGCCGATGTCACCCAGACTGTACATTACCTGCTGCTTAAGACAGGGATGGTGGTGAGCTTAAACACACACACACACACACACACACACACACACACACACACACACACACACACACACACACACACACACACACACACACACATACTTTATATGTGGTTGTCTTAGGAATGATTTATGTCTTTTGGAGGAGCACAAAGGGATGCACCGTACACGAGGGGGTCCAAAAAAAGTTTGAGATCCACTAACAACAATACTCTGCTGTAGGCTATGTCTCATATATATTTTTATAATAGCCGACCTCTCTGTCCAATGAGCTTGAATCTTTAACAGTGCATTTACGATCAAGCAATCTCTCTCTTTATAATCAGCACTGTATGTCGCACGCTCACAGGTAGATTGCGTCTTGATTATAATGATCGAGAGGTTTTGTCATGTGGCTCTCATTGCTGACACGGTGTTAACCGTCTTGATATTGTTAACGTGACAACATGCAGAAATCTTTGGGCAAGAACTCAAAGGTACATCATCATTTATTATTCAACAAGCAACGTACACGCACACCTACAGTAAATAACACTTTAAGAAACAACCAACAGGTCTTTCATAAGACCTGTGAGAGATAAACAGATAGAGAGAGAGAGAGAGATTTCCCAAATGGTTTATTGATATGTAGTCTTAACCAAATCACTTTGCTTTCCACTTGACCAATCATTACAACATCATTAATACTTACAAACGTGCACACACTTACTAGACATCCATATGCACAACTCAAGACACATGCAGTGTGTTATTTCACAGAGCCAAATTGGCACGAGTGTGCTTGCGCCGTCTCTTTATGAGATGATTAAATATTAAGATGACTTCCTGCAGAGTGGCTGAACGTAGCTCGGAGCTCTGAAGGGTTCACTGCTGTATACTGGAGATTTATTTTTGTGTCAAAGATTACATCCTTTTTGATTTATGCCACAGAATTGTTTACTTGTTTCTTTTCTTTTTCTCTCTGTGCATCTCTTTTTCTTTTTAATTTTTGTTTATTTTTATCTCATCAGATTTTTTTAATTGCTGAGAAACTTAAAGGGGCCATGAACTGGCTGATTATTTTATAGCGTTAGGGTTTACCTTAAAAACGTCATTGTTTAGTAAGTTACAGGCTTTTCTAGTCTCACACTGTTTTTGCGGGTGTGCCACATGGAAGATTAGAAGTAACCGCCCCCTGCTATTATTGGGTAACGTTGTTGCATATTTAACTCTTTCACCGCCAGCGTTTTAAAAAAAAGTTGCCCGCCAGTTTTTTTCATGATTTTCACAAAAGTTTAATGCCTTCCAGAAAATGTTCCTTCTCAAATATATAAACATACAATATACCAAATGAAAGAACAGATCCTCTGCTTTCAAACAAAAAAAAACCGTTTCATCCTACCTTCAGTGGTTCTTTTGTAATCCGCTTTTGAATATGGGTAGGTTTCTGCAAAAACACCACATTTTGAGCAAAAAGCAGAGATAATTCCATTTTTGTGACGGACTTTTCATAGAGATGCCATTAAGAGCGATCTTTAAAACAGACACGGACATGCAGCCGCTTGCCATAGGGCAATACTTCCAGGTTTATAAAGTTGCGGAAGGGCACCACCTAGTGAATAATAGCGGTATTGCGGAAAGACGGAAAAACTTGTCATTGGCAGGGAGGCGTTTTCTCTTGATTGACGAGATATCTCGTCAATGGCGGGGAAAGAGTTAAGAACAGGTGTTCCTAATAATCCTTTAGGTGAGTGTATATCATTTTTCAAGGCTTTTGTTACCTGGACGCCTTTTTCTTTTGTTTTGTTTTTGTGTTGGTGCGACTCTGGCACTGCAACTGAAGGCCGCACACATACTGAGATGCATTGCTCCGCTTTTCATGGCTTTCCTTGTGAAACTTAATTGATTTGTTATATATTTCTGCTTTTAAACATCTAATCAATCTCTCCTCGTCCATGTTTGATGATTAATATTTATAATGCGCAGAACTGTCATTAAATGAGAAATCTGTATAGGCAGAGCTGTCAGCTGGGACATCGCAGGACCTTCTCTAAAATAAATACAATCCGCTCATTGCGATGTGGCTGATTAGGACACAAACTCTGATTAACATGCAATAAGTACCTTTGACCGCGTGTCGCTGTGTTGTGTAAAAAGCTTTAACATCATATCTGGGATATATGTAAAATCACAGGCTTTGCTTATCCCGTGGAAATGGGCCACAGATGTTGGAGGGTAATTTCTAAATCACACAAGATCCCCAGATAATTCTAATCATCTACACATATTTAGTCACACACTTTTCAAAGTTGAATTTTGGCCTTGGTTTATAGATAAAAGCTGTTTTTGAAGTTTTTATTTCTTTACCCGCAATTGACGAGTTATCTCTTCAATGAAGAGAAAACATTTGCATGAAAAAATGTGTTCCTGATGAATTTTTATGTTAATCTGTAATACGGCAATTATCAACTAGATGGCGCACTTACCAAATAAAAAAAAACGAAGCAAAAAATGTAATTTTACACTCTGTGTATGTTTTGATTATTGTTCTGAATCTGATCTCTAACAAAATTTACAAAAATGCAATTATTTCAGCTTTTTGCAAAAAATATATATTTTTGAAGAAACCTATCCATATTTAAGAGTTTATAAGCAGAGAAAAAATAAACATAGGATTAAAAGTTTTTTCCCGTTTTATTTGTTTGAAAGCAGATTGTCTGTTCTTTCATTTAATATATTTCTATGTTTACATATTTTTAGAAGAAAACTTTCCTAGAAGGCATTTTGTAAACCTTTTGTGATAATCACCAAAAATGCTGGCGGGCAACTTTTCAAAAAAAAAAAAAAAGCTGGTGGGGAATGAGTTAAGCTTATATGATATTTATTATATAATGACCTTTTAACTATTAATTTTAATTCTCAGTTCACAACCCCTTTAATATGAACCTAAATGTTCCTGTTTTTTTAGGTGTTATTTTCATATTAGATGTTTACCCATAAAATTCTGGACATTTTATTATTAGCATACATCAGAGTATAGTTTATGACATTGTAGGGTTTTTTTTAAATTCTAGAGACACATCAAATTTTAGGGGTCTTTTTTAAAGGATAAAGTATCAGATTCTGAGAACTCATTTGTGTTTTTTTTCTATGGTTTCTCTCCAGCACTGGATGACAGAGTTGGAGATTTTGGCGATGATTTTCGCTGCAGCCATCCATGACTATGAACACACGGGAACCACAAACAACTTCCACATTCAGACCAGGTAACAGTGTGTGAGAGTGCCTTAATGAAATATGTCTTGTATGGCCCTTTATAGCCAACAGACTGCTCATTTATCAGCCACCTACACACACACACACACACACACACACACACACACACACATTCTGGTTTCCATGTTTTGTGAGGACATTCCATAGATGTAAGGAATTTTATACTGTTCAAACTGTATATTCTATTCCCAAACCCTATCACAGAAAACTTTATTGTACCTTAGATTTTCAAAAAACTTTATAAATTCTGTTTGATTTATAAGCTTTTTTCCTCATGGGAGAAAAATTGACAAGGTCAGAAATTGACTGGTATTCCTATCTTTGTGGGGACAATTAGCCCCCGCGATGTGATAATTACCAGGTACACAAACACACACACACACACACACACACACATACACACAGGCTGAAGTTACATAAACCACATTGAATGGAGGCTAAATATAAGAGTATAAAAGAAAGAAAGATGAACACATTTAAAACTGACCAGGGACAAATTATGAATTTGGAATTGGAAAACAAACTCAACAAGATGTTGTTTGTATTATGGGCCTATTTGTTTATGATGTCACAAAAATTCTTTCACGACATCAAGATTTTTGTCATCAAGTTTATATGCAAGTTTTAAAGAAAGTGAAACCAAACACTTTTGTTTTTGTGTTTGTATTTCACTGTTTATACATTTGCATTTATTCATTTAGTCGACACTTTTATCCACAGCTTTTTTTCCAAATGTTATTTATCCAAGTTATAATTAATCACCTTTTGCAATTCAGTGCAGTTGTTTTATGTTGTGACAAAATTGTTAAAGGGGACCTACCATGAAAATCTAACTTTTTTCATGTTTAAGTGCTATAATTTGGTCCCCTTTGTGATGTCAGAAGGGGATAATAATGCACTATCCAACCACGGCACTGCTATTTAGTGCAGAGATCAACTCATTTGGATTTTAAAGGACACACCTAAAACAGCACATTTTCACTCAAACCTACAAAGTGTCAATTTTAACATGTTATAATAAATTATCTATATGGTATTTTGAGCTACATGTACTCTGGGGACAGCATATATTTATATTTAGACATCTTAAAAAGGTCTTGTGAAATGTCCCCTTTAAAACATTTCATGTAATCATTTAATGTTTGTATTTGTCATTTTTTAGAAATAGCAAAACAAATTACAATTTAATGTATCGTTATTTAAAATACGTTGCATGTCACACTTCAGAGACTGTACTGTATATAAAAAAGTAGATTAGATTTCAAATGAAAGTAAGCTTACCTTAATTCCAGGTCAGACGCGGCCATCCTGTACAACGATCGCTCTGTGCTGGAGAGTCATCACGTCAGCGCTGCGTATCGACTTCTGCAGGACGATGATGAGATGAACATCCTGTGCAACCTCTCTAAAGACGACTGGAGGTACGGCAGCATCTCACCTCCATCATTCTCAATCAGGGGCGTCAGTTTGTGTTGAAAAGTGGTGGGGACAAAAGATTAGATGAAAAAACATTACAGCAGGACGGGAAAAATATTGAATAACGGCACATCAAAAATGGGCATAGTGAGGCCGGTCAACAACACAAAAATACTCAGCATAAAACCCTCAACAATTTCGACAGCACATGTAACAGTCCCTACAACACCAGCTCAACCGAACAGTGCCAAAGCACCATACGGTAGAAAACAGCAGCATGTTAAGTCAATGATTACAATGAAATTCATTACATATGCAAAAGAAAACACACCATAAGCACACAACGCAACATAGGTGACCCTGGACCACAAAACCAGTCGTACACTGCAAAAAAATAATTTTCAAGAATAAAATATTCTTATAGTATTTTTGTCTTGTTTTCAGTAAAAATATCTAAAAATTCTCAAATAAATTTGCCTTTTCTTGATGAGCAAAATGACCCAAGAAAATAAGTCTAGTTTTTAGAAAAAAATACCAAATGTAAGTGATTTTGTGCATAAAACAAGCAAAAAATCTGCCAATGGGGTAAGCAAAAAAATCTTGAAAATTTTTCTTAAACACTTCATTCAAGAAAAATTCAAGAAAAAATTGCTTACCCCATTGGCAGATTTTCTTGCTTGTTTTATGCACAAAATCACTTACATTTGATAATTTTGGTCTAAAAACTAGATTTTTGCTCATCAAGAAAAAGCATCTTAATTTAAGAATTTTTTGATATTTTTACCGAAAACAAGACAAAAATACCAATAATTTTTTTCTTAAAAATCTGACTTTCTTACTTAGTATTTTTGTCTTGTTTTCAGTAGAAATATCAAAAAATTCTTAAATCAAGATGTATTTTCTTGATGTACAAAATGATGTAAAAAAAATAATTCTAGTTATTAAACAAAAACTAAACAATTTAAGTGAATTTATGCTTTAAACAAGCAAAAATATCTGCCAATGGGGTGAGAACATTTTTCTTGAATTTTTCTTAAATTTAGTGTTTAAACATTTAGTGTTTAAACATCTAGTGTTTTACCCCATTGGTAGATTTTTTATGCACAAAATCACTTAAATTTGATATTTTTGGTCTAAAAACTAGACTAAAAACTTTTCTTGGGTCGTTTTGCGCATCTTAATTTAAGAATTTGTACATATTTTTACAAAATATTTTGACATAAAATACTAAGTATTTTTTTTTTGAAAATCATTTTTTGCAGTGGTCCCGCATGTATTGCTTGATTTTTCAGAACATTTTAACCAAATGCTTTCAAAAAGTGGTGGAGACAAAATCAGCCATTTCAAAAAGTGGTGGGGACAAGTCCCCAGCGTCCCCAGTGTAAATGACACCTATGTTCTCAATTACTTTAATCCCATGTTTCTCAGTAACAGATGTTTAACTACGCGAATGCTTACAGTAATCTTAAAAGTTAGCATTTGTGACCCTGTTTGTAAATGTTTAGGGATAGTAAAATATCTTCATGAACTCTGATCTGTCAATAATACATCCATATAAAAAAGTATAAATTGAGCAGGTTTACTCCAGCAGTTCCAGGAGTTTTGTTGTATAAAATTTGTCATCAAAGCTGACCAGCTGACCAGGTTCCTTATGTTCAGGTTTGCTGATAAAATGCTAGTGTGAAAACTAAGCGAACCAGGACTTAATAAAGTGTTTTCTTTTTTAGTCCAAAACCAAAAGAACCAAACAAACCAAATTACAAGTATGAACACACCCTTAAAGGGAGACTCCGGGTCTGGCGCTAGCACTTTTAGCATAGCTTAGCATAATCCATTGAATCTGATTAGACCATTAGCATCGCGCCCAAAAATAACCAAAGAGTTTTGATATTTTTCCTATTTAAAACTTGACTCTTCTGTAGTTACATCGTGTACTAAGACTGATAGAAATTTAAAGTTGTGATTTTCTAGGCAGATATGGCAAGGAACTATACTCTCATTATGGCGTAATAATCAAGGACTTTGCTGCCGTAACATGGCTGCAGGAGGCGCAATAATATCATGTAGTGCCTGAAAATAGTCCCCTGCCATTGAAAGTTACTAAGGGTAGTAACTACAGAAGAGTCAAGTTTTAAATAGGAAAAATATCGAAACTCTTTGGTCCTTTTTGAGCATGATGCTAATGGTCTAATCAGATTCAATGGATTACGCTAAGCTATGCTAAAAGTGGTACCACCAGACCCGATAAAATCAAATGTTTAACTCTAGGGGAGCTGAACAATGGAAATATTTTCAAAAAAGTGGAGTGTCCCTTTAAGGTCCTTTGGAGAACCAAAAATTAATCTATGGCAGTGGATCTTAAACTTTTTGGTGTGCACCCTCCCCCTTTCCTTCACAACCCCACACCCCCCAAAGACAATTCATTACATGAAACAATCTCAATCTTAACATTTGAATTGAACAAAACATTAAATTATACAATGTAGTGCTTTTGGATGGTAGCTTTATTTTGCTAAGGTTGAATCACACACAATTTATTCAAAAATAATGTATTTCATAAAATGTCTTTAAGAAGCACTGATCTATGGCACCACTGCGATGAACCCTTTAAAAAAGTGTATCTGAAAGTCCACAGGGCCATGGGTTTGCACTGGTAAAAAAACACCCTAGATTAAAATGCTGGAAGCCATTTTTGACTTCACGCTGTGCTGTTCTCAACCGAGCACAAGGCAAATCTGAAAAAGTTTGGTGAAGTTTTACTGCACATCCAAAATGGAAACGATTTTTGGCGTTCAGTAAGAAAACCCTTATACTCGCACTTTAAAGCGAAACTGTGCGGTGTCCTCTGGTGAGGCAGATTCAATAACAGCTGTGTGTTTGTGTGTTTAGAGAGCTCAGGGCACTGGTGGTGGAGATGGTTTTAGCTACAGACATGTCCTGCCACTTTCAACAAGTCAAAGCCATGAAGAATTTCCTTCAACAGCCCGAGGGGTGAGAAACCTTTACATCTCCAAACAAATAGTGAACATGCATCACTGTTTTCTTTCACTGGTGATGTGCGTCACCGGAATACAGATTGTATGCCTCTTTAAAAAAAGACTTAAATATGTTTTAGTACCAATGTCTACAAATAGTTATGAATGAGACTACATGTGACCCTGAAACACAAAAGCAATTTAAATGGTATTTTTTCAAATTGAGATTTGTACATCATTTCAAAGCTGAATAAATAAGCTTTTCATTAATGTAAGGTTTGATAGGACAAATTTGGCTGAGATACAACTGCTGTAAAAATCCAAATCGGGTCACATCTACAGTATGTTGTACAGTATAAATAAAGAGATATAATGGTAACATAACTCGTCCTAGGATGAATATAATTTGTATAACTGTTACTGTATATTCTCCATGTTTTTTTTTTGTTTTTGTTTTTTTGCAGAATTTAGTGTTGAGAACTTTTTCAAAATTTTTTTTACGGCATACGTCACTTCCTCCACACAATTTGTTTTTAACGTGAATTTTGCTGGAGGCTACTTAAGAAGTGTAGAGAGCAATTTCTACTGTGTGACGCTGTGGCACCGTGTATGTCTCGCGGACCTATGACACGGGCGACCCGGGTTCGATTCCCCTTTAAGGCAATTTTTTTATATAAACTCTTGATTCATACTAAATGCGATCTTCTTTATAAATGACGGCGATTATTTTGCATATAGTTCCCTGTATTCAGATGCTGTGTTCACGTATTTATCTTTCTTTTACTGTGTATATGGTATTTACATTGCAATCCAGGATGCTATACCAGTCAAACTTGCTCAAACTCACACAGTGTAAAACCAAACCCTATTCATTCACCAATCAGATCCGAGCGTTTCTCTCTTCTCTCTTCCTCATTTGCTGCGTTCCGCTGTCACTCGCGTGACGTATTACAAAGCGGCAGCCTTTAGGTCTGCTTGGACCACATCGGTTTACTTGGATTTGGAGCGACAATTTTCACACAAAAGAGAGGAAAAACGAGCGCCATTGCGGAAAATCCTGGTGGCAGGGAGAGAGAGACGATGCAACAATATTTGTTTGGGAAAAGGCAAGGAAATACTTCTGGTCGTTTCTCAATTGGAAGGCTGCAGCCTCCGGAGGTCAAATATGCAGGCTGCATACGTCATCAAGCCTGGTTTATTAAGGTAAACTGAGCATTACATTCGCAACTCATATGCCTACTGCAACAATTTACGATTAACTAAGTATAATAGTCAACTTTATAATTTTTAATAATGTGAAATAAGACAGTCTTGATGACGTATGCAGCTTAGAAATACGACATCCGGAGGCTGCAACCTTCAGATTGAGAAATGGCTTCTGCCACGACGAGTTCCTCATCAGAAAGTTGTAACATGACTGCGTTGTCTCAAAATGTTGATCGTTTAGCGTTTTAAATGTTTAGTTTTTAGTTTAGTTTTAAGGTTGGCCAGTTCCTTTCCTTTGCGACAGTGCTGCGGCGCTTGTGGCCTCTAGGAGCGCTAGAAGTGAAAAATACATGTCTAGCACCCCCTAGTGGCCAAAAAGTTCCATGGTGTGCCTTTAAATATGGGTATTTTTCTTTAAAAATAATTTTTTTGCATAAAGCTGAAATAATTGCATTTTTGTGAAAGAATTTAGTTAAACGTCGGGTTCAGAACGATGAGCAAAACATACACAGTTAGTAAAATTAGTAAATAATTTTTTGCTTCATTTTTTTATAAATTGGGTAAGGTTTTATAAATTGGGCGTCATTAACTGGGTAACCGCAGTATTACAGACTAACATTAAACCTCATCAGGAAACCCTTTTTTTCATGCAAATGTTTTCTCTTAATTGACGAGATAACTCGTCAATGGCGGGGAAAGAGTTAAAGTGCAGGTACATTGAGGAAAATAAGTATTTGAACCCCCTGCTATTTTGCAAGTTCTCCCACTTAGAAATCATGGAGTGGTCTGAAATTGTCATCGTAGGTGCATGTTCACTGTGAGAGACATAATCTAAAAAAATCCAGAAATCACAATGTATGATTTTTTAACTATTTATTTGTATGAAACAGCTGCAAATAAGTATTTGAACACCTGAGAAAGTCAATGTTAATATTTGCTACAATAGCCTTTGTTTGCAGAGGTCAAATGGTTCCTGTAGTTTTTCACCAGGTTTGCACACACTGCAGGAGGGATTTTGGCCCACTCCTCCACACAGATCTTCTCTAGATCAGTCAGATTTCTGGCCTGTCGCTGAGAAACACGGAGTTTGAGCTTCCTTCAAATAATCTCTATTGTTTTTAGGTCTGGACACTGTCTAGGCCACGCCAGAACCTTGATATGCTTCTTACAGAGCCACTCCTTGGTTATCCTGGCTGTGTGCTTCGGGTCATTGTATGTTGGAAGACCCAGCCTCGACCCATCTTCAATGCTCTAACTGAGGGAAGGAGGTTGTTCCCCAAAATCTCGCAAAACATGGTCATCCTCTCCTTAATACAGTGCAGTCTCCCTGTCCCATGTGCAGAAAAACACCCCTAAAGCATGATGCTACCACCCCCATGCTTCACAGTAGGGATGGTGTTCTTGGGATGGTACTCATCATTCTTCTTCCTCCAAACACGTTTAGTGGAATTATGAGCAAAAGTTCAATTTTGGTCTCATCTGACCACATGACTTTCTCCCATGACTCCTCTGGATCATCCAAATGGTCATTGGCAAACTTAAGACGGGCCTGAACATGTGCTGGTTTAAGCAGGGGAACCTTCCGTGCCATGCATGATTTCAAACCATGACGTCTTAGTGTATTACCAACAGTAACCTTGGAAACAGTGGTCCCAGCTCTTTTCAGGTCATTGATCAGCTCCTCCCGTGTAGTTCTGGGCTGATTTAGGATCATTGAGACCCCACGAGGTGAGATCTTGCATGGAGCCCCAGTCCGAGAGAGATTGCCAGTCATGTTTAGCTACTTCCATTTTCTAATGATTGCTCCAACAGTGGACCTTTTTTCACCAAGCTGCTTGGCAATTTCCCCGTAGCCCTTTCCAGCCTTGTGGAGGTGTACAATTTTGTCTCTAGTGTCTTTGGACAGCTCTTTGGTCTTGGCCATGTTAGTAGTTGGATTCTTACTGATTGTATGGGGTGGATAGGTGTCTTTATGCAGCTTATGACCTCAAACTATTTAGGATAATAAATGGAGTGGAGGTGGACATTTTAAAGGCAGACTAACAGGTCTTTGAGGGTCAGAATTCTTGCTTATAGACAGGTGTTCAAATACGTATTTTCCTCATTGTATATCTAAAAACATTAGCATGGTTCATTTCACTCCAGCAAACAAATGAAAGATTCAGCCCCCATAGTAAACACTCAGATTGTTTGTGTTTCTGAATCAGAATTGACAAACCCAAGGCTCTGTCTCTGCTGTTACACACCGCTGACATCAGTCATCCGGCCAAAAACTGGGAGCTACATCATCGCTGGACCACATCACTGCTGGAAGAGTTTTTCAGACAGGTGTGTTCTGATGAATTCTAGTTTGTTTTCGGCGGGTTTATCTCAAATAAATACAGAAAGATGTATTACAGACAGTTATCAGAAATAATCTGCTCTAGTGGGAAATGTTATTGATTTTTCCATTGTTTATGTTGTTGCAGTTAAAACTGTCTATACAGAGATGTGTTAGGTGCTTGTTAACCCATGTGCATTTAGTGCAATGTGAGCTTAAGAAACAAATGTTTCGCTACAGTTGATGTCACGTTTATTTGTTGGCCGCCTAGTGGCGCAACTTTCCTAAAGGGACTTTTTCCGACTTACATTAAATTACAAGGTGAGATTGTGTATCATCCCTGTGTTCAGACCCACTTAAAAACACTTTAAAATGGACGAAAGTGTACATTTTCGTTTATTGTGCAGCTCGACAGCATTGTTGCAGAACAATGGAATGAAAATCACATTAACAGTCATCATTCTCTTGTGTATAGAGAGCCTACATGTACTTTGATTGACAGACAGGTTTGAAGAATGGAAAGCTGTCTGTGTGTGCTTGTATTGTCCTAGCAGACTCAAGAATGAAAATCGATCTTGACAGCAGAAGCAGTCAAAACAAAGCAGCTTGACAGTTTATGTTCACCAACCTTCATGCTTTTTATACAAAAAATCTTTCTGAACTCCAAGTAGTGTCGTTTTTATAAATGATGGTCCACTTTTTGAGAATTTAATCTGACGTTGCTGGCAAAGACTCTTGCTATAACAAATTTGCTGTGACATTCAATTTTGGTTTTAAGATGTACGGTGTGAAGCTGTAATACTTTGCAGTTTAATAGCTTATGTTAATAATAGTCCCATATATTTGAAATTGCCATAAGCTGCTTCCTGATACAATAGTATGTGATGCATTATTATTAAAGGGGGCATCTGTTTGGGTTTTCAGGGCGATAAGGAGGCAGAACTGGGTTTGCCTTTTTCACCTCTGTGCGACCGCAAGTCTACAATGGTTGCTCAGTCTCAGATTGGTGAGTAAAATGCACAAACCTTTAAACTATTTTATGTATTTTTTTTAAGGATGTGGCAGTTTGAAAAGCTTCATTCAGGTGTTTTGAGTATTGAACCGTCTTTTTGTCGCGTCTTGCAGGGTTTATCGACTTCATTGTCATTCCCACGTTTACGGTTCTTACGGACATGACGGAGAAGATCGTCACTCCGCTCATCGACGAGGCGTCAAATTCAGGCCTCGCTGGATTTCGCAGGTCAGGATACCGATGTTTACATCATTATTCATACGCAGAAAAACTATCAGTCTGCCTTTATTAAATCGCTTATTTGTGTTATTGCTTTAAATTGAGAATGAGACAGTTCAATCCACACATCAGATCAATTTAAATTCTTCTCTCAATGCTTAGACTCCTACCGCTAACACAATTATAATGCCAGCGGCAGAGCATGTGCATTTTCATCAAAACCCAATTTACTGATGCTGTTGCGTTATTACTGAAAAAAAAACAAACAATTCAAATCCAATACCTGCTTAGGCCTTCAGACTTTTCATTTAGTAGTGAGAACTGCTTTGTTTCTGTCACCCGAATAATTCAGTAGGGTCCAGCGGTACACACTTGAACCGGAGTGAATACAATTGAATAGACTGATTTTATTGATATGATTGCCTTTGATTGTATAAGTAGGAATGGAAAGTCACAACACTGATATAGATTATAGCATATTTTAGCATCTATAAACATCTTCTTTAAAAAGTGTTAAATAATGGTGGTTCCTCAAGAATATATTGTAAACATAACAGATCTATGCCAGGGTAAATAAAAAATAAACTAATATATTAATTAAATTAATATGAAAAGTTTTAACAAATTTGTAAAAATGATAAACTAAACTAAAAACGGCTCCTGAAAACTAACGAAAATAAAAAGTATTTATCAAAAATACTTTTTTTATAAAATGTATAACATTTATCTATTTTGATTTTATATATTATTATATTTAAATCAAAGATATGTTTTGTAAATCATTAAGCTTTCAAAACTGAAATGAAGACAAAAACGAAAAAAAGAAAAAAAATTTGTAAACTCAAATAAATAGTAAAAAAATTAAACAGATAAACCAAAACTAAACTAACAACAGCTAAAAATAAAAATATTTTTCAAAAATTAATAATCATTAAAAAAAAAAAAAACTAAAACTAAGAAGAAAACTAGTTTTTCGTAAACATTTTTGTAGACTCAAATAAAAAAGTAAAAAAAAATTTAACTGATAAACTCAAACTAAACTAACAACTGCAAACTAAAATTAAAAATCTTTATCAAAAGTTTTTTGAAATCAGTAAGTTTTCAAAACTAAAACTAAGACGAAAATGACTAATAAAAAATATTTTCGTAAACTCAAATAAACAGTTTAAAAACATTATAAACTAAAACTAAACTAAACTAATAGAAAAAAAAAAAATTCTAAAATAAAAATATTTATCAAAAATTAATAATTGTTTTTCATAATCAATAAGCTTTCAAAACTTAACTAACATCAGCTAACAAAAAAAATATCAAAAATAAATTTTTGAAATCAGTAAGTTTTCAAAACTGAAACTAAGACGAAAATGACTAATAAAAAATATTTTCGTAAACTCAAATAAATAGTTAAAAAACATTATAAACTAAAACTAAACTAAACTAATAAAAAAAAAAATTCTAAAATAAAAATATTTATAAAAAAAAAATAATTGTTTTCAATAATCAATAAGCTTTCAAAACTTAACTAACATCAGCTAACAAAAAAATAACAAAAATAAATTTTTGAAATCAGTAAGTTTTCAAAACTGAAACTAAGACGAAAATGACTAATAAAAAATATTTTTTGTAAACTCAAATAAACAGTTTAAAAACATTATAAACTAAAACTAAACTAAACTAATAGAAAAAAAATTCTAAAATAAAAATATTTATCAAAAATTAATAATTGTTTTTCATAATCAATAAGCTTTCAAAACTTAACTAACATCAGCTAACAAAAAAAATATCAAAAATAAATTTTTGAAATCAGTAAGTTTTCAAAACTGAAACTAAGACGAAAATGACTAATAAAAAATATTTTTTGTAAACTCAAATAAACAGTTTAAAAACATTATAAACTAAAACTAAACTAAACTAATAGAAAAAAAAATTCTAAAATAAAAATATTTATCAAAAATTAATAATTGTTTTTCATAATCAATAAGCTTTCAAAACTTAACTAACATCAGCTAACAAAAAAAATAACAAAAATAAATTTTTGAAATCAGTAAGTTTTCAAAACTGAAACTAAGACGAAAATGACTAATAAAAAATATTTTCGTAAACTCAAATAAATAGTTAAAAAACATTATAAACTAAAACTAAACTAACAACAGAAAAAATACAAATAAAATTCTAAAATAAAAATATTTATCAAAAATTAATAATTGTTTTTCATAATCAATAAGCTTTCAAAACTTAACTAACATCAGCTAACAAAAAAAAATATCAAAAATAAATTTTTGAAATCAGTAAGTTTTCAAAACTGAAACTAAGACGAAAATGACTAATAAAAAATATTTTCGTAAACTCAAATAAACAGTTTAAAAACATTATAAACTAAAACTAAACTAAACTAATAGAAAAAAAAAAAATTCTAAAATAAAAATATTTATCAAAAATTAATAATTGTTTTTCATAATCAATAAGCTTTCAAAACTTAACTAACATCAGCTAACAAAAAAATAACAAAAATAAATTTTTGAAATCAGTAAGTTTTCAAAACTGAAACTAAGACGAAAATGACTAATAAAAAATATTTTTTGTAAACTCAAATAAACAGTTTAAAAACATTATAAACTAAAACTAAACTAAACTAATAGAAAAAAAAAATTCTAAAATAAAAATATTTATCAAAAATTAATAATTGTTTTTCATAATCAATAAGCTTTCAAAACTTAACTAACATCAGCTAACAAAAAAATAACAAAAATAAATTTTTGAAATCAGTAAGTTTTCAAAACTGAAACTAAGACGAAAATGACTAATAAAAAATATTTTCGTAAACTCAAATAAATAGTTAAAAAACATTACAAACTAAAACTAAACTAACAACAGAAAAAATACAAATAAAATACTAAAATAAAATTATTTATCAAAAATAAATAATCGTTTTTTTTATAATCAATAAGCTTTCAAAACTGAAACTAAGACAAAAACAACTCATATTTTGTAACTCAAATAAAATAGTAAAAAAAAAAATACAATATAAACTGATAAACTAAAACTACTGTAACAACAGCTAACTAAAATAAAACATATTTTTCAACAATAAATAATAGTTTTCATAATCTATAAGTTTTTTAATTTGAACCTAAGACGAAAACAACTGATAAATTTTTTTTTCTTAAACCCAAATAAAATTAAAACTAAAACTAAACTAACAACAGCTTATTAAAATAAAAAATCTTTATCAACAATAAATAATCCTTTTTTAATAATCAATAAGCTTTCAAAACCAAGACGAAACGACTGATAATAAACCTTTTGGTAAACTTAAATAAAAATAGTAAAAAACCCTGATAAACTAAAACTAAACTAAACTATCAGCAGCTAACTAAAATAAAAAAAGCTTTATCCACAATAAATAATACTTTAGTAATCAATATGCTTTCAAATTCGAACCTAAGATGAAAACAACTGATAAAAAACATTTTCGTAATTTAAAAATAACTATAAACACTATAAACTCCAAACACAGCGTGCTTCAAATACTAGAGAGATTCACTGTGAACTACACCCAATAACTGACTGAGCTCACTCTCACTTACAGCTGAATAAGTAGATGTGAGATCATAAGGGTTGCTGTTGGTTTGTATTGTATGCTATATTGTGTATTTTTGTCATTATATATCCATCTGTCCTGTGCTCATTCTGTACAGTTTGACTGCAGCAGATGTGAAGCGGGACAGTGTGAACAGTTCAGGTTCTGACGGCAGCACCTCTCTGCTCTGTGTGGACCTGAACCACTTCAAAGCCATCTGGACTGAGGAGGTCTCTCGCAACAGAGAACGATGGAAGGCTAAAGCAGATAAAGGTGAGACATCTCAATCCAGCGCAAGATGCTTTGGTGGCATTCGCTGGTCTTACTGGTTTCAAAAGGCACTTTTTAACTGGTCACGCAACTTAAATGACCCTTAAATGGTTTCTAAAGCTTATCAATACATGCTTACTCTGGTAAAACTCATCAATATGAACATTTTATATCTGATATGGACATGTGGACTACCTTAAATAAGGTATACATGTTGAATGCACTAAAAAGATATCCCAGTGATGTTGTTGGTTTAGTGTGCAGAGCTATAATAAGGGCGAGTTTAAATTTAAAAAATAGTAATAAAAAGTGCATAACGTTTTGCAATCTTTCACTGGTTGTGTAAATGGATACATCATACTTGCTTAACTGAAGCATTGCGAGTAAACAGAAAATAATGAGTCTCCCGCTGCCTGTCTGATATCAGAAACTGAAGAGAAAACCAAACGAGAGACTGAAGAACAGCAGGGGACAACAGCAGAAAACAGCCAACAAAACAAAGACCCACAGCCTCCAGCAACCAAACAAGACGGGGTGGCTGAGGACGACCCGGGGGGAGTGACCGGACCTCCGGAAGAAAGTCTTCATCACAAAGACCCATCAGAGGAACACATAAAAGAACAGAAATTACAGAATGGTACGCCTTATTATAAAGATACAGTGGCCGAGAAATGCAAAATAAACAACAAATTAAAAACACAAATGTTTTACACTTCTCCGCCACGGTAATGAAGACTAGCAGCATCTTAACATTCATGAAGATAATATTAGGACATAGACGTTACGTTTTTTGTAGGTTAACATTTATCATTTACTGCCCCCTGCTGGCCAATCATAGGATTTCAAAAGATTGACAATTCAATCGTAAACGATTCAAATTGGTTGTATGTATAATATATACAGAAAATGTGCATACTGTGCACAGTATATACATTGATATAATGGTAATATTATGTTAGTGTTGTGTGTGTTTCACACCATCTCCTCTGCTTTTATCCAAAGCACCATACAGTGCATACATTTTTATCAGTATGTATGTGTGCACCCTGGGATTCAAACCCATGACCTTTGTGATAGCCCTACCAGTGTTGATGTGATATTGTCTTATGTCTGCCAAAAGGTGAAGTGTCTCAAGAGTCAGAATCACCCACATATGAAGAGAAGAGAACACTTGATGGTAAACAGAGACTTGCTTTAATTTATTTTATAACTACATACAGTGGCCATAAAAGATTGAGTTGTCTCTAATAAATCTATTCTGTTTTCCCAGAAACTGCCTAATGGGGTTTCAAGTCTGACATTCAGATGTAATGCGAAAGCTTCAAGGTAAAGGAGGAGAACGCTCGACTCTGCAGGTACACAGCGCCCTCTAGTGGACATAGCTAATGATCGCATCGCTTCATGTTCGGCCACAATCTTCTCCAAAGCCTTTATCTCCAGACTTTATAAAGATTTATGTCTTATAATGAAGGTTTTGACTGATGGTACAACAGGCAATTTTCCTTAATAATCCTTTAGAGAGCAGTGAAGGACTCATTCTGCTCGATGGAAAGTGTGAAACAGTTAAAGTTCAGAAATTTGGTTTCTTTTTTTATAAAAACAAAAGATAAGAAAACGCCTTTATTTGTAATTAGGCTATATGTGACCCTGGACCACAAAACCAGTCATAAGCACGGGTATATTTGTAGTAATAGCCAACAATACTTTGTATCAAGATTATCTATTTTTTTTTATGCCAAAAATCATATTTGATGTTGGGGATGTTTTCATCCACTTTTGAGTTTAATTTGGCCATTACTTTCTCCGTGTTTCAGCAAATGGAATGATTTTTGGTGAGAAATCTTATATCGACACATATTTTGGAAAATGTTTTGAAATTTTTAAAAAAGCTCAACAACAATACACCGTTGGCAAATTTACAAACCTTTCGTTATGTTTGTGGACAAAAAGCCACTAAATTAAATTGCTGTAAAAATCAGATAAATATTTTTTATATTTATTTTAACATAAATCTGTTCATCAAATTTAATCCTGATCAAAACTACAAAATGTTTACAAAAAATCTGGGATTTTAACTCTTTAATTGCCAAGCTCATAAATTATGTCACCAATTTGAGGGGGGAAACTGATTTTCAATTTAAAAAGTGATATTTTTTACCTTTTATCACAGTCTTTTTTATAATGAAAATATGTCATTTTGTGTGTTTTTCTTCAAAGCAGTGACATCATTTATGAACTTGGCAATTAAAGAGTTAAAATCCTGGAGTTTTTATATACATTTTCTAGTTTTGATCAGGACTAAAGTTGATTAAAAGATGTATGTCAAAAAAAGAAAAAAAATACTACTTATAATTATAATAATCTGATGAATTTTTACAGCCGTATAATTTTGTGGTTGTTTTTATCCCGAACAACAGGAAAGTGTAGTAAATTTGAAAAATGCACAAGGGTTAAGATCATTTCCATGAAGATATTTAGCAAATTTCCTACAGAAAATATATCAAAAATGTATTAATTATTAGTAATATGTGTTGTTAAGGATTTCATTTAGACAAATTTAAAAGTGATTTTATTAATATTTTGATTTTTTTCACCCTCAGATTCCAGATTTTTAAATAGTTCAAACATCGTCATATCCTAACAAACAGTACATAAATGGAAAGCTTATTTATACATTTCAATTTCAAAACATTGACCCTTGTGGTTTTGTGGTCAAGGATCACATATACAGTGGGTACGGAAAGTATTCAGACACCTTTACATTTTACTCTTTGTTTCATTTTGCTAAAATCAAAAAAGTTCATTTTATTTCTCATCAATGTACACTCAGCACCTCATCTTGGCAGAAAAAAACAGACATAGCATTGGATTTGGTATCATACACACCCAACTTAGAAACCGAAAAAAAACATATGATAAAAACATTTAGTTACATGCCACCAAAACACTCGTTCATCAATAACTGTCTGGAAAAACATGATACATTTCCCATAATTTGCGGGAGATCGTCTTTTGGCAGCGTGAAAAAAATATCGGAAAAACAAAACACTCAACTTTGTGCAACAATGTAAACAGTCCCCCGCGCACCCCACTATATACAGTATGTATAACTACAGATATTTGGTTAGACCTATTTAGAATGACATCTACCGATACCTACAGATACGGATAGTTTGATTTTTTTTTTACCTTTTTTATGTCATGAAATCTCAGAGCGTACAAATTGCAATTGTATTGTCATTGTGACCCAAATGAAAATATTACACAGTATGAGTTTAGTTGTGTTTTGATTATCAGGATACAATCAGCCGATGTCCGATAGTAGAAAAAAAGCTTTTTTACCAATCCCGATTATATAGGCCGATATATCGGTGCATCCCTATAACTGCTATACTATATAGATATAAATATTGATTGGGACGTTAATATTCAAAAACGTACCCAATCTATAAATATACCTGTGAATATCTGCTTTCTGGCCTGAGAATGCAATGATGTTTTTTTAAATGCGCTTTGCTGTGGTATCCCTGCATTGACTGAACGACCAACATTGTTTGCTTGCAGCACATTGATTGCGAATAGAGGTTGTGTACATGAAACCCTGAATGTGTATATGTATTATTACTGTAAATGAAAATGGGCGTTTAGATCAGAGCTTTTGTACTTGAGAAGAGCTGTATGAAGTATTTCAAGCATGTTTATGTTCTCAGCTGTCCAATAGAAAAGGCCTGACACCACCTCTCGGTTTCGCTGGCCTACAAATGCCTTCCTCTTTCTCGATGTAATCTTTCTGAAATACTTGTCAGTGTAGACCATAAACCATATCACTGTGTTTATCTCGCAATACCATACAAAAGAAATCCTAGTTTTGTGACTGAAATAACTCTTAGTCTAGTTTACCGATCTCACCTGGTACAGTTACCAAACTTTCCTGTAAAGCAGATTAAATGATTTATGAACATATATAATAATATAATGTAAAAGCGTTCATAACCGGGTCTGTTGATCTGAACGTCTCCTGTCAAAAGGAAACATTTTATTTTGATTAGTCTTTTTTTTTGAAGAAAGGGTGTTGCAGGATTAGATATGTGAGAGATTAATCTCGCGATCTGCTGTCGAGTATAAAGTAAATGTTTAACTTCTGAATTGTATTATTATTTTTAAATACAATCTTGTCAAATTCTTTGTTGAACTGCATATTTTTTTTTACCAATAAAATGATGAACTTTGTTAATTTCCCTGATAAAATGATAGCAGATGAAGATACAGATTGAAATGAAACTGTTACTTTATTACACAAGTCACTTCATTTTGTTTGTTTACCGTTTGGCTTTTCAATTTCTTCCTGTGACTTCAGACTCGATATGTTATATTGGGTTGAGTGATTGTGACAGCATGTGTATGTGTGTGTGCGTGCGTGTGTGCCTGTGTGTGTGTGCGCGTGTGTATGTGTGTGTGTGTGTGTGTGTGTGTGTGTGTGCATGAGCAGATCATGATGAGTTTGTAAAAGTTGACACTGTGATCTTTCGTGTGATCTTTCGGTCTCCATGATTTCTGTTTTGAAGCAGACAGAGAGAGACACACCAATAAACATGAACTTAAAGGGCTCAGAACAAGTGTGCTGCTGTTTTTGGCACTGGTGCGTGTTTTGTGACGTGTATATTTTGGGTTGTTTCTGTATTGTATGTGTAGCCTGGTGTTTTTTCCACCGACATTAATTCTTCATGGTGTATAAACAAATGAACACTGTTTATTATACAGTTATAATGGAAGCCTAGTATGGAATTAGATTTGTGTCAAATAAAACGAACACAACTTTTAACAAAAATATACATTGGCTACATGCACAACATTTTGTCAATCCGACTGAATTGAATACGATTGAAGGTTACAATGATACAGTTTACATGCACCCTAAACATTGCAATCTGATTTAAATGTTTGTTTAAATTTACATCATATATAATCCGAACCGATATTCTGCACAAGCGCACAGCCAGGGTTGCCAGATTCGCGTATCAACACCATCCGAATGGATGTTCAAAACTAGCCCCAAAAAATCCCAATTACTATTCACAGCCCAAATACCAATAAATAATCAACGAAATCATTTAAGCCAGAAAAAAACACAGAAAAACAACAACTGGTGGAAACAGTTTAAACACGAGGGGCAACCTTCTTATCTCTCTGATGAAGCCAATACGGAAGTGACTTAAACTGCAATTCATCGACTGGCCGCTAGAGTCTGGCGGTCAATTTCCATAGACCTCCATGTTAAAAATGCCCAACTTTACAATAGAAAATAATGTTTACAGCCTGGGACAAAAAGTGTTTTTGGTCTATATAGCTAATTTTGCCCTTCATGACAACTGTGAGGGTTGTAACTTATCCATTTAAATTATATTAAGCTTTAAAGTTCTGCATAATTAAGGGCGTGACCGCTTGAGTGATGGTTGAACAGCCACTGCTGTCACTAGACTCGCCCTAGGTGGGCGTGGTTTCACCTCAGCTTCACCCATGTCCCGCCTCTTTACCCATTTTCGGTTTTACGCGAGTGATTTGCAGTGACGCACGGCCAAGATGGCGACGGCAGGCAACGCCTACTTTAAGCTTCAAAAACGAACTTCACAAACCAATGGGTGACGTCACGGACACTACTTCCATATTTTTTACGGTCTATGTTTAAACAGTAGCCCAAATCTAAACTCGAAAAAATTGAATGGGATAAAGTTGTTCTTAAGCAGTTTTTAGATATAGGTAATGAAAACACAATTTTCAAAAGGCACAATGCTATTTTATTACTTTAAGTAGCCTTATAAATAGGAAAAAACACTGAATATAAAACAATCAAATAACTAGCAGAAATATTACATGAGAGGTTTGTGTCAAAATGGTGAATGTAAATTTGCGAAGCGAGAACGACAACTTGTAAAGCAAAAACGAAAACACTGGCAGCGCATTCAAAACTATGTTTAGTGAAAGTGAAGCTTAGAAAACCATAAACGAAGAATGCAGTATATTTAAAGATGCTGTTATTGTGATGATGTTTTTATATTCAGAGTGTTTTTCTCTTTTATCCATGTATATTTTTGTTTGTTTTTGCAAAAGTTGCGTTCGTTTTATTTGACACAAATCTAACTCCATAGCCTAGCAATTCACAGCACTGGAAGTAAAGGACAAAATGGTAAACTAGCACATTGTTTCAAAAGTTTAGTCATTGAGATGGATTATATCAGATATCCAGTCTTTTATTTTGCTTCACATGTGCCTGGGTATAATAGGACAAATAGACAAATTACATGTAAGTGATAGCAGGCCAATATCAAAGACTTGAAATTCTAGAAAGGCCTGTGCAAAAATATGCCACTAGATGTCACTGTTATAATGAAAACAAATTGAAAGGAAATGAGTATGAACATCTTTCTGCTGTTTTGGGGTTTTGTGAGGACCAGGTAATTAAATCTCAAATACGCTACATTGTGGGGAGAAGTTATCAAATCTCAACACCAAATAATGTCTTAATAAAAAACTAAACATGCACAAATATTTGCACTATGATTGATTTAAATGGATAGGTCACCAAAACATAAAATTCATTCATAATTTCCTCACCCTCATGAGTTTGAGTTATTTTGATGAACACAAAAGAAGATATTTTGGCAAATGATGGTAAGCACAAAGCTGCCATTGACTTCCATAGTAGGAAAAACAAATACTGTGAAAAATTGTGCTATATGATGAAAAAGATATTTTGATAAATGATGGTTAGTGCACAGTTGATGGTAACCATTGAATTACATTATGTTTTTTTCCTATTATGAAAGTCCATGGCAGCCGTGTGCTTACCATCATTTCTCAAAATATCTTCTTTTGTGTTTAACAAAAAAAGGAAACTCATACAAACAACATGAGAAAATGATGACAAAATAATCGAAATAACTAGATTATTGCAGTAGAAAGGTCAGTGACGTTAATTATTTTGGGTCGGTATGGTTAAATTAAATGTATAAGGGTTAAAATTTCCAAATCAATTTGCAGATTACTTGCATACATTATCTTTTTTTAGGACCAAGTCTAAAATTTCTGGTTTTATTTCATTTTGAAAAAATATTTGGGGGATAATTGCAAAAATGTCAGTGTGTCAATTGGTGTAACTAGTATTTTTTAAATGAAAATAAAAATATATTTATGAAAAATGTGGAATAACATATAATCATCAAAGTTTCCATACATTTTTTCATCATTTGTCAAAGAGTATTTAATTATTTTAAAAAAACAGAGCTGTTTTGACAAATATGTCAGGACAAATATTACAAAAATGCATTAAAATTTAAATTTATAAATAACTAAAAAAATGATATTTAATTTTTGGATGATAATGCCTATACGGATACAATTTTTTATATTTCTCATTCTTTGGTGCAATTGGCGGTTACACTATTTGACATTTTCAGGTCCATTCCGTCTTAACTTTCATAAAAATGGTGCAAATGTAATTTTTATTGCATAAAAATTTACATAAAAACACAATGTGCATTGAAAAAACCTGATGCATGCTTTTAAACCCGTTTTTTAAAAAAGATTTTTGAATTTCTCATCTTGCCAAACCATTTTTGTCACTGACTCAAAAACAACAAAAATACAAAAACAGGTGTGTCATTTCATGTAAAACACTAGTTTGTCTAAATGCATCTTGTTAGTTTTCTGTCATCACTTGAATATATGTACAAAGTAGCTGAAGAGATTTTTCATGCATATGTTGTCAGGCTGTATAATGAACCTTTAACATCCACAAAAAGGTATTTTTGTAGTGAAAAGGTTTTTCAAGCTGTTAAAAAGGTTCATTGCAGAACTCTAATGCTGGCATTGCTTTGCAGAACCCTATAGCATCTTTATTTTTCTGCACATTTGAGTAGAAATGCATGCGTGCAGGGTGGATGTATCCTAAATCTTAATATCAAACATGCTGCACCTAAATTAAATAAACAAACCTCTTCACACATCAACCGCCATCTGCTTTTAACATCCTAGAAAATTGCACATTTCATACATAAAAACAGCTCAAAGACAACTCCACTAACACCTCACTTGCACCATTTTCAGTTCACACGGAAAACATGTGGAAGCAGAAATAATAATCTTGACATCAAAGCATGTGCACATCTGTGTTCAAAGATCCTAATCCACCTTTACGGGTGTTATATAGGAAATGATGTATGTCACGATGTTCGGTGTGCAAGTCGTCTGCGTATCATATTTATTTCACAGACGCAGTCTAAAGCACGTCCATAAACACACACACACACGGGTACAGTATCACAAATACTCTCTCTTCATTAAGACTTAACAGCTTTATCTGAGCATATTGTAACTCAAATGTGAGAAGTGAATATAGCCCTTCAGTGTTTCACAGTCGCTCTGGTTTCACACTAAAGGTCACTGCATTGAAACCCAAGTTTCCAATAGAAATATTATAATGAAGAGCGAGTCACCGTAGCAACAGGCCATATGCTGTGTTATATCTGGAGAATATTGAAGAAACAAAGGTGTTAAATTTAGTGTTGCCTGGAAGGTTCCTGTGATATTGTTTTTCTGGCAATAAATTTGGTTTTTTAATGAAAATATAGAAGTAATAAAGCACGTATTGTTTAAAATAACATTAACTTAACTGAGTAATGTGTTGCTTGTAATCGAAATTGTCAATTTTTTTGTATTTACTTTGCAATTTAAGATTTAATGTAATTACATCATTCTGATATTTGCAAACATATTTATTGGTATTTTTGCTTGAATTTATTTGCATACTACAGGGTTCTGAAAGTAAAAAGACAAAAAAATTACTTAAAGTAACACTAAAGAGTTTTTGCTCTTTGCTCCCCCTACAGGTTAGAAGCGTAATTGTTCATTAGCACTGTCGTAAATACTGCAGCATAGCTGGCTCTGATTGGATTGTAGGTCTGCCGTAAAGCAAGTTTTTGTAGTTTTCACTCGAACTACAGGACCACTACCCGACGGTTGGAAACTACTTTAGTGCGGTTTTGAACGATAGAGGGCTGCAAAGCGAATGTGAAAGTGCCATTCACCCTGTTTTGAGTGGATGAACCACTGAAACTTTTTTGGAAACGTTATTTTAAGGTAAAAAAAAACTCTTTGGTGTTGCTTTTAAGTGACCATGGCATAAAAAATCATGTTTAAGTGCTATAATTGGGTTCCCAGTGCTTCTATCAACCTAGAAAATGTGAAAAAGATCAACCCAGTAACATGCAAGCGTGTGAAAAAATAGCTCATTTAAATTTGTCTCTCCTTATGATGTCATAAGGAGCTCTTTTAACAACAATAATACCGCCCCTTAATCTGCACTATCCAACCACACTACAGCCATTTAGTTCAAAAAGAAAGAGAGAGAAAATAATTGACAGCACAATTGAGTTTGAATGGCATCAAACCACCATCATACTGATCATTGTTTGCATTTCATCAGCTCATTTGCATTTTAAAGGACACACCCAAAATGGCAAATTTTTGCACACATCTACAAAGTGGCAATTTTAACATGTTATAATAAATGATCTATATGATATTTTGAGCTAAAACTTCACATACGTACACTGGGGACAGCAAAGATTTATTTGACATTTAAAAAAAAATATTGTGACTTTAATAGAGAAACTTAAAGGTGCAGTTAGTAACTTTTAAAAGGATCTCTTGATAGAAATGCAATATAATATACATAACTATATTATCAGTGGTGCATAAAGACCTTACATAATGAACTGTATTGTTTTTATTATCTTCGAATGAGTCGTTTTTATCTCCATACACGGCAGGTCTCCTTACATGGCAGTCGCCGTCATGTTTCTACAGTAGCCCTAAACGGACAAACTGCTCTACAAATGGCGTTTCATTAATACATTGTCTCAGACGATAACATATTTGTCATTAAAGGTGCAGTGTGTAATTTTTAAAAGGATCTCTTGACAGAAATGCAAAATAATATACAAAACTATATTATCAGGGGTGTATAAAGACCTTTTGTTAATGAACCGTTATGTTTTTATTATCTTAGAATGAGACGTTTTTATCTAAATACACAGAGGGTCCCCTTACGTGGAAGTTGCCATTTTGTGCTGCTATTTTTCTACAGAATCCAAATTTTTTTTACTAAGTTGTCTTTGACGATGACATGTTTTTCGTTTGGCAGCTACCGTAGCTTCTCTATGCGTTTTACAAGCGATGGGTGAGCAGTGGACTGAGCCGTTGGTTGCAATTCGCAATATCACCACTAGATGCCGCTGAAATCTACACACTGCACCTTTAATAGAGAATTGTTTTTTTATTTATAAAGCTTTTAAGCTTTTTAGCTTTTTTAGACAGTTAAGTGATAAAAGAGTATAAGCCATAAGTCATGTGATTAGTTAATAAAAAACATAAACTAATAAAAATGACTAAATTCTCAGTGAACACTACACTGTCATTAACAAAAAATTGTAAAAAAAAAAAATCAATATGGTCCCGCACTGTTACTAGAGCAGTACCCTTTGTACTGTATCTAAAGAGTGCATATTAGTACCTCAAAGGTACATATTGGTACCAAATACACTGTATACATATCTGTACCTAATTGTAATATTAAGACATTTTAAGGGTACTGCCCCAGTGACAGCCTAGGAACATTTTTACCATTTTTCTGATGGTTATAAAATACCTCAGGGGCAGTTTCCCAGACAGGTTTTAAATTAATCTAGGACTAAACCTTAGTTATATTAGAACATTTAAGTCATTTTTACAGACATACGTTACAAAAAACATTACTGGTGTGCATCTTGAGACAAAACAATGGCACTGATAAATTTTAAGATATGTCAGTGCAAATAGTTTTTTAATGAAGACACCTCAAACATTCATTTTAGTCTTGGACTACAGTATATAAAAAAATCAATGTTTTTTTTCAGATGCCTTCATGTGTTTTATTTACACTGGACTTAAACTTACAACCTCAATACAACAAATCTAGTTTAATAAAATGTATTTATCAATTTGCAGTTGTTACAGTAATAAGCAGTATTCACACACACACGCGCGCGTACAGGTATGAGTACACAAACACAAGAAGCTATATTCATTCACGTTCTTGTCAGATGAGCCACAGTCCCGAGAGATTCGGCAAACAAAAGCACAGACTCTCTTTTCTGACTGACAGCTGATGTCAGGGTTTGGACCGAGACCAAGTAGTGATGAAACAGCATTTCCTGATCCAAACCAACACTACAGCAACAATGCATACACAGCCTGTATAATTTACTGGCATTGAATCAGAAACAGGAGAGCTGAGAGGCAGAGCCTGCCAATACAGACAACCTGATATGAAGAGTTCAGATTATTGAGCTGTTGAGAACGGCCCAAAGGTCTCATTATGAAGAAACGGGAACGTTTAACCTTAAAAAACATTCAACAGAACTTATAAGAATCACAGATTGTAAGAAGGTCACCAAAAAAGTCCCATATTATCATATTTTTGTAGCAGCTATTGGGTAAACATTACTTCACTGGTACGTTATGGTAAGAGGCTGCAAATGAAATGCAACGAATGAAACATTTTATACACCTGTACTTTATGAAGCCAGATGTACAGACAAAAAGAAGTATGTCACGCATACAACATGAGGGTCATATCTCGCATACGAGTGTCTATGTTTAGTGTTTTACTGTGGGGTGCAGGTAACTTGCTGAAATGGAGATATGAGCTCTGGTTTCAGATTTAGTCGTTGTCTTCCTTCTGCTTTTATGAGTCATGCAGGATGCTATACACGCAAGAATTTTAATTGGCCGTTGTTTGTAAATAAAAATTTTGCTGTTAAACTTTCTGTCATAATTTTTAGCATCATCTTTAATATTCCCTATGGTCAATGTGCGTAACTTTTGGTCAAGTCACACCTGTTTGTGAACACGTTTGTCATCACAGACATGGACAGTTTAAAGTTAACCATGTTTTGTTTAAGCACCTTCTCATGTCAACAACATGCATTGCCAAATAATTATTATAGAAATATTCAGTAGATATTTGTTTATACACTACTGTCAAAAAATTTGCTGTAATTATGCAGCTGGTTGTCAGTAACTTACTGTAGAAGATAAAGAAAATGTTTAATGTTCATTTAACTTTGAACAAACTGTTGCCAGTAAATAACATCAATGTAAAATCTACAGTAAGTTACTGGCAATCAGCTGCCAGTAATACTGTAATTTATTTCTACAAAATTATTTTACAGTAAAACCTGAGAAATATTCACTGAAGTAAAAAGTCTGACAGTAAGGAGGATTCACCTTAATTCAAATGAATAAAAATAAATTTTATAGTAAAGAAGAAAACAAACTTATTGGCATTAACTAACATTAAAGGGATACTTCACCCAAAAATGATAATTCTGTCATCATTTACTTACTTGTTACAAAACTGTATAAATGTCTTTGTTCTGATTAACACACTGTAAAAATACTTTGCTTTAAAAAAATTTGTTGAATCAACTCGGATTTACAAGTCATTTCAACTTACTATTATTTATCTTGACTAGAGATGAGTTGTTATAACTACAGGTGAGTTGTTATAACTTATAAATTTAAGTTGACTTCTCAACTATATTTTATAAGTTGTGACATCTAATTTCTGTTGACATGACTTGAAAATCTGAGTTGATTTAACAAAAAATTTGAAGGCAGCAAAGTTTTTTTTACAGTGCACAAATTAAGATATTTTGAGGAATGTTTGTAACCAAATCAATCAGAAGCACCATTAACTTCCATAGTAGGAACAAAATACTATTGAAGTGAATGGGGTTCATAATCGGTTTGACTAAATTGGTATGTTATTTGCCCTACATGCCTAACTAGTGTAATGTGAAATAATAATAAAATCAATCCTGCTGGTTTAAATTGAAAATCATATCCTAATATGTGTCATCATTGCAAAATATGCCCCAATGTATGGCATTTTCGGTATAGAGGTGCTAATTTTGTAAACGCCTCTTTTGGTCATATTTGGAGTAAAGGACAAACAACCAAAACAATCCTATGGGTTGGAGGATCAGTTTAAATGTACATTTTTGTGTAAACTGTCCCTTTAATAAATATCAATAAATGCTAAAAACTGTATTGCTCATTGTTAGTTTATGTTAGCTAATGCATTTAATATTAACATATACAACCATATTGTTAAGTGTTACAAGAAATATTTTTAGAATAATGATGTTTCTTTTAGATCCAGGACCACAAAAGGGTGAATTTCTTGAAATTTATCTAAAAAAAAAAATAATAATAAGCTTTGATGAATGGTTTGTTAGAATAGGACAATATTTGGCAACGATTTGAAAATCTAGAATCTGAAAAAATCTAAATAATGAGAAAATCGCCTTTAAAGTAGTTCAAATAAAGTCCTTAGCAACACATATTACTAATGATATTAATAATAATACTAGGGCTGTCAAAAGATTAATCGCGATTAATCACATGCAAGATAAAAGTTTGTGTTTGCATAATATATGTGTGTGTCTACTGTGTGTATAGATATCTAAATGTTTCTTTAATACAAACATTATTGTGTGTGTATGTGTGCATTTATATATACACTGTAAAAAATACTTTGCTGCCTTACATTTTTTTTTTAAAGATTTACAAGTCATTTCAACTTACGAGTATTTAGATGAGTTGTTACAACAGGTGAGTTGTTATAACTTACAAAAGTAAGTTGACTTTTTGCAACTATATATATGTTGTGACAACTCATGTCTGTTGACATGACTTGTAAATCTGAGTTGATTTAACAAAAAATTTTAAGGCAGCAAAGTATTTTTTTACAGTGTATATATAAAATATATATATATATATATATAAATAATTATACACTGTAAAAAAATTCCGTAGAAATTTCAATGTTATTGCAGCTGGGTTGCCGGTAATTTACCGTAGATTTACATTTATGTTATTTACTGGCAAGAGTTTGTTCAAAGTTAAATAAATTTCAAATATTAACAAGTCTTTATCTTTACAGAATAAAACTATACAATAACAGCCTCATGCAAAGCATTCTGGGAACCAGAAATCATCATCAACCTTTTTCTGTTTTTTGGTCCAGATTTTGTTTCCCAGAATGTTTTGCTTAATGCAGTTTTTTAGTTTTACTCTGTAAAGATAAAGACTTGTAAATGTTACATTTTCATTTAACTTTGAACAAAATGTTGCCAGTAAAAAACATAAATGTAAATCTACGGTAAATTACCGGCAACCCAGCTGCAATTTCTACGGAATTTTTTTACAGTGTATATATAATAAAATATATATATATAATAATTACACACAGTGCACACACATAAAGTATGCAAAAAACTTTTATTTTGTATACAATAAATAGCAATTAATCTTTTGATAGCCCTAATAAATACATTTTTTATATATTTACAGTAGTTAATTTTTTGGCATTAAACAATCAATAATTTCCCATATTGTTTATGATTCTATTAAATTGCGATTTTATGAAATAAGTTTTAATGCAAGCTCACTGTAATGTTTAAAATCAGTCACGAATAAGTACAATTCATGGTTTAAGCACATTTGTAAATAAAATGAACATCAGGTAAAATGTATGATTTGATATTTCTTTTGTGAAAGGAAATGATGTCATCTTTAACTCAACAGTTAAGCAGTGATATTTTCCTGTTATTGCTTTTAAACATGCACCTGTTTCGGTGTGATATTTATCCTGAAGCACAACATATAAACTCTTACCTCAAAACTCTCACCTTTTTTAGGTTTTAACCAAACAAATAAATTATTAATGATTTTAGATTAGCATAACCGTCTATCTCCATCTGTGTTTTTGGGTGTTACTGAATATTTTAAACAGGTTTTTCTATGATTTATGGACATAATGTGAGCATCAAACTTTCTGCTCGGATCCTTTTCTTAATTGAATTACACACGTAAAGGATCAACCTTTCAGTATTTAACACGCTGCGTGTGTCTTGCAGGAAATAAAACACATATGTGTTTGTGTAGGAGTTCTGTTTGTGTGTGACCATCGGTGTGTTCTCCTCGCACCTTCTCTTCCATCTGAGGTTCCACCTGGACGGTGCAGTCTGCTGGCATATGGGCCATGTAATTGGTAGAAACAGCACAGCTGTAGACGGTGGTTCTGAGACCCAAAGTCCTCTAATCACTTCAGAATAACAGTCAACAACTCGGCCAACCTGCACGTCCCTCTGCGTGAGACTGCGCTGTACGGCCAAGCCACCATCACTGTTATCGTCTCACTTGTATTTTATAACACATACGATAAATGGGGGAATATTCAGTACAATTGCAAATACATTTGGTGTCGACAGCTATTACTTTTTAAATGGTTATATTTTAATTATTTGGTACTCATCATCATGGATCACAAGATGTTACAGGCCATAACAATGTTATATTTTCTGTAAAAATCGCTTGTAAAGCTGAAAATCAGGAAATCATAATTTTCAGTGATATTAGAAACTTTTCACAGTAAATATTAAATTGTTATGGCCTGTAACATATTTGTGATCAATGACAATGAGATTTAAACCAAATTATAAAAATAACACAAATTATAACCTCTTACACTGCAAAAATAACTTTCTTACTTAGTATATTTGTCTTGTTTTCAGTAAAAATATAAAAAAATTCTTAGATCAAGATGCATTTTCCTGATGAGCAAAATGACCTAAGAAATTTTTAGGATTAGTCCATTTTCTTAAAAAAAAAAAAAAAAAATCCAGATAATTTACTCACCACCATGTCATCCAAAATGTTGATGTCTTTCTTTGTTCAGTCGAGAAGAAATTATGTTTTTTGAGGAAAACATTCCAAGATTTTTCTCATTTTAATAGACTTTAATGGACCCCAACACTTAACACTTAACTCAACACTTAACAGTTTTTTTCATTGGAGTTTCAAAGGACTATTAACGATCCCAAACGAGTCATAAGGGTCTTATCTAGCAAAACGATTGTCATTTTTGACAAGAAAAATAAAAAATATGCTCTTTTAAACCACAACTTCTCGTCTATCTCCGGTCCTGTGAACAACAGCGCGACCTCACGTAAATGCGTAGTGACGTAGAAAGGTCACGTGTTACCAATTTAAACAATAAACTGACACAAAGACATTAATTAGTATCATTCGACATACAACAACGTCGGAACGGTCCTTGTAAACACTGGGGCGTAGTTTCGCATACATCATCCATGACCTCTTGACGTGATGACGTTTTGCGTGAGGTCGCGCTGGCGCATCACAGGATCGGAGATAGATGAGAAGTTGTGGTTTAAAAGTGCATATTTTTTATTTTTCGTCGTCAAAAATGACAATCGTTTTGCTAGATAAGACCCTTATGCCTCGTTTGGGATCGTTTAGAGTCCTTTGAAACGCCGTTGAAAAAAAACTGTGAAGTGTTACGTGTTGGGGTCCATTTAAGTCCATTAAAATGAGAAAAATCCTGGAATGTTTTATTCAAACAGGTCTAAAACATGAGGATGAGAAAATGATGACAGATTTTAATTTTTGAGTGAACTATCCCTTCATAGGTAGTATCATTTTTTCAATGTCACCTCTATGCAGACTATATCATTTGTCATTTGTAGGCCCTTTTAAAAGTGTAAACAATGCAGGCTTGTTTTTGTTTCAAAATGACAATTATTGTATATCATTTCGTTTGATGATGATAGTGACATAAAATGTAATACAATTTTGGTCTCTCTAAGCTATTGAATTTGTTTCAAATGACTTACAATATAGTGGATGAGAAATAGACTGTATTTTATGGTATTTTTATAGTCCTTTTCTACCTTAAATGCCTGTAGTCTTCCCGTACTTTAATTACAGTCTTTCTTTGGTCGTGTCCCACAGATGATATAACATCACACGGGTTTCAAACCACAACGAGGGTGAGCAAATAATGTCAAAATGTTGAGAATTGATGTTTCTCTTTATTCTTCGCTTAATTTCAGAGAACAGCTGTTAATTTCAAGGCAGCTTGTTTGATATTACGACCACGTAGCCGTTGGATCTGAAAGAAGGCTCGGAAGAAACTTCCACCGTAAACAAGAAATCTGAAATTCAGCAGATGTTTAGTTCGCCTATTTTGATGTGAAGTTTGGTGTATGATGCGCGCGTTGGAAATCATGTTGATTTTTGCGTTTTGCGCCACGGCGAAGGTGTGATTATGAAATTCAAGGTGAGGGTGCGTCTCACAACACCGTCGGTTACTGTAAGTGTAGGTGTTAGTTGATGCCACAGTCAGAAACATCTGTGGATAAAAGTTTCACAAAGCTTAGTTTTACTTCGAGTAAGAGGTAAAGAGAGACGCAGACTTCTTTTCTAACACTTTCTTCGCTTCGCTTTGTACTGTACGAGTCTCTGTGCCACCAGCATCTCTGAATAAGACCACCAGTGTGTCACCTGTGATTCTGCCAGGAGTCTCTGTTTCTCATCGTGAGAGTTCCAGCACCTTCATTAGCAACTCGGCTTGTCACACTGCCTTTAAACGCTGATAATGTGATAATTAAAACAGCTGACAAGCACGAGCTGTCATCTCTGTGGCAACAAAAAGCCTCATTTACAGGTGGAAGAACGGCGAACCATCATCCTGGTTTACCATCCGCTTCACTGGAAACAATCATATACATCATACAAGAAGGTACAGTGGCATGGTAGACTGTAATTTTTGCAAAAAAAAGTCAGTAATGATGAAGTACAAACCTCAAAGTATAGCCATTGTGTGATTTGTGATTATTGTAGGACATTGCTTTATTTTGACATTCTGCTGTTGACTGTAACAGGGGTACTCAACCTTTTCCAATTCAAGGCCTCCATACTGTCAACTACAAAATTTGAAGGCCCACCCACTCATAATTTTGACCCAATAAAGTATACAAGAGCAAGGCATAACTATATAAAAATATCCAAACACTTAGGAATATGCTGATTTTTAGTTGATTTAACTTATTTAAATGTTTTTTTCCTATTCTTAGTAATTCAGACTGATCTCATGGACAGCCGTGTTATAGTCACAATCATTGTATTAATTTATTAGTGTCCATGGCACGAAATTCAGCTTTTTTATGTCTTTTTCATGTCACTTGCACAAATTTCTTGAAAACAATTTTCGTGTCTGTGGCACGACTTTCTTTTTCGTGTCATTTTATGTATTGTTTTCTCATAGTTTTTTTCTATTTTCTTACCATTGTCACTTGGGATTAGATTGACTTTCTGTCATATTTTTAGACATCCTAACCCAAACCCCTACTTTAACCGCAACTCCAGGCAAGAATAGTTTTAAAAGCGGAAGAAAAACATAAAGAAACCAATACATAAAATGAACAAAAAAGTTGTGCCACTTACAAGAAAAATTATTTATAGAAATTTGTGCGAGTGACACGAAAAAGACATTCATGCTCAAGTCACGTAAAAAAAGCTGAATTTCATGCCATGGACACAAATAAATTAATCTAATTTTTTTGTGACTATAATACGACCTTCCGTAAGATCATGTTGGAATAATTTTATGTCATCTTGAGGGCCCCTTGCAAGTTTATTGAGGCCCCCTAGTGGTCCCCGGCCCCCTGATTGAGAAACACTGGACTATAATGCGGCTTTCACATAGGATGCGGTGTGCGCTGCGCTCGCCGCTGGGTTCGGCGCAGCCAAGCGATTGTGCTCTGATGGCCAGACCAAAGTAGGCGGGGTTTTCAATAAATTACTACAGTGTTTATATTTGCGTTAAATAGTCGACGAGGAATACAGAGACTGATGTTGCTCATCTCCATTTCACGTAACTTTAAGCATACCTACAACAAGCTGCTTGACTTAAACCACACCTAACATGTCAACTTGAATTGCTTACGTGTTTCCATGACACGGCTTTCCTTCCGATGTCTCTGTAGGAGCATAAACTTTATTATAAACTTTAGCATAAAAGTATTATAAAGCTCTGAGAATCCCGAGTATAAGCTTTCGTCCATTTTGCTTGTTTGGATGCCCCATTTCTATTGGCCGCGCGGGTAATCGTCACAGAGCGCAGCGCAAAAGTTAAACTATTTTGAACTTTGACCGCGGCGTGAGCGCAAGCTGCGCTCCGCTGCGCTCGCGCTTTGCTCGGCGCAACAAAAAACCGCCCTCGCGCGGCGCAAGCCATTGAAATGAATGGGTTTCATAGCGCAGCGCAGCGCACACCGCTTCCTATGTGAAAGACCCATAAGAAACGTTGCACCTAAATCTCAACAAACTGCCATTTGAGTATTGGTAGACTGTCTGCTTAATATCTAACACTTACACTTTTTTTGTAAAGACCCCACAACATACTGTACATCTGACTACCCAGAGAAATATTTTATTGCTCTTTCATAGCTCAGGAGTTTTTCATTTAGGTAACAACTTGCCCCATTTTTGTGTTTAAAAGACGTCAAATTTTAAAACAGGAAAAAATTTGGGTTGTCTGTTCAAATTTAATAGACGTATAACCCAGACATGGCTCGTTTGTATGGGCAAGTGGGGCAGTGCCCCACCAAAATATTAACAAAATATTTATATAATAAAATTCAAGCTGTTAACTTGTAAATGTGTCTAACATTTTTCAAAAAATATTTTCTGAGTTTCTAGACTATTTTAAGTCGTAATGTGAGATGAATATCTACTGTGTGTAATGATCGAGCTGAGAGGCTGCCTCAGCCCTCCCGAGCTCAACAGCGCCCCACATTTTTCCCATGTACATTTGTGGTGACAAATAGAAATGCTGAGACCCCTAATAGAGAGCCATATGGGCAGTGGTGCCATGTTATGTGACCTAGTTCTGGACAATGCTCTATCATTCAAGTGGTACAAATCAGCCCGATTATAATAGATTGTGTAGAGTTTTTATAACAGGACTTGTTTGAAAGGTTGTCAAATAATGAGAAAATGGACATCAAACTATTTTGCCATGACAAAATATAAAAATTGTGCAACAGTCAACAACCAATGGTAAGTCATTCAGTAGGGCAACTGCTCAGTGATCTGCATGTGTTTAGTCATTTAAATGTAAAACTGATCCCACTAGCAGTTCATATGTTAGGTTAGTCATAGAGCCTACGATATGACCCAGAAGAAATAAAAATGACACAAATGAGAATATTGTTAAATGCTTCAAAAATTAAGAATTTGGAATGTAGACAATACAATCATCTTAATTTAGTGATACTTGTTTGAGTATTGCGATATCATATCTCATTTTAATCACATTCATGTCTGGGAGAAAGGAGATTTTAAAGAAATTTTCCTTACTACACGTCAAATTATTCTATTCCCACCGATACACACACGTCCCCTTACATCAAAGTTGCTAACATTTTTCTACATGTTTGTCCAGTGTGAGCTACCGTAGTAGCTTCTCTTTGCGTTTCGAAATTAAGGTTGGTTAAAAAACACATTACACCTTTAACAAATTAAGTTTAACTTGTTTTTATAAGTAATGTCAACTTATCACAAGTCAGAGAGAACTTAAAATAGTAGGTTGAATTGACTTGCAAAACCAAGTTGTTTTAACTTCATACAGTGAAATAGTCTATTAATACTCAACTAAACCTCTTATGATCGTTGTTTGTTGTGAGTGGACCATCAAAATAAAATAAAACCCTTTTAAGTCAAATTCTTTACCTTTGGGCAGACATCTTAACCTTGTTGATCCTTTTGTATAACTTTAAGAGCAGATCGATACATTTTGCCTTTATCATCCATTCTTTCATTCAACTACACCATGATTTATTACCAGAAAAGACCAGAGAACTAATTAGTGAAGTAATTAATTAATTTAAATTTGCATATTTGCATTTGCAATTAGTGCAGTCAACTGATGAGTCTGAAATGAGGAGTTTCACTCATCAGATACTGGTGTGAACTGGACCAGAACACACAGAACGCCAGCTGAGGCGTTTTGGGGGGGCAGCTTTGTGTGCGTGCGTGTGCACGAGTGCCCAAATGTTGCTGTTTTGGGAACTGCCCTCTGCTGATATATCTACGGATAGACTAGTAGCTTGTCTAGTATATGATATAGGGACAATGAAGCGTAAACTAAACACAGCTGTAGTTCTGAAGGACTTCTCAAAAAAAAAAAAAAAAATGAAAAAACTCAACCGTACTGCACGGCAGAGATGCACCGTTGTGATGTAAGCTGCATAAAAATTTACTCCAAGCTGTGTCATTGTGGTGCTAATATCTGTTACTATCAGGATTCAACTTGTGCTGGCCCTAAAGTACACTCTTAAAAATAAAGGTGCTATAAAGGGTTCTTGTTTCCCCTAAAAATGGTTCACAAAAGAACCATTTCTTTCTTGCCTTTTCTTTTCATTATGTGTTGAACCTTGAACTGTTTTGTGCAACAGAAAGGTTCTGATGGATGATATAAGTTCTTGAACAGTTTAAGAACCTTAAAAATAAAGGATACTAAAGGTCTTTGTTGTAAAAATATTATTTGTAGTCAGACTATAAAATGTATAAAGAAATTATTCATTTAAGAACCTTTGACTTAAAGGTCACATCTTTCTTTATAAGAGTGCAGTGTAGGCAGGTTGATATTCAATAATATTTTACTTATTTCTTTATTGTACACCAAATGATGTATTATTTGCTCTTCCTTTCAATATATTTAGTATTCATGTCTAGCCAGGTCAGTGAAATGACTCTACACTTTAAAAAACACCTGTTCATTTTCAACCCAGCATTGGGTCAAAAAGGAACAAACCCAGACATTGGGTTAAATTAACTCAGAAAATGTTAAAGGGGTCATATTATGATATTAAGATTTTTTAAAAGATGTCAAATAAATCTTAAGTGTCCCTAGATTGCATACGTGACATTTTAGCTCAAAATAGCCAACAGATAATTTATTATAACATGTTTAAATTGTCACTTTATATGTGTGAGCAAAAAGTTACTGTTTTGGGGTGTGTCCTTTAAAATGCAAATAAGGAGATGAAATGCAAACAATGATCTCATAATGGTGGTTTGTTGAAATTGAAACATTAAATTGTGCTGCCATTTTTTTCTCTCTGCACGAAATGTCAGTGCCATGGTTGGACTGTGCAGATTTAGGGGCGGTGTTATTGTAATTAGACTCGCGACCTATGTCACAAAACAGGTGAAATCTGAATGACCTATTGTATTTTTCACATGCTTGCAAAGAATGGTTTACCAAAACTAAGTTACTGGTTTGATCTTTTTCACATCTTTAGGTGGATAGAAGGACTAGGGACCCAATTGAAATTACGTACCTATAGTCACATAATTTCGTGAGTTTTTTCCGTGACACTGACACGTTTTTCCGCCTTTTAGCGTGAACGTAACGTATTTCTGTGAACGTGTCAATGTCACGTATTTGTTACTCAACTGTTTTGTCCTTTTTTCAAACCATTGACGCTTCGGTTTAGGGTTAGATTTGGTGTTTGCGTTAGGATATCACTTTAAGTATTGGTTATACCTTTTTTTCATTATTTGTTTTTTTTTTTATAAATTTTGGTTTTTAAACCATTGTTGCCTGGCATTAGTGTTAGAGTTTGTTTAGGTAAGGATGTAATTTTATGTAAATCTAACCCTAAACCGAAGCGACAATGGTAAGAAAATAGGACAAAACAGTTGAGTAACAAATACGTGACAGTGACACGTTCACAAAAATGAGTGACATGTTCACGCAAAAAGGCGGAAAAAACGTGTTAGTGTCACGGAAAACACTCACGAAATTATCTGACTAGGTACGTAAATTCGTGATAATGGGTTGAATTATAGCACTTAAACATGAAAAAGTCAGATTTTCATGATATGCCCCCTTTAATATTTGACCCAACATTGTAAAAAAATACTTGAGAAACGTGAAAAGGTGAGGCAACCTGATGCAGTACGATTTTTGAGTTATCTCAACAATTGTTTTAACATAGCCAACATATTTTTTTTTCATTCGTGCAATGCTGATTTCTTTTTTTTTGCTAATCAATTTGACCATAACATTGGCCAAATAATCTGTGTTGACATCACTTCCATTAGCACCAATAGCATTGCATCATCCACTTTGACTTCAACACTAGAAACAAACCTTATTGCATATATATAGTGACAATCATCAAATAACATTCATTAAAAAAAACAGATCTTTGTACAACAGATAACTAACAGAGACAACAACAACCTACCTATAAGGAAATCAAACACAAAAAATCTAAATGAACACTCCATAGTGCATGCACAAAACTCCTCGCTGGCAACATATTGGGCTAATTTTAGTCAGTAAACACAAAATAACAAATTGACTCCTTCGAATAAAATTCTTGGTTCAAGTTTCCTTTGTTGGGAAAACATTTTGAAATCTATTTTTATAGTGAACAATGTGTTAAAACAATTCATCATTTTGGGTTAAAACCACCCACCACAGGTTAAATTACAACACAAAGGGTTGCGACACAGCATTTTTAGTGTATGAATTTTGCGATGAAGAATTGTGCCGCAGAGCTATCTGCTATCCACCAAACGATTTTAAGTGAACAGACGTCTCAACTATAGGCCCACCGACCGTATATAGCCTAATCAAATACATGCCACACTTTCATATCAAAAGCATTTAGCAGTCTCCACACAGGTATTGGCGCAGGAGTGCTGGCATTAATCTTTTTTGTACACGGAGTTTTCTGACGGTAAATGAGAGCCTCGCGGTGCCCATTACCGTGAGCGCCAGATGATGAGAGCCGAGTGAAAGTCCCTCGAGACTGCGTCACGTGACTAGCGAAACGTCAGTGGCAGATGGCACGGGTACCAGAGCTGCTGCCTGGCATGGGTGTCATTTCTCAGAGAGAGAGAGAGAGAGAGAGAGAGAGAAAGAGAGAGAGAGAGAGAGAGAGAGAGAGAGAGAGATTAAAGGAATTCTTACAGCTCTACATCAAGCACATGGGAGGCAGTTCTGAATGTCGCCAGGAATTTGAACATGCAAGCTAAACACTGAAATAGAAAGGTAAGGAATCGAAAATATATCGATTTTTATTTCCTCTTGGCTTGTTTAATTCGATTCTTATTCATTTCTGTAGCACTCTTTCTAATTTTGCATAGTTCTAAAGCAGCTCAACGACAATGTATTTTAGATAAACAGTATACAAAAAAAAGGACAAAAGAAATCACAGAAAATATTAAATAATGAATTTTATTCAATGGATGTTATTATTTATAGGAATAGAAACAATCGAAGATATATCGAATTTAACCTGTAGTTTCAATTTTGGAAAACATCATTTATTGTAAAATTTGTGGTAAAATGGTCTACTCTGTTATTATTAGCTCTGCTTTTCTACCTTATGTATGTTGTTTACCCTGTGATTATTTTTATTTTATTTTTTTTATTTGGGGGGGGGCTTATCTTAATTTGTTGGTGGTGTATGTACATACAAATGCCTGTTGTTTTCTTTGTGAGTGTTTACATGTCAGCTTTATCACACTATATGTGATTGATCAGTAAAACGACAATTTGTCATGCCAGTTTACAGTCTAACAGGCCCTGTACCCTTTGGTTACTCTTTGCCATAGTCGCTGACTTCATCTGGCTGTTAATTTTGCTGTTGCACAGGTGCAGACGATGCTGACCGTACCGTTTGAAGATCCAGACATGATGCGTGAATCTCAGTTCAGTGCCAGATTCTCCGGTCAAGAAGAAGTCCGTACACTTAACGCTTCCAACGCGGAGCTCCAGGATGCTGAGGACGACAACACGGATCGAGAGGAGGAGGAAAGAGAGGACGACCGCGACGAGAACGGCCTGCCCAAAAAGAAGGGCCCGCGCAAAAAGAAATTCCCCGAGGGGCGCGGCGAACGCGTGAAAGTGCGTCGCCAAGAAGCGAACGCGCGCGAGCGCAGTCGCATGCACGGACTCAACGACGCCCTGGAGAGTCTGCGCAAGGTCGTGCCATGCTACTCAAAAACGCAAAAGCTCTCCAAGATCGAGACACTGAGGCTCGCCAAAAATTACATCTGGGCTCTGTCCGAGACTCTGAGCGCGGGCAAGAGACCCGACCTGCTCGCCTTTGTGCAGACCTTGTGTAAGGGATTATCCCAGCCCACCACAAACTTAGTCGCGGGGTGCCTGCAGTTGAACGCCCGAAATTTCCTTACAGATCACAATGGGGAGGTGTCGTATTCTGGCAGGCCTCCATATGATGCTCTGTATCCGTATCCGAACGCGGAGATGGGCACGCCCACCGGCCTCAGCACTGGGACCCGGGACAGCGCCAAACCGTTCCGGCCCTACAACTATTACGCATCCTACGAGTCCTATTACGAGGGTGGCTCTCCGGAGGCCAGCAGTCCCCATTTTGACGGCCAAATAAGTCCCCCAATCAATTATAATGGGATTTTCTCGCTCAAAAAGCACGAGGACCAAGTTGAGTACAGTAAGAACTGTCACTACGGAATGAGGTACTGTAATGTGCCCGGTCGAGGCTCCATGTACCGCGTTTCCCCTGACAGTCATTTCCCTTATGACTTACATCCCCGCAGCCAATCGTTTCAGAGCCAGGACGAATTAAATACGGGTTTCCATAATTAAAAGCAAGTGTAGGGGTTGGATGCCAGTTACACTAATCTGTCAATTAATTAGTGCGTGTTGCAGACGAGGGGGGCTTTTACGCGTTTCAGTGTTTGATTTTATCCTGTTATTTATTTTAAAATGATGTAAAGTTTATTCTATTTATTTGAGATTGCATTGGTTTTGTTGATGTTTGTGGTGAGGTAACCTGTTCATCGACGCAGGGTGTGGTAGGCCTGTAGCTCTACAATCAATTCATGAAATAGAGGATAGAAATGAAATTTAAAGATGCTGCTGGACTTCTTAAAACACGTGTTTTAAAGCTTGTCTCATCTTGTGGAAATGGATTTGTTACTGTGTCAATATGCGCTTTTCAAAATCATTCGATTCATGAAAGCAATAATGGATCTATGCAACAGTCTGACAGCCGTGTATTAACAAAATGTTTTGCAAATTGTACAACGAATTATTGTGTGATTTTTTTCTTCATTGATTAGGCATTTGTGTATTTGAAGCATATACTCACCAATACGCATAATGCCGACAAATCCTATATTGTGATTTTGCTATGTGAAAAAGATTTTTTGTTAGTGTTATTCACGGGAGGGAAATTGGGTCTTGTGGATGATGCGAATGTAAGAAATCTTCTTAGAAATCTCACTTCGTTTGTATTTCGATCATCTCATCGAAATAAACTTTAAATGTGATCAATTGTATATGATTTTTTTATCCAGAATTATTTAAATTGTCGATACTTCAGCAATATACGTATTTTTATCATAATAATAGATTAAAGATATGTTTACAGAAACATGTAAAGATAAGGTAATTTCGACTGTTTGATATTGCCAAAGTATGATGTAATGGCAGTCAGATCGCAATCACATTTATGACTTAAAACATTATAACATAAAACGTGTCTAAAAGATATAGAAACGAATAAAAAAGGACATTAATACAAAAAGTTTTTTCGATTAATATAAGTTTAAAGTAAAAACCTAGTTGGTCTTTAGTTTTTACTATCTTACACATTATATTAAAAACAGAACAAATTTTAACATTATAAAACACCAACTAATTCCAGTAGCTTCTTTAACAATATATTTAAACACTTTTATCGATGGTTTCTCAATTCCTCTGGACATCACGAATGAATCTTACAGTCTTCAGATTGAAATACTGTAATTTGATGATGTGCTTTCTGAAGGTGACCCGACTGTGAACTCCAACAATTGAAACTTAAAAACACTAAAATAATAAATATTCAATTAGCAATGGCTTGGATTTAAATTAATGTTTATTCATATTTGATTATATAAATGCTCCACTGGGGTTATAGCGCAAACATGTTGAATTCATTATGACCTTTTACAAACTTGATAATAATATGTGTTAGCCCAGTAACGGACTTGTTTTAATTATTAATGGTTAATAATAAAATAATGTAACAAATCGAATAGTCTTTAAACTGTATTGTTTAAACATTACTTTAAAAGACTTAAGGTAACCTACTGTTATTTAAGTAGGCTAGGCCTGTACTGTATAATACAATTTGACAATTTTAAAGATTTATTTTAAACGTAAATATTTATTTTATATTAAATGTATCTTAACCAGACTTTTACTTTATTTGAAAACTTTAACAACTTTTCAGTGTTAAAATAAAGAGACTTTTTTCGGTTTAAGAAGACCCGTGTTTATTATTTATGTTTTAAAGGCCTATTTATTATTATTATTATTATTATCATCATAATAAAAATAATAAAATAATAATAATTAATATTATACATTATTCAACCTACGCTCCTCTTGTGAATTAATCGAATTTATTCACGAGTTGATGTGTTAGGAACGGAAGTGGACTCGAGCCAATAGCTGACAGATTGTCTGCTGTCACTGCATGGGCCGAACTGTCTAAAACACATTTAACTCCGTAGCCTATATTAAAAGAAAACAGATTAATTCCATTAAACATTTTAACGAATCAAAAAGGAAGAGAACAGATCTGCAACATCTAAATATATTTTTTATTATAATATTTGCGTAAACCGACTTTGCAAAGGATTTACGGGTTTGGAGATGGATGGGTATTTTTTATAAGGCAATATTTTTTGCGTTTATATTTTGGGGAGATCGAACTGTCGATCTTTAAAGGTATAACGTTTCTCTTTAGAAGTACCTGACATTATATCTAAGTGAACGAAATATACAAGCAAATTGAGTTTATTAAATATTAATAAAGAGGTAGGCTAAATATTCTGGCGTGTGTTGACAAAATAAGATAATAAAATGTATTCACAATTTTGCCATCAATGTGGTGTTTTAAATTATTGCCTAAAAGACAAAATTTTAAAGGCAATTTCAGTATTGTTATTTATTTTATTTTTTTGAGAGAGAAATTTGCTTATTCGTTTTCAAACATTGCAAGCAACTGAGCAAGCAAATTTCTTCAACAAGAAAAGCCAGAAAGTACCGCTTTTTAACATCATCATGTCCTGCGCTGTAGCAGAATGTGAAAATATCCCTCTGTGCTGCTCAGACAGACACTGTTTGACATGTGAATCTCTAGAGCTGGAAACCTGCAGGCCAACGATACCATCCATCCTCTCACACTAATCCTGTACTTCAGTCAGTCTCTGACAGCTGCTCCCTGACAGCAGTGTGTATGCGTGTGTGTGAGAGAAAGAGAGAGAGAGGTCTGCAGGCAAACAGTCTCAGGGGTGAAGGTCTGATGGTTGGCATGCATTTCCTCTCCTTTGACTGAGAGGTTAACCATGAATGTGCCCCCCTTCACGTATCCGAGTGTATAGAGGTAAAGTGTAGAACAGCATATGGCGTATTCTGTGTGGGTGGCAGAATTGGGGTGTTGGTGGTGGGTAGGTGGGGTGGGTTGGGGGTTCACATACATATCTATTGTCTATGGATTAATGCAAGCCATATTAAAATGCTATTTATAATGTATGCGGCGTAGGCATACATGCATATAGATAAACACATACAATCAACTTAGTCTAAGTGAATCAATTAACGAGTACCTCATAATTGCACCCCATGGCACAATTGTCGGTATGTCAAGAGTAAGTAAATATGAATACCATTTACAATAAATTACACTGTTTGCTGACAATATACAGTGCACCGAAAAGATTGAGATGTAAGGTAGAGCGAAAATGTGGAAACTAAACAAAAAATACAGAAATTTAGTAAACATTAGTTTTTTTTAAACACAAATAAGAAAAAAACATGAATATTAATTAAATTTAACTGATATCACTATTATATACGTATTTATCAATTACGATTTTTATTTAGGCCTATTAATGAATGAATGAATGATTTTCGTAGTACTTCAAAAAGGTAAAAAAAGAGAAAATATGGCAAAACTATATGAGTGTACGTTTAATAAATAAATTGTATTGATTTAACTAATCTATTGAATATAATTAAATTAATCCTGGCTGTTAAAATAATTAGACTACGTCTTAAATTCAGGGCACATTCTTTTGAGTTTGGCATTGTTTTAAATAAATAGCCTGTTAGAAATAATCTGGGTGATTAAAAGTGAAAAATGGTCTGCCCCCACAATGGTGATTTAACACCTTAAACTTTGGCTGCAAAAGTGAATATTAATTCTCAGATAGAGCAAGAGAGAGAGAGAGAGAGAGAGAGAGAGAGAGAGAGATAGAGAGAGAGAGAGAAAGAGAGCGCGCGCGCGAAAGGGAGAGGGAGAAAGAGAGAGAGAGCGCACAGTTCTAGTCACATATCGTCAACCCTCCCCAAATTTCCAGCCTTCCCCGGGACACAGATGGCCTGGGACACAAAACTCTCCCTATTAAATTCCTAATAATCATTTCTCTTGTGGAATGGTGTGAGAGGCTGGAGGGGGGTCTGCTGTTTAATTAGATGCTTTAAGAAGCAGAGGCAGTGTGTGAAGCAGTGCATTCTGGGAGTGATGGGTGCGAGGCTGCCATAAAATGACACCACGGCAGAAGCCAGGAGCTCATTTGCATGTCAGATTGGCATCAGATTGGCACGAGATCTGGGCAGAGGGAAACACTTTTGAACTCAGCAGTCAGAGGTCTGGAGTGAGGAGACAGACAGCAATTACAGTAGGCCCATCTTCCAGAAGGTGTGACTGTGTATTAGGAGAGAAAATTACAAAAATTACATAATAGTAATGTGATAGTAGCCTACCCTAAAATAATGCTGGGTTGTATAAACCCACGGCTGGGGAAATAAACACAGTCGTTGGGTTAAATTAACCTAGAAAATGTCCATATTTGACCCAATCGTCCGTTGAAACAACCAGCATTAGGTTAATTTGAACTGGTAAAACGGGTTGGGTTTGTTTATTTTACCAACAACTCAGCATTTATTTATTTATCTATTTATGTATGGATGTTATTACAGTATGATTGCTAATTCATAATAATACAACTCTGCATATTAAAACATATTAACCTCCTATTTTTGTTGGTTTCAGTATCTGTAAGCCATGCAGAAAATCTATTTTTATATGTTATTTTGTTAAATTGTGTTTCTGTAATAGCTATTTGTCATACGCATAACCTTGGGTACGCAATATGAAAATGGCGGTACAGTATGCGCAAAACATAAACTTGAAAATCAAAGAATTTAAACAGAGTTCATGTTTCCCTCAGATAAACTCATTCAAAACTAAATATGTGTATTTTCGTGTATAAACAGCACATGAATATCACAAAAAGACGTAGAGTATTTTAGTTGCGATGTAAATCGTAAGTGGAAGTGCAAAATTAGGGGTTGTGTACACCAAAACTTTTAAACGCGGCTGAAAACGCCTTGAGGACGCCGAATGCCAGCTGTTTTTCAGCTGAGTGCCAGCTTTCTTCAGCTGAGCGCTTTGATAGCTGTGATACTTCAGCTGCGAGCCGGTTGGTTGCTGTGGTAATGTCCCGCCCCTCCTCCACTGTGATTGGGCGGCCGTGTGAGAACTGACATTGACGAGCGGAGCTTTTCTCCCACAGTTGAATCTCTTTCAACTTTCGACGCTCAGCGCCGAGCGCGGAAAAACCGCCGAGCGCCGGTTTTCAGCGCGGAAAAAACCCGCTTGCGGCTGGCTTATTTGAAAAACGCCGAGCTTCCATTGGAAACAATTGAAAACATGCGCCGGCCGCGGGCGTAAAAGTTTTGGTGTACACAACCCCATAGGCCTGTATAAACTGTGCTGCGCAGACCGATCGGCGTATGACGTCAAAGACTCTCGATCGGCATGCGAAGACCGTTAAATTAAGAACTAGCCTAAACAACTAGCAATTAGCTAGGGCTACTCAATCATACTTTTCTGATTCAAATCGGACCAATATGCTTTATTTTTATGTACTGTAGGCCCCTAACTGATTTAACAATGTTATGACCAGCCTTAAAGAAAATATATGATTAACTTAACTTGTCGTCTGGTTCTCAAACTTTTCGGGGTGCACACCTCTTTGTGAAGGGTGCACCCCTTCGCGCCCCTCCAAAAGAAAATTCGTGACATAAATCAATCTCAAACTTAAAATCTGGACTAAACAAAACGGTTTCCTGGACAGGGATTAGATTAATACAGGACTAGGTCTTAGTTACATTAGGACATTTTAGTTTTTACATACTGAGCAATAACAAAACTGGTGTGCATCTTATATGTTAAGATAATGTCAGTACAAGGTGTTTTTAAATTAAGGCAAACATGCATTTTATTGGGACTAGAATAAGCCCTGTCATTTGATGAGAAAATGATACAATATAGTGCTGTTGGTTGGAAGCTATATTTTTCTGAGATTTAATTACAGAGAATTATAAATAAATTATAAAATGTCAAAAAACTGGTCCCGCCCCCAATTTGTCTGCAACAGTCTGCAACCGGTCATCTGTCAGAGATGCGAGTGACTTCACGACCACCCTTTCTAAAGTGGTTCTTTTATTTAATTAGGTGTTAAATGTATTATATCGAAAAAGGAGTATGTTGTTTTAGTGTCAAGTATGGTATTTTATATATAATGTTGTACAATATGCAATATTAATATATACAGTACTTTGTAAGACTGTAGTGTAAATGTGTGTGTGTGTGTGCATGTGTATGGTTGGTGAAGGTTAAGTTTGAGAAACACCACTATGTAAAGACAATGGTCAACTTTATTAAGAAAAAGAAGAGTGTGTTTTATACCTGACAATATACCTTAATAAGGCGAGCTGTCTCGTGTGTTGTAAATGTGAAAACCAGATTCCTCACTTCCACCTTAGTTGGTAATTCTCTATGTAGGAATATTTGCCCATCTTATTATATAACTTTATCATAGCGTGAAGTGGTATCCATGGCATCCAGTAATCTGTGCATGGCAGTTTCTGCCAAATGCATGTAATTGTAATTTTCTCTCATGTCTGTATCACACTGAACTAAGACCTGTTTGTATTTCCATAATGTGTGTATTATTGCATTTGTATTTAATGCAGGGTCAGCTTGACAGAACTGTATTCATATGATGTTTCAGTTTTTTTGGGTGGTATCGAACATGATATAGTCACTGATTAAACATGCATGAGTTCCTGTCGTTTATATAAATCATAAGTTTATTGGAGTCCCAGAAAGACTAATCAGAGACATATTTAACTTCCATTAGTAAAAAGTGATGACAGATCATTTATAATAGCTCCGTGTGAGCTGAGAGACTCCAAGCTATTAAAGATCTCAAAGAACTTCATGTTCATTTGACATTTTTTCACAGTATAGCACCAGAGGAGCCATATACAATCGGTGTAAACTTTTGTTTCGCTTTTTTAATTCAATTACACTCAATTCTTGATACAGATATTAGGCATACGTATAATGATTCAAACTGAACTTTCCCTGTGTAAGATTTTATGTGTTTTTCTGTACTGTTTGTCCGCTAGCTAATAATGCACATCCGACTGCGCTTCACAGAATCACACCTGCTGCTTTTACGACCGATCACAAAATCTGAAATAAATCAAGCGGTGAAGTTTATTGGAAAATAAACATCAAAATGTTAAAGGGATAGTTCACCAAAAAATTGTAATTTTGTCATCATGTCCTCCCTTGCATGTTGTTACAAACCTGTATAAATGTCTTTGTTCTTATAAACACCAAGGAAGATATTTTTAGGAATGTTTGTAACCAAACCGATTATGATCCCCATTCACACCTAAAGAATACTACAAATATTACATATATATTACAATATTTGATATTACAAAACGTCTTACTTTGTGTTCATAAGAACAAAAAATGTATACAGGTTTGTAACAACATGAGTGAGTAAATGATGACAGAATTTTTGGGTGAACTATCCCTTTAATGTGTTAAAGCTTTATCCAGCATCAGCAGCATTCACTTTGTATGTTCAAACTTTAACTCCAAATGAAAACTGCTAATTATTTATAACACGCTGCCATTAGATCTGTTCCAAAACCTAGAGATGATTTATAGGGAAATGCTCCCAATTTGAAAGCTCTTCCAAAAGACAGACATCATAGTTATGTTGGCCAGATACTGCAGCATTGTCACTTATTCTTTGTAGAGAACACAAATTTCCAGAATGCATCACAACAAGCTTAGTGAAAAGAAATCATTCAATGCTTTTTAGTTTATAGGATTAGAAGACTTTAAAATGTGCATATGTGTGCAACTCAGGGTTTATGTGTTTATTATTGCATGGTGCATAATTCTGGTCACATAAATTACATGCATATGATGCAGATAAAAATCTTTAAAACAATGCATGGCCTCGTATAGTAAAATAATTGCAGTGTCTTCTGAATTTAAGACTGGAGCTTTTGCCCGAGGGCTGTGAGTAATTTTTTTTTCAAGGTGGAGGTGTACTTGACCCAGGGCTACTGTTTAGCTTCAACACCAGATGTGTGATTGTGTGTTTTCGTTTCCAGTCATTGAACTCTGAACGTCTGAATCAATTCAATCAAAGTCGTTTACTCTTTTAAATTGCATTACCACACAATACTGTAGTGTTTTTAATTTCAGCAATAATAATGTAATTGATGCTAATTGCTGTATGGTTTAAAACACTTTTCACAAGAGACGTTGAGCAAGAACAGACATATTTACAGTGTATTCAGGGTCATACAATATTGGTGTTGTGGTCAAATCTTATTCAAATGCATGGTCAAACTCATCGCAATGCATGCATGTACAGTATGAGATGCACGAGAAACAGTTATTGTTATGGAGTTTCAGTATGTTTTTTTTTTTACAAAACTATCGCGTTGCATTGAGAAGAATTAATTGGACTGCATTAATATTGTTTGCTTAGACATTATTATAACTTTTTCAGAGTTGGACCAAAGGTTTTTATTTACACTATTTCTTTAAATCCAAAGACCAAAAACACTGCAGACGCGGGACCTAATGAGTAACGTGATGTTTGTGACAGTCATGTTTTACTCTCTGTCTTTCTGTCCTGCAGCACACATCTCTGCTGTTCAGTTCTGTTCCACCTGTCCACTGGGACGGCATTGCTCACCAGGGCCCGCCCTCCTTCCTTTCCTGTCCTGTGATTGGTCGAAAGTGAGCTATCTGACTGCAGAGGGGGAAAAACTTGGTTCACATCCAACAAAGTGTCATTGGGGACACGCATGGCCTGCTGTAGGCAGGGACTCGGGCGCTAATGGGGCCCGCAGCAGCACCTGGGGATTTTGGAGAAAGGGTTGGAGGAGGAAAGCAGAATGCCTTGGTAACCAGAAGGACCGTTTTCTCCTTTTTTACCATACTTTTGAAATGGGAAGGTGTGGTGTTCGACAATCTGTCACGTTTGTTTGTCATTAGCTGTTGGTTGACAGTTTGGGTTTGACTTGATGTTACAGACAGACAAGCAGGCAGACAAACGGACAGGATAGATAGATAGAAATAGATGGATGGAAGGATGTATGTATGTATGGATGGATGGATGGATGGATCCATTTTTTGAACAGATGGAGAGCGAGAGACGACAGCCAGGCAGAGAGAGAGAGGGAGAGAGAGAGAGAGAGAGAGAGAGAGAGAGAGAGAGAGAGAGAGAAAGATGGAAGATGGGTGGGTGGGTGGATGGTGGGAGAGTGAGAGACACCAGGCAGATAGAAAAAGTGAGACAGAGGATAGATAGATTGATAGATAAAAGAATGGATGGATGGATGGATGGATGGATAGAAGGATGGATGGATTTTCAATTGAAATTGAAAATTGGATAGATAGACAGACAGACAGATCTGCAGACAGACAAGAAGCAAGATGGATGGATGGATGGATGGATGGATGGATGGATGGATGGATGGATAGAAGGATGGATGGATTTTCAATTGAAATTGAAAATTGGATAGATAGACAGAAAGACAGACCGACAAGAAGCTGGATGGATGGATGGATGGATGGGAACACATTTTTTTGAACAGATGGAGAGTGAGAGCGAGAGACAGCCAGGCAGAAAGAGAAGGTAAGACAGAAGATAGACAAACAGACAGATATACAGGCAGACAGATAGACAGACAGACAGATAGACAGACAGACAGGAAGCAGGATGGATAGATGGATAGATATAACGATAGATAGATTGATAGATAGAAGGATGGATGAATGGATAGAAGGATGGATGGATTTTCAATTGAAATTGAAAATTGGATAGAAAGACAGACCGACAAGAAGCTGGATGGATGGATGGATGGATGGGAACACATTTTTTGAACAGATGGAGAGTGAGAGCAAGAGACAGACAGACAGCCAGGCAGAGAAAAAAAGAGAGAAGGAAGATGGGTGGATGGATGGATGGGTGGATTGAGGGACGGAGAGCGAGAAACAGCCAGGCAGAAAGAGAAGGTGAGACAGAGGATAGACAGACAGACAGATAGACAGGAAGCAGGATGGATAGATAGAACGATAGATAGATTGATAGATAGAAGGATGGATGGATGGATCCATTTTTTGAACAGATGGAGAGCAAGAGACGACAGCCAGGCAGAGAGAGAGAGAGAGAGAGAGAGAGAGAGAAAGAAAGATGGAAGATGGGTGGGTGGATGGTGGGAGAGCGAGAGACATCAGGCAGATAGAAAAAGTGAGACAGAGGATAGATTGATAGATAGAAGAATGGATGGATCGATGGATGGATGGACAGAAGGATGGATGGATTTTCAATTGAAATAAAAAATTGGATATTTAAACAGACAGAGAGACAAGAAGCAGGATGGATGGATTGATGGATGGATGGATAGAAGGATGGATGATTTTCAATTGAAATTGAATGGATAGACAGACCGACAAAAAGCTGGATGGATGGATGGGAACACATTTTTTGAACAGATGGAGAGTGAGAGCGAGAGTCAGACAGACAGCCAGGCAGAAAGAAAAAGAGAGATGGAAGATGGGTGGATGGATGGATCGATGGGTGGATTGAGGGAGGGAGAGCGAGAGACAGCCAGGCAGAAAGAGAAGGTAAGACAGAGGATAGACAGACAGACAGATACACAGACAGGAAGCAGGATGGATAGATTGATAGATAGAACGATAGATAGATTGATAGATAGAAGGATGGATGGATGGATGAATCCATTTTTTGAACAGATGGAGAGTGAGAGCGAGAGACAGACAGACAGCCAGGCAGAGAGAAAAAGAGAGACGGAAGATGGGTGGATGGATGGATGGATGGATGGGTGGATTGAGGGAGGGAGAGCGAGAGACAGCCAGGCAGAGAGAGAAAGTGAGATATAGATAGATAGATAGATAGATAGATAGATAGATAGATAGATAGATAGATAGACAGGAAGCAGGATGGATGGATGGATTGATTGATGTATTGATGGATGGAACATATTTTTTAAGGAGACTCACATGTTTAGTGCAATGATACATAATAAATGAAAAGGACACATGCAGAATGAACTCAGATCAGTTGATAATATATCCAGAGTTTCTCAGATATAATAATCATATCGTAATGGTTTTGATCCTTTTATGCAGATGGCGTAATGAACCTGAACTCAATTATCTCTCTGCTTTACCGTTTAAATCTTCCTCTCAGCACAACTTTTAAAACTTGTGAAACGAAGCTTATTTGAAACACATATGCTCAACTAAACAGAGTAAGACTATATTTACAGGAGAAAAGAAAAACATTTATTATTTCATTAAAAGCTTGTTTGAAAAAAATCTGGATGAGAGAGGGAACGAAAGAGAGAGAGAGAGAGAGAGGGAGAGAGAGAGTGAGTGAGAGAGAAGTGGTAAACAGGCAGGGCAGGTGTTGACGATGCTAATGAAACGGATGACAGATGGCGAGTTTCTCCGTCGCTCACTGTGCGGATAATGGATGAAGGTAATCAAATTCCTCTGTGGCTCTGTGACTTTCCTCACAACTTTCCCATCAATAGTGCCATCAAACCTCACGGCTGTCACGCACTCTATAGCTATAAGAACCCTGCAAAACTCAACGCACCCTTTTACACAGAGGCCTTTAAAAAAAAGTAAGAGCCGTTAACACAGGACGTCTATTGCATCTGTCTGCGGCATTTGTTTTCAGTGTAAACGTGCTAGATGGACATTTTTGACCCCTGTTACGTGCCTAACTGTGAATGCAGCGTTTTAAATACGCAGTGTTGTGTTAAAACAGTTTAACTTTTAAAATGCTTCTCAAAGGACCTGTGATTTTGTGGTTTGTTGGTTGGTTTAATCTCTTCAACAAACGACCCGATTGTAATCCAACTTCATTACCAGCATTGCCATAACTATAAAGTAAATTGAATGGGGAGAAAGGGCTGTCGGGTAGAATTTATCACGTTTTTAAAAATGTATTACAGCAATAAGGTCAACGTCAAGTCGTTTTGCAATTATACAATTGTCCAAAAGGTACAGGGAACATTTTCATGATAGCATCTAAATAAAAGAGAATTAAACGAATACAGTACTTTTGATCCGAAACATTTCAAACACTTGTTCAGTCTTTCCACAATATTTGCGAAGGCATATAATAAGTGGCTCTTGAATAAGCTCTTGGATAACTTTATTATAATGTACACAATTTTTTACTAATAAACAAGAATTTAGCTTTCCCTATTTTATTTATAATACTTTTATTAGATTTATACATAACACTAAAATACCAGATTTGTGTTGCTTCATTCAAAAATATAATGCAATAATGAGAAAATATAATGGCTACCTTACACTTTATTTAGAAAACGGTACACTCTAAGGGTTATTTTTAACTCATAATGGGTAAATATTGGACAAAACACATGTAATATGTGATTAATTTATTTGTGTTCATGGCACAAAATGTAGCTTTTTTCTGTGCCTTGAGCATGAATGTCTTTTTTGTGTCAGTCGCATGCATTTTTTATTTAAGAAATTGTGTCGGTTGCACGACTTTCGTTTTCATGTCATTTTATGTATTGTTTTCTCATTGTTTTTTTTCTATTTTCTTACCATTGTCACTTGGGGTTGGGGTTAGAATCACTTTCTGTTACATTTTTAGACATCCTAACCCCAACTCAAGGCGAGAATAGTTTTAAAAGCAGAAGAAAAACATGTAGAAACCAATACATAAAAGTACATCCTAACCCAAACCCCAAATCTAACCCCAAGTGACAATGATTTAAAAGTAGAAAAAAAAAGAAAACAATTCATAAAATGACACGATAAAGAAAGTCGTGCTATGGACATGAGAAAATATTTATAGAAATTTGTGCGACTGACACAAAAGAGACATTCGTGCTCAAGGCATAAAAAAAATTGTACCATGGACATGAATAAATTAATCACATTTTTGTGACTATAAAAACGACTTTCCGTGAGATCATGTTGCTTAAAATGACCCAATGTTGAGTTGTTGTTATGCAACCATGGGGTATAATAACTCAAAAGTTGGGTTAAAAAACCCAGCATTGAGTCAATTTTAACCCAGTGGTGTGTTCTGTCCAATATTTACCAATTAGGGGTCAAAAATAACCAAGCCATTTTTAGAGTAAAAAAAACAGAATTACCACATTATTGTTCTTAATTCGGCATAAAGCTGATTCATAAACAATATTCTTGGACATTAATATACTGTTTTCTGCAGTATTGGACAGCTATAAGTAATCCATTTGTCACTTCATTTCAAACAAAACCACCAAATACAAGTAAACATTTCATTTGTATACACTCTTAAAAATGAAGGTGCTAAACAATGCCATTAATACCATTGGCTGTATGGTTCCATAAAAAAAACGTTTGGCATGCACAGAAGGTTCTTTGTTGTGGAAAAAGTTTTTTTTAGACTATTATAAGGAAAGAGGAAATGTTTATAAGAATCTTTCACTGAATGAACCAAAATGGTTCTTCTATGGCATCTCTGTAAAGAACCATATCAGCTTTAGTTGTAAGAGTGTTCTCATACTGAATGTTTGTTATGACTTAAACAAAATACACAAAATCATTTTTTCCTAAAACAATTGAGTACAACATATAAACACATACATGACAAGGAAATGTGAGTGAAGCATTTTCACAGGTCTTACTTCTGAAACAGATTTACTGTTGTCAATCTTGCTTAGAGTAACAAGGTGCTAATTAAATCAGATACATATGCAGAGTGCTGAAACATATTGGATCTAAAAAGTGTAATTCTTTGTGTGGGAGGGGATGCTGTCAAAGTGTGCATTTGTTTTTTGTTTTTAATTCATTCGTTTCTTTTCCTGATTTGGCCTGTTTTCATACATACCTTTTCGTTTTGTGGCTGAATTGATTAAATCTTTAAAAAATAAATAAAAGCAGTCTGGCCACCAACAAAACTTATAAATGTAATTATTACTGTTGCTTCGGTTTAAATACGCAGCTCATCTTGTGTTTGTGCTAAAAACCTGAATGATCTTTATGGAGCTTGTTAAAGGAGAAGTGTGATGTTTCTTTTCTATTAGTTTAGATTTAACACAATTTAGTTGTGAGATGATAAAGGGACAAAAATTCACAAAGACTAACAATAAAGGTGGGAAAATGAGCCAACAGCAACAAAAGTATCATAGAGAATTATAACTGGACTGTTAAGCAGCCACCTAGCAACCACCCAAACACCCTAGCAACAGCACTGCAACATGCTAATAGAGACTTTGAGCCCCTTAGCAACTCTCTGGCAACAACCCAGAACTCCATGGCAACTGCACAACAAGATGCTCAGAGATGCACAACACCTTAGGGATCACAACAACCCAAAACACCATAGAAAACACTCAAACAGTCTAACAACCACACAACCGCAATCTCTTTAACAAAAACAAAATGCCAAACACCACTTTTTAACACAACCACACAACAGTATGCTAAAAAAATTTAGTACACCGAAGCAACCCTCTAGCAATAACCCAATACACCCTAGCAACCACACAGCAATATACTAAAATATACTAACCTTATCAGGGTCTAGCAACAACCAAAAACGCCATAGATACCACCCAAACATCTTAACAAACACGCAGCAACATTCTAATAGAAGCTCAGAACACCTTAGCACTCACATAGAAACATTCACAAAACTATAGCAACCACCAAAAACCCTAGCAACTACACAGCATCATATTGAAATAAAGAATCAGAAAACCTCACACCTCAGCAACAACCCAAAACACCCTAGCAAACACAAAGCAACATGCTAAAAGACACTTAGAACACCATAGAAAGCCTCTAGCAACAAACCTAAACAACTAAGCAACCACTAAACACCCTAGCAACCACACAACAGTATGCTAAAAGAAACCTAGTGCACCAAAGCAAACTTCTCGCATTAACCCAAAACACCCTAGCAACCACCAAATATCCTAGCAACCACACAGCAATATACTGAGAGCACTTTATCAAGGCCTAGCAACAACCAAAAACACCACTGATACCACCTAAACACCGTAGCACAGTGGTTCTCAAATGGGGGTACGCGTACCCCTAGGGGTACTTTGGGGTACTGCAGGGGGTACGTGAGAGAAAGTGGAAACTGACATTTAGGAATAAATTAATAAAATCAGTAATTCATGATGATAGTATTTTTATATGACATTAGGACTACACAAAGATGCATTAAAAAAATCATACATTTAAAGCAGATTGTACAAAATGCATGTGCGAGTTCAACCTGTTGACCTTGTCTGGCGCATGCACAAGGTTTCAGTTCAGCAGCTTCAGCAACGGAGATACACGGAGTCTGCTCCTGTTATCATTTCATAGTTAAAGTTTACTTTCTTTTGTGGTGTTGCTGTGCGTATATATATATATTCAAGTAAGTGACATCTGTCAGTGTTGTAAATATGTTTGAGTTTTATTTAAATGTACCTCATTAAATCTTCCATAATAACCTTGGGAAAGCAGCTGTATTCCACACAAATTCCTACAGGTAGCTCGCTCGTAGGTTTATTTATTTTCTGTGGTTATGGCGCATTTGGATGTCTGGTTACAAGCGCCTGTGGTAAAGACTGGGTAGGTGTTTGACATCGCGTTGAGCTGTGTAGACCGGCGTATCATATGACATCAGTAATTTAATTACCGCGGCGCGGCAACCGGACGATCCGCGCAACGAACGTTTTTTTGTTGTTTAAAAGGATCTGTTCTTTCATTTGATGTATTGTATGTATATGTTTAAAGAAAAACATTTTCTGGAAGGTATTACAATTTTGTGAAAAATAAAAAAAAATGCTGGCACTGGCTGGTAACTTTTTTTTTAAATGCTGGCGGGGAAAGAGTTCAAATCACAGTGAGTTAATAGACAGGTGTCTATGAACTCACTAATTTAGGTATAAGGTGACACAAGTAGCTCTCGACCACTTTTATTTTTTAGAAAGTAGCTCTCCAATAAAAAAAGGTTGGAGACCCCTGATATATGTTCAGTACTGAGATCATTAACAGTATTTATTGAGACCTGAATCCAAAATCAGGAGCAGGGTCTGCGCGAAATAATAAAAGTTATGAGAGATGGCATCTTAAAAGAGGATGCTAAAAAGAAAAAAACAAACCAGAGCCTCAAAAATACCACCAGTTTTGTGATGAATACTAATAAGCAATAAACCTGCTCTGGGGCATCAGATATAATAACTGTCTCACTCTCATTTCGCTGTATCTCAAAATCAAATGTTGTTGACTGGTTAAGGGGTACTTGGCTTGAAAAAATCATAAAAAGGGGTACTTCAGCCAAAAAAGTTTGAGAACCACTGCCGTAGCACACACATCAACATTCTAAAAAAAGCTCAAAACACCTTAGCAATCACGTAGAAACATCCTATAGCAACCACCAAAAACCATAGCAACTAAACAGCATCATATCGAAATAAAGAATCAGAACACTTCAACAACAACACAGCAACATGCTAAAAACACCTTAAAATCACCATGGAACAACCCGAAACCCCTCAACAACCACACAGCAACATGCAAAAAACACATTAAAATGACCATGGAACAACCAAAAGCACCTTAGCAACCACACAACTAAATGCTAAAAGAGACCCAGAACATCTTAGTAACCCTCTAGCAACAACTTAAAACACCCTAGCAATCACACAACAACATGCTTAAGACTCAAAACACCTTAAAATCATCATGGGACAACCCAAAACACCCCGACAACCACACAGCAACATGCTAAAAACCACTTAAAATCACCATGGAACAACCCGAAACACCTCAACAACCACAAAACTATATGCTAAAAAAGACTCAGAACATCTAGTAACCCTCAAGCAACAACTTAAAACACCCTAGCAGCCACACAGCAAAATGCTATAAAGACTCAAAACATCTTAAAACACACTGGAACAACCCAAAACACTCTACTAACCCTGTAACAGCATAGCAACATGCTTAAGACTCAAAACACTTAAACCTTAAATCATATTGTAACAATGCAAAACACCCTAGTAGGCCTACCCATAACGCAACATGCCAAAGACTCAAAACACCTTAGAATCCCCTTGTAACAACCCCAAACACCCTCGTAACCAGGGTGCGATTTGCCGGGGGGGATGCGTGGGATTTCCCCCTTTCTGGTCAATGTATCCCTGCCTCTGCTTAATTATTTTTATGCCCGGTGGGGATAAATTTATCCCCCCTCAAAGTGATCAGTGCTAGAATTCCCCCTCAAAGTGATCGCGCAGCCTCTCAATGTCCCGCCCACGGCGCTATCTGATTGGTTACAGACTCGGTTACACCTCAACCTATAGCCTATCAACACATGCGAGATGGTTATGGAGCTGTGTGTCGAAACGATGGAAGGCAGCATATTCAGCCGCATATTAATAAAGCGGGAATAAACATAACAATCTGATTATCTGTTTATGATGACAAGCAGAGTTAGTGTCCCAGTCACACCACTGAGAATGGCCGAAGTTACACGCAGATGAGGCGTTTAGCGAGGCGCGGGCGCGTCCAGTTTGCGCAAATAAGGGCTAATTGACTTAACACATAATGCATCTGTCTTTTCTATCATTTCACTGTAGCTCAGCATTGCGGTGTAAAGTTAATGTTATTACTTTAAAAGCAGCAGTAAAGCTGTTTCTACTGTAATGTTTTAACTTTGCAATCAATACATTGTTCATATTTAAGTTGACACTACGTTGTGCCATATAGTTTTGCCATTCAAGATTTAATTCTTGCACGTCTTTTCGTTGTGCATGATCACAGTTCACATGTGTGGGGAAAGATAAGCTAGTAAAAATATTGCGTTAGGCTGCTTCATGAGTTAATAAGAAAAAAGATTTTACAATTCCTGCAAATGCAGTGATGAGTTCATGTTCTCATGATTTATTTTTATGAATTAAAATGTATTGAAATGTGCTGTGGACAGAGACGCATTATGTCAAGAATTATAAAAAATCGTCAATAAGCTCATAATTTGCGCTAAAATAGTCTAAATGTTTAGTTTTAAAACCATTTTAAAAAGCTGGTTATATTTTGATGTTTCTGCGCAAGTTCAGCAAACAGTGAGGTTCGGGTTTGTTCCGATCAGAGCTCGTGAGCGGAGAGCGCATTTTTGAATATTAGAAATATTTTAATTAGAAATATATAAAAATAATAATAATAATATTATAATGGATTTTTGTTAGGTCGGACAATGATTACCAAATTTCTCTCTCATATTGCTCTTCATAACCACTGAAAACAGTCAAAAAAGTAAAAACTAGTGGTGGGTACAAAATGACTCATATGGTGGGTACCCACCATCGCCGAAATCGACGCCTATGAAAACACCCCCTCCTCTGTTTTTTTCACAAATCGCACCCTGCTCGTAACCCTAGTACCCACACAGCAACATGCTAAAGACACCTTAAAATCACCATGGAACAAACCGAAACACCCCAACAACCACACAGCAACATGCAATAAAGACTCAAAACACCTCAAATCATATTGGAACAATGCAAAACATCCTAGTAGGCCTACCCACAAGGCAACATGCCAAAGACCCAAAATACCTTAGAATCCCCTTGTAACAACCCCAAACACCCTCGTAACCCTAGTACCCACAAAGCAACATGCTAAAAAGACACAAAACACCTTAAAATAACTCTGGAAAACCCCAAAACACCCCAGCAACCACACAGCAACATGCTAAAGACACCTTAAAATCACCATGGAACAACCCGAAACACCCCAACAACCACACAGCAACATGCTAAAGACACCTTAAAACACACTGGAACAACCCAAAACAATCTACTAACCCTAGTAACCGCATAGCAGCATGCTAAAGACTCAAAACACGATAAATCATATTGGAACAACGCAAAACATCTCAGTAGGCCTACCCACAAGGCAACATGCCAAAGACTCAAAACACCTTAGAATCCCTTGTAACATCCCCAAACACCCTCGTAACCCTAGTTCCCACATAGCAACATGGTAAAAAGACTCAAAACACCTTAAAATCACACTGGAACAACCCAAAGCATCTTAGCAATCTAGGGTGGCCATTCGTGCCAGTTCCGCCGGACACGTCCCCGAACATGTTTTCGGGTTCGTTCTCTGGAAGTCGCGTTGCTCGACCGCATACGTCATCAAGGTTCTCACATCTCAGTTAAAATACATTAGAAAATTAAGATTTATTTCTTTTAAGACATACAATCATTGTAGTTTCATTCTTACCTTGAAATGTAACTGTTGCTTTTCTGAAATTAAACCCGAAATATTAAACCTTGATGACATATGCGGTCGACCAACGCGACTTCTGGAGGACGAACCCGAAAACATGTTCGGGACGTGTCCGGCGGAACTGGCACGAATGGCCACCCTATAGCAATCACACAACTATATGCTAAAAGAAACTCAGAATATCTTAGTAACCCTCTAGCAACAACTTAAAACACCCTAGCAATCACACAGCAGCACACTTAAGACTCAAAACACCTTAAAACACACTGGAACAACCCAAAACAATCTACTAACCCTAGTAACCGCATAGCAACATGCTAAAGACTCAAAACACCTTAAATCATATTGGAACAACGCAAAACACCCTAGTAGGCCTACCCACAAGGCAACATGCCAAAGACTCAAAACACCTTAGAAACTCCTTGAAACAACCAAAACCCCCTTGTGCAATGCACAAGGCAACATGCCAAAGACTCAAAACACCTTAGACTCCCTTTGTAACAACCCAAAGACCCTCGTAACCCTAGTACCCACATAGAAACATGCTAAAAGACTCAAAACACTTTAAAATCACCATGGAACAACCCAACACACCCCAACAACCACACAGTAACATGCTAAAGACACCTTAAAATCACCATGGAACAACCCAAAACACCCCAACAACCACACAGCAATATACTAAAAACACCTTAAAATCACCATGGAACAACCCGAAACACCCCAACAACCACACAGCAACATGCTAAAGACACCTTAAAACACACTGGAACAACCCAAAACAATCTACTAACCCTAGTAACCGCATAGCAACATGCTAAAAGACTCATAACACATTAAAATCACCATGGAACAACCCAACACACCCCAGCAACCACACAGCAACATGCTAAAGACACCTTAAAATCACCATGGAACAACCCAAAACACTCAAGCAACCCTACAACAAAATGCCAAAAGAGACTCAGAATACCTTGGCATCTGCATACCAATACCCTGGCAACCCTCTTGCAATACCTTTACAGATAAATGTCTAATGCAGACATACCTTTGTATTAGTACTGTAAAAGAACAGCAAGAGGAGCTGTGCCTTTGTTCCCAAAACATGGCTCTATTTCAGTATTTATGCATTTTTAATGGCCTCTTCGTGATTTGCAAACAAACGTATATATGGCCTAATGGAAACATGGACATATGGTAAACGCATAAAAACCCAATCACATTTGCACATAATAGTGCCCATCCACACGCAAACCCTATTTAATAACGTATAGATAGTTTGATGATTGCGACGGCGATGTCTGATGCGCACACGACTCAGAGAGCGTTGCTATCCTCGGGCACCGCTGCCAAGCTGCCAGTCGGTATCGTCACACCTTACTGCCTTTAAAGATTGCCCTGCAGGGACAGGAGGGAGCGCTGAACAGCCGGGCAGCTCTGGAGAGTTACGAGGTGGGAGCCATGCCAAGACGTGCCCACCAGAGAGAGAGAGAGAGAGAGAGAGAGCGAGAGAGAGGGGGGTGAGGGAGCTATTCATCCACAGCTATCATGAAGGACAGAGAGTTGGGACTTCAACCGACTCGACACGGATCTTACATGCGCCCGCACAGCCAATCAATTCTCGGAGCCTTTGCGATGATGCTGCGTGAGATATATGCGCAGACATGCGGGTCTGCGGCGCCGTAATCCGCAGAAATGCCAATAGAAGGCAGAATGTAAATGAGGCTGTTATTACACAGTTGCGTTCATCAAACTGAGCTGGAGAGACTTCAATGGGCCTGATGAATATGCATGCAAATTTGTTAATTAAGTTAATTATTCTGCTGAAAATTCATTTGTCTTCCCAAGGACATTTCTGCAATGATTTTAACATGTTTCTACCATTAGTCATGCACAGTGCTGTTTAAAATCACTTTGTCCGTTCCATTTATTTATTTCATTTTTGGAAAAAGTTTTTGGAACAGTGTGGAAAACCTCCCAAATGAACAACTGTCCACATATTAAAAAAAAACATCTAGGTGATGGTGTCATGGTACGGGCACTGCCATTTTTAATGTGTCAGTACCAGCAGAGAGAGAGAGAGAGAGAGAGAGAGAGAGAGAGGGAGAGAGAGAGAGAGAGAGAGAGAGAGAGAGAGAGAGAGAGAGAGAGAGAGAGAGAGAGAGAGAGAGAGAGAGAGAGTAGAGAGAGTCACCCAGCACCTTAGCTCAATTGCACCTTAATGTTTGTTAATATTGTGTTATTGTATGTTTCTCGTTTTATGTATAATGCTTTGGCAATATTGTAAGTGACACAATCATGCCAATAAAGTTCTTTAAATTGAAATTAAATTGAGTAGTGTAGGCCTACGATGCGTAGTGACGTTGCGACGAACGCGGAGGCGCAGAAGAGTAAGCAAAACGAAATGCCAGTCACAAGTTAGAAGTCTAAAACAAGGATTTTAAAGCAAATGGTGGCGGATTTTGATATAAGACAAAGAGGATATTGAGTTAACCCTTTCTGTACCTAAACAACTCACAACTCATGGTTCTCGCGAGAGTCACCTATTCTTACCAGATCTTACTTTCTTTCTTTCTATAGCACATGGCATCATGAATCACAAATCTAAAACAGAATAAATTACAATAACACAATAAAACGCCCGGTACACAATGTCCTACTTCATACGGCGGCAACTCATTCTCGTGAATGTGTTTGATCATTACTGGAAGTTTTAAATATGGATATTTTTATTACAAAATTGCATCGATTACCCTCATAAGGCCTTTATTAACCAACTGGAGCCATGTAGATTACTTTTTTGAAGGATGAAGGCACTTTTTGGCCTTTAAAATCCGTATCACCATTTACTTCCATTATAAAGCTTGGAAGATCGAGGACATTCTAATATACAGTAGCTCTGGTTATATTAGAAAAAGATCAACATGATCTCATGAGAATACGTGTGTATTTTTTACGTAAAATGTGGTTGTACCACATGTACATTTACTTAAGTTTCATACGCACTTATACATATAATATCTACGTATTGACAGGAGGACTAATACATTTACAGAAGTACAGATTTGTTCATATTCCTATTCATAAATAATAAAATTTGTCGGATTGTCATTTCTTACTATTAATTATATTAATAATAATATTTTTTTAAGACAGTTTACTCATTTACCTCATGAAGGGGCGGTTTCCCAGACAGGGAATATATATATATATATATATATATATAAATATATATATATATTTCTTAATTAAACTAAGGCCTAGTCCTGTCTTAAACTAATCCTTGTCTGGGAAACCACCCCAAATTGTTTTTTACTTTCAGAGAACTACACAATATTAAACAAGACTACACTTTAAAATCCTAACAATTCTGTAATAATTTAACCATTTTATAATATTCAATTTGTTTATCATGACACTTAAAAAGTGTTTTCTCCTATGCAGTCTTCTCCTATGCAACAACAATTACACCAAAACACAACATAAATTCACAAAAGATGTTCATTTTATTTATTCGCAGTAATTCACATCTTTAAAATTCATATGATTGCGAGGAACAGATCCAAATTCTGCACTTTATCAGCGATCTTGATCCCAGAAAGGCTAGATGTCTCGCCAGCGCCGCTGCGCAGCCCTGTTCCAAGATGGCCACCAGGTGATGACGTTAGAGACTCCGCCATAACACATCTAGCCTTTATACATGGTATTAGTGGCTTAAATATCTTTTGAATGCTATATTGTTACTGTTGTTGCTAAAAGTTTCTTACAAATTTTTGGTTCTAAAATCTTTATGGTATAAAAATATTTGTAAATGTTTTACGTCTTGTAAAAACGCAATAATGCTATGCTTAAACGTTGCAAATATGTCTACATTGTATGGTTCAGCATTTATTTAAACTTACAAAAAAGTATGTTTTGTGTTTTTGAAAGTTACGTATTAACAGTGAGACCAGGCTGGAAAGATCTCAGATGTCTTAAGGGTGAGTAAATAATGGCATAATTTTAAACTATAATAAACTATCCCTTTAAGCTCAAATTGTGCTATCAAACACCTATATTCGAAGTCTTTTCAGCTACTATGCATGTGCACAGATTGGCAAGCGTCTTACACGACTCCCCCAGACAGTCTTTTAAATGGAAGGTGGGACTTCTATCGCAAGAGGCCATATTGAGTGTCGCATTGTCCTCCTATAGCGGCGCTCAATGTTGTTATATCCTAAATCTTTGATAGGATGTTTTGGGTGGCTGCTAGGTACAGTAGTTACTTGTCTGCCCAAGTCAAAAAGCCCCACCTTTATTTCTCTCTGATATTCCGGTCCATAGATGCTTGTTTTTCTGTCTACCGCTGGCAAAAATCGTAAGTTAGATATCCTAGCAAAGTAAAAGCATTGGATTTTAATTGAGTCCTTCGTGTCCGTAGCACAAATGATGTGGGACGAGTTTGTTTAAATCTCTGACCCGCCGTATGCCTTAGCAAGCACTGCTAATAAAGTAGATGGTTCAGGTTATAATGAGGAGAAGATTACGATCAAAATCTTTTAGAGAACAGATGTCTATCGGCTTCAATCGACGCCACACCTGGTTATTAAAATGCATCGTTTCATTCGGCAAGACATTTGAGCGAGCACAGAATAATTCCTTTGATATTTAGTCGAGAGGAATTTTGTTTCAGCAAGACGAGACTCTAATTCTCTGTACAGACAGTAAGATTAAAATCATGTAAATGAAGAGTCATTGCTATTGTGTAGAAAACATCTCATTTGTTCAATCTGTTCAGTTTGGGAACTATCACGACAAGACTGAACAAACAGACCTTGCATTAGCGTATAGTTTGCGGCCAGCAAAACTCTGAATGTTTCATAATGAAAGTCTTATTTATCTGTTTGCTTTGATGATTTCAACATTGTATTTCACACCAATCTGCTCTCAATTAACCCTAAAGTCCACAGAGTTTTGCCCAAAGGAAAGGCGCCACCTTACCCCTCATATCTGTAAATAACTATGAATAGTTTACATATGATTATTTATAATAATTCATAATATAAACATATTTGTAGCTTTGATCATTGCATAGATAACATTTATGAGTCAAAACCTCAGTATTTGAGTTACTGAGATACAGCCTTTGTGACAACTAGCCCCGGTCTTGCCTGTGTGTATTCAGAAGGTAGGATAAATATCAAAGACAAGCATTTGCTTTATATATATATATAAAAAGAAGGATGTAAAAACAGCAGAAGAAAAGAAAGTAACATGTTAAGTTAAATAAAGACAGAAGGAGAGCAGGTAAAAACGGGGACGTCTAATGAGACACTATTGAGCAGAAAACAACATCTGTTTGGCTTCTGGCTATAATCTGAGCACACATTTGCCAGAGAGGTACAGTATGGTAAAGGACCGTATATTTCAAGAAACTTGTAAACAGATGCGGTGAACAGGTTTGTGTGATCTTAACTTTTTTCAACAATTCAAATTAGTTACCATTCAAAAGCTCAGCAGATTTCAAAGGTCCTAAAAACTAAATATAAATACAAATAAATGTCATGTTATGATCTCACTTAAATAATCTCTTCTGCAATTTTGTCCACCCTTTAAGTTTATTGTGGATGAAATTACAAAGCACATCAACAGAATACTTATAAGGGTGCAAATGCTGTCACTAGGGAACTACCCTTTTAAAAAGTGCACCTTTGTACTTAAAGGGGGCATACTGGTACCTCAAAGGGATATATCTGTCCCTATGTCAGGACCTTTTAAAAGAGTACCCTTAAATTAACAATAGTTTTTATGTGGTAAAAGTAAAGTAAGCATTGTTTGTTGTGCATTGATTACTATGGTTTTACTTCAGTAACTATGGTGTAATATGTTTTTTGAAATCTATTGGTAAAAACCATACAACATTCAAGGTATGTCAGTGCTATTCTGAATTGTCAAAGCGTTGAGAGATCACACTTGTTATTTTAATATGCACATCTTATGATATATGGAGGCTAAAGATAAGCTACAATAACTGATTAGGATGCATTAGTGTTTTGAATTCAGAGAATCACTATTAACTATTATTATAATATAATATATCTATAGTTTGTGATTATACTACAATATTAAATACTATATTATAATTTTCATTTAAATAAAAAGAATTATTTTGGATTCAACATATTTTATAAGACGAGTACTGTGCTGTAAGAACGTTGGTTCAATTTAAAAAAGGAATTTGAGTTAATTCAACTTAAAAATATTAGTTTACACAACATCTTTTACCCAACGTTTTAAGTAAATTATTATTTTAATATGTAATATGATATGATAATATAACTTAACATTTTAAGGCAAAACTTACTTTTTAAGTTAAATATGGTTTAATTTTATGGATCCTTGATGTGTATTAATGCTGAATTCAGTGAGTAGTCTCATAAGTTTCATAATCTAATGCAACAAGGTTTGATTTGACTCATTGAATTCAATATTTTACATGACATTACTTATAATTTCACAGAATCTTCTTTACATGTAGGATATTTTTATGTCGAAAACAGAGTAAATCACAAAAACTTTGTGTTGTGTTTGTGTATTGTAAAGCTGGTTTGTGTATTTATATAAATATTATGTGTGTGTATGTGCGTGCATGGCGTGTGTGTTTGTATGTATATATATGTATATAAGCTGTCAGTCATCCGCTGGTCATCTAAATCTTTTTAAAATCTTTTTGTAAACTAACTGAACTCTGCAAGATACAAAAAGTATACTATGTTGTCATTGTAGTAAACGTGAATGTTTTTATTTGGCTGTACACCATAGCTTCCAATAGCCCTTATAGATGCATTTAAAGGGTACATTTTACTGTATTACATTTTTACATTTCAAAAAGAACATGTGAAAACAAAGTGTTTTATGAAATATAATAAATTTGTTCATTATTCCAATAATTACTTCTAAAATAATCATAGCTTCTCAGAAATGGAGTTATTGTTGAAGTATTTTGCATTTCTGCCAGATTCTGTTTTTATTAACAAAAATTGGGGGTGCTTTTAATAGTCATGCTGTCTTAATGAATAAAACCCAACACAAACAAATGTGTGGATTATAATTCTAAGTGAATATGTTTCTCACTGCTTGAGCGTCACTGCCATCTGCTGGACAGCAGCATAAACGAGCCATCCTATACATTGATCGGGGATAGTTCACCCAAAAATAAATAAAATATTTTTTTCATCATTTTTCATCTCATCTTGTTACAAACCTGTACTAATTTCCTTGTATTGTATAAACACAAAGGAACATAATTTTGAGCAATGTAACCATACTGACCAGAGGCCCCATTGACTTCCAAAGTAGGAGAAAATAAAATCAATGGGGACTCAAATTGGTTTAGGTACAAACATTGCTCAAAATGTATACAGGTTTGTCAGGGGCGGTTCTAGGATTTCATTCTTGGGGGGGGGGGGGTTAGCCCTCAGTGATGATATGAAGAGAGCATTGTGATGCCTTTTTGCAAACTGGGACCAGTATTATATTAATAAATTCATGTAGGCTACATACATTACTCTTCTATATAGTTCCAAGCCTTTATGATTTTTGATTTAACCTAAAAAAAAACCTCTTGTACAGATATAAAGGTATAAAAGTTATTTATCACTATTATTTAAAATTGTGTATCTTGAATTAAAGCTTATGTATACTATGTATATTCAAAGTTTAATGAATACTAACAATTTATATGAGAATTTATATTTATACAAGTCAGACTGTACTTTTCGTTATACATTATAAATCAGTTTTACTTTCTTTACTTTACTTTGTAGCATGCATAACCAGATTCATAAACTTACAACAACCTGCACTGATTCTAAATATGAATGTAATAAATCATACATGACCCCTTTAGTTCCTGATCGGAAAATGAAAAGCTGTTATGTTTTAAAACAACATAAGGGTGAGTAAATAATGGAATGATGTTTATTTTAGGGGCTAATAACCTTTATAAAGACTATAAAAATGCTATAATCACTTTATCATCTCTTACCTGTCTCTGACCCTTTCAGTCTCTCTAACTCTTTCTCCACCTGTTTGCTCTCCTTTCCAGCATTTATAAAACGTTATATATCCATCTATAAAAGCAAACAAGTCACTGAATGTTGTTTGTGGTCTATCTTATTTGTGGGTTTCATATACGAAATGTGTGAGTGCACTGAGAGAGAGAGAGAGTATGCGTGCGTGTGTTTAGCTTATGGCGGTGTTTACAGAAATTTCGTGGGTTAAACTCAAAATGATAAATTTTTCAATTGCACATTCGAAAACTTAGCATCATATTATTCACAGCTAGTATTGCTGTAAACTAGAAAAAGGCAAAAATATAAAATATAGACCTTCTATTGCAAACTGTGTCATGACTCATGACTGTAAACTTAAAACGTCATGGCTTCAGTTTGCAAAGCAATTTTGAATTATAAACGGGATATTAGCATATATAAGACGGCAAATATTCTTATATATTTTGCAGACATGACTGCAAAAGGAAACAAACAAATTAAAACATTAGCGAAAATACCTACTGAGCTTCCACGCTGGATATTTTATGAAACAATGATTTTAATTTTGCAGGCAGCTGCCTCAGGGGCTCGCGCTTTCCTCTGACTTTAGGCCACTGGCGGTTACGACGCATGCGCAGAACAGCAAAGCTAATCAAATACCTCCTAAACTCGTATTTTTTTTCATCTAAATGTCCTGCATTTTAATTATTATCTTCGAATAAATGTTTTTACAAATAAATAAAACTTCAGAAAAATATATTTGATAGTTTGGTAGAAAAATTAAAACTAAGATGACAGATAGGATGGCTGGGCCGCCCCTGAGGTTTTCAACATGAGATTAAGTAAATGATGACAGAAATGTTTATTATTGGGTGAACTATCAATTTAAGCAATTTGCTTACATTAACACAAATACTTATTTTCATAGGCCACTCAAATGCATTACTTAGCAGTTTTTTTTTCAAACTCTTGGTTTTACTTCTGCTTTTGTCTTTGTTCCTGTTACGGGAAAGTTTTGTGACACATTACAGTACTTTTACAAACGCTTCTCTGAATTCGACAAATTATCATTCACTCTCAGAATTTTTTTTTTTACAAAAGCTGTCACGGTACCCTTTCAAAACATACACCTTTGTGGCTAAATAGTGCATGTTAGTACCTCAAAAGCACATATTGGAACCTATTACATATAAGGACCTATTAGAAAAGCAATTTAAAGAAACAGTGACACACCTGTTGAACACGTTGAATTTTTTTTTTATAAAAATAACAGCTTTTGAAAAACCATACATTTTATTATCTCAAAAATGTATATATAAATATATATTTTTAAAAATGTGTTTGTCCTGAGTAGCTGCTCTGACTGGTGTAAGTATATCTTCTGTATCTCTGTGATGACCAAGTAAAGCATCTGGACCACGGCAGGTATCTCCTGAACTTATTTCCTCCTAAGATATGTATGAGAGGGTTTAGACAGCAGTGGCTGTACGCAAGAATGTGAGTGACACAGTACACAATCTCAAAAACTTTCTCCAACTCTGACTCCTGCAATACATGGACACCCAAAATCTTCAATGCATAGAGGAAGAGGAAGATGTTGTACGGTGTCCAGCAGATGAAGAAGCCCGTGACAATGGTAAAAATAGAACATGCGGCGTTACGTCTGTTTCTGCTTGTGATGCGGCTCTTGTAGATGGTGAATCCCATGCGGCCATAACAGAATACAATTACTAGGAAGGGCAGCGTGAAAAAGAAAATTATCTGAGTGAAATATCCAAACAACTCTGAGAACGTTGATTTATAGAGGGAAGCGCAGAAGACACCATCAGGACCGTTTACAGTTCCAGAGAAGAACGCTTCGGGCACACTGAAGCCTGCAGAGATAAGCCACACCAGGGCGGATGAGATGTGTGTGATTCTGAAAGGATTCCTAACGGATGTAGCAAACACCGGATACACGATCACAATGTAGCGGTGCACCGTCATGACCGTGAGGAACGACATGTAGCTGTACAGGCCCAGGAAGATGCCCAGGTTGGACAGCTTGCAAAACATCTCACTGAAGATCCAGCTACAGATGTGGTTGACGGTCCAGGGGACCAGCGTGAAAGTGAAGATGATGTCGGATGCGGTGAGATGAAGAAGAAAACAGTCAGCGGAGCTCTTCAAACCCTCATGCATAAGAAGGGCCCAGAGCAAGAAGCTGTTTCCTGGTAAACTGATGCAGATGATGATGCTGTAGCACACAGCATTGATCACAGATGCAAACTGAAGATGTTCCTCTAATGTAACAAAATGATCATCCAGTGTATAGTATGAATAGTTCATGTAATAATCATAGCTGAGGTTCAGGTTCTCTTCACCCATCATGCTGCCTGTGCATGTTAAATAATGCAAAAAAACATTTTCTTTAGTTTCTCACTTGTTAAGGAAAAGATAATAAAATAAATGACATCTCTTACACTCATAACATTTCAGTTTTTTCTTTGAAACACACAGAATTCAGATGCATTCAATTTTTACATTACTTTTGTGTTTGACAGAATTAGTTTTAAGATTTACATTTTAAATTTTTTTGCATTTGGCAGACGCTTTGAAGCAACTTACAGTATACAAACATGTGAACCTGGACCACAAAACCAGTCATAAGGGTTACAATTTTTAAAAATTAAGATTCATACATCATCTGAAAGCTGCATAAATAAGCTTTTCATTAATGTATGGTTTATTAAGACAGGACCATATTTGATACAACTATTTGAAAATCTGGAATCTAAGGGTGCAAAAAAAGCAAAAAATTTAAAGTTGTCTAAATGACGTCCTTAGCAACACACATTTCTAATGATGAATACATTTTTTATATATTTAAATCTACAATCTGTACAAGTAATTTACAAAAATCTTCATGGAACATGTTCTGTACTTAATATCTTAATGATTTGTACATATTTTATATCAGTGTGTATTCCCTCGAATCCACAACCTTTTGCACTGTAATGTATATACAACAAGAAAACATTCATGTTTTTTTTTCACATTTATTTACATTTCATGTTCAAAAAAAATTTGATTCTTCCTAACCCCAAATAGCTGGAAGAAATCTGAAAAAAAAAAGACAAACAAAAGCTCGGGTCTTAGAAGGTTAAAGCAATTTGCTTGCAGTTCATTCAAGTTATAGATTTTATCAGTAGGCCTATGTGTGTTATCTGGGAACCTCAAACCACAATAAAAACCCACTATTGCGCTTGTAATGCAAAGAAAAGAAAGAAAAAGAAACAGAAAGAAAGCACACTGTAAAAAATGAAAAATTGGATTAGCTTAACCTCCTAAAATCTGAGCTTTGGTTTGTCTTTTTTTTTAGATTTCTTCCTGCTATTTGGGGTTAGGAGGAACCAATAAATATAATAAACAAATATTTTTCTTTGAACATGAAGCTGTGTAATTGTCCACATTTGTGTACAACAGGTTACATATTTAAATATTATGGTGCAAACAACTAAAATGTGATATCCACGTATGTGAAGGTCTTATGAGGTTAAAAAAATACTTCATTTGTTAACACCTAAATTTCTTTTACCTTAATTTTTTACAAAGTATTTTTCACTTAATAATGTAAGTTTTTTAGGTGTTACCATTTGAAGTAATTTTTTAAGATGATTCAACTTTTTACTTTTTACAGTGTAGAAAGAAAGAAAAAAGAAGGAACTAAAGAATTAGGAAGAAAGAATTACAAAGAAAACATTAAAGACAAAAGCACTAAAGAAAAATTCTCATGACTCCGCAATCGTACAGTCATAAATTTCTTTTTTTTCTGTTGAACACAACATTCAGACGCATTCAGAAGATTCTACATTAATTGTACTTTTGTGTCTCACTGATTTTTTTTAAGATTTACATTTTAAATGTATGCATTTAGCAAACGCTTTAAAACCACTTCAATAGCCTATATTTTATACTGTATGTGTGTTGAATCAAAACCACAACATTTTGCATTGCTAATGTACTGCTCTACCACTAAACACATTTATTATTTTTTTCACATTTATTTACATTTATGCATTTGTAAGATTTATTTAAAGCAACTTGCTATTTATAAGTTATACATTTTATCATCTGGGAACCTCAAACCCACAATAAAAACCCACTATGCGCTGCTTATGCCAGAAAAGAAAGAAAGAAAGAAAATAAAACTAAAATAGAGTTGAATTAAAAGCACAAGCAGAAAACAAGAAGTACCTTAATTCTGGTGGTTTCCTCCTTAAACCATCAATCCAGTCTAAAGCAGAGATTGTTTCTGCATGTTTACTGTATCACATGAATGTCCAGCCCACAACATCCTATCAGATCTTGAACAAATTAATCTCAAATTATAAATTTCATCAACGATTGTCTTAAAAATAATTCATCTCAAGTCTGTATTTGTGCATAATTTCTCTTTCACTTTCACTCTTAATGCAGTGTGAAACTTTACAAATAAACCACAACTCTTAAATAGAGATTAAACTGAAACTTTGCTCCGATACAAGTCTCATACCTATTTACATATTTCTCATAAACATATTTGTATCATGAGAAAACAACTTTTACACTTTAACATTTTATATATTATCTCAAACTGTACTCAGATTTGTCAAAGCACAAGTGTCAGAGATCTCAATATGAATTCCCAGAGAGGGCTTATCCTAGTCCTATAGACTAAAATGCATGTTTGAGCTGCCTTAATTTAAAAACATCTTGCACTGACATTTCTTAACATATATCAGTATCATTATTGTGTCTCAAGTATCATTTTTTGTAAGATATGTTTCCAAAAACTACTTAAATGTCCTAATATAAACTAAGGTCTTGGATTAATCTAAACCTTGTCTTGGAAACTGCACCAATACAAAATGATTACTAAATTACAAGCATATTTTTAACACTCTCTCTATATATACACTAAAACAAAAGAACAATTTATAAATTGATCAAGTTTAAAAATATTTCATTTTTACAATGAGTTGAGCACACAGTTCTCAAAATCTCTCTCGTTTGTGTTTCCTTGAGTCCTGATGTCACTCAGATCCATGGTTCCTCTGTTCCTCCCGAGTTCAGGAGAACAGCAAAAAAGTCTTGAGACAACTGAAGTGAACTTTGCTCTGAGAAAATACAATACCGGGTTCATGCAGCAGTGAGAAAACGCCAGAATTCTGCAGATGATAAATGCAATATTCAGCCGGTAATACTTGCAGGGGTCATAGTAGGACATCAGCACTATGAGTATATGATACGGTCCCCAGCATACAAAAAATGCAATGACGATAGACAGCACCAGAATCACAGTCTTGTGTTTCTGTCTGTTTGCTGTAGACATCAGCGTCAGCAGGATTTTGGTGTAGCAGAAAACAATGAGTACAAACGGTACGAGGAACAATAGTACCAGCTGCATGTAATATCCAACTTTATCGTCCTCCGTGTGGGTGCTTTCACAAAAGTAGCTGTCGAAATCTTTTTGTGCTTTGGAGGCCATTGAATCCCTCATGGAAGCAATCAGACCGATGATCCAAGCGCCGGCACAGGCGGCTCTGGCACACCACAGCCTCCTATCCCTTGTAAACCAATCGCCTCTCACCACCACGACAGCAAAGCGGTCAAGGGTCATGGCCGTCAGAAGCATGAGGCTTCCATAGATGCCCACAAAGTAGGCCCCGGTCATGAATTTACAGGTGACGTCGCCGAAGACCCAATGGTGGAAAAGTTCCACGCACCAAAATGGCAACGTAAGCGTGAACAGTAGATCAAAAAGTGTTAAACACAATAAGAAGAGGTTGGTGGGCCTCTTCAGATTTTCATAGCAGAGGAGAGAAAACAAAAGGAGACCATTGCCAATGAAACTCATACAGAAAATAGTGGCATAGCACACGGCTGTGGGTTTTCTGTCATCATAAACCTCACACATTGTGCTTAAATTACCCTCTTCATCATATGAGTTATTGTAATCATATGAGTAATTTTGCTCATAGGTGTTGTTGAGCGCCATCTCACCTTTTGCGTCTCTAGAGAACATGGTGAAGAACAATGAGTAAGCGTCTTATTATGTTGCAAAGCGGTTGAATACTTTAATAACTATGTCAGGCCTAATCAAGAGCTATGCAATAATGTATTTAAACTATGGCATTACATAACAAAAGGACAATGAAATTCACACTTACCTCAGTGACTCGATTGACAGAAATGTGTATCTGCTTAATGCTTAATTCTCTGTGTTGTTGCATCACACTTTGGTTAACGCAGTTGTTTCCGTTAGCTAATGTTACTTTCACAATGAACAATCTAAAAGTCTTGCTTGGCACGTAAGTGTACTATGTGATTTCTGGGAAGCCTAAAATCTTCCAAAAAAGTCTAAACTATATGAGGAATTTGTAAAAAAGAATAATATTAAACAATATTATATTTAAATTTGAACTAATAACTCAGATTTTATATAAATTATAGCCATAACTTGAAAGAATGTTATTTTTGGTCAGATGTTGCTCTCTAAAAGGGTTAATGACAAAAAACTGTTTTTAAGTTAAAAAAATTATTTTTAAACTTAAAAACATAAACACAAAATGAGTCAGGAACGTGTTTAAATTTTTTTTTTTCACATAATATTTTTGATAATCTCCATTCAAAAAATGGCATGGGGTCCAGCCAATCATTGTCTAATTAAAATATAAGTTTCCTGTGCTCATGTGCTAATTTTTTGTCTGTTTGATAGTGGAATTTAAATTATAATCCTGAAAATAGTTTGAAAGTGTAAAACAACTTTACTATAAAACTTACATTTGAGAAGTATACATTTAACGAACAACAATTTTAAAATAGTACATTACTCAACATTTGAAGTGGATCAAACCTTTAATAAAAGTTTATATTTTGGACAATACCTATTCTTGTCTTAGAAGAACAACTTTGATTAACCTTTTTGATCCACTTCAAATGTTGACTTCTTTATTTATTTTCCTACTTTCTTTATTTCCTTCTTTCTTTCTTTCTTTCTTTCTTTTCTTTTATTCTTCACGCCATTCCAGCATCTGTGGCTATATTCAAATGCTGACTAATATGTATGATAACAATTATAGACAACCTTAGCTTGCATTTCTTCAATTATTATTTATTGAATTTATTCAAACTAAAATGATTAGCTAAAGTATTAGCTTATAAAAATTATTTAGTTTTATGTTTTTATGGCCCGGCTCCAGATATTAGATGAAAGGTGGGCCAAATGATATTCCAGGTGGGCCGGTCGGATGGGGGGGTCTTTAATCTCACATGTCTATGGTTTTAATAATCATATATTTAAGACAATTGTTAGGGTTCTTTGTTATTGTTGTGTTTGTGTTTTCTTCATTTTTAATATATTTTTTGTACACATTTTGGAACTATTTAGTAACTTGGGTTTATTCTTGTAATGTTTTGTTAAAAAGGCGCATTTCTTTAAAAATAACCATTTCCATCAACTAGAACAAACTTGTTACAAACTAAAAAGGTTAATTTGATCTGAAATGCTTAAGAATTATTCTCACGTCTGTTAATATAGTATAACATTTCAGATTTCTGGCCAAAACCTGTTATGTGGTGTGGGGCCAGGTTGGCCAAGCCTCTGATTGGGAGGGCCAGGCCCACACTGGCCCCCGTGGAGCCTGACCTATCTCTTATTAATATTTTCTGGTTGCACCACCCGACATGTGCAATATAAATTTACATTTAACAGACTTCTACTCATTGCTATGTCAGATGGGATGGGGGCTTAGCCCACCGAGAACATGACCCCACAAACACAATTTTTTTTTTTATTATTATGATTCTTATTGTCTATCCAATAATATCTAAAGTATATTGTTATGTGAAAAAATCACAGTAGGCTATGTAATATTGTTTATTGATGAGGCGGTCTTTTCACCGAAAGTGTCAATCACATGATCTTTTGATGCGGGTCAGTAGCGCACTGCAAACGGAGTACTGTACAGTATGTGTGAAAGCACAACGGGTGCTTGACGAACCCCACCGTGCACTAGGCCAGTGGTTCCCAACCTTTTTTGCCCTAAGTACCCCCACAGCCCTATCAGTAAGGCTCGAGTACCCCTTCATCGAAACTAAACCAAAGTTGTGTTTTAAAGACAAATAATTAGTAATATTAATTAATTAATTTTAAACATTAAAGTAAAAAGCACTGACTGATGAAGCATGTTTAACAAACCACCATCATTGCGATCAGTGTTTACATTTTATCAGCTCATTTGCATTTTAAAAGACACACCCAAAAACAGCACATTTTGCTCAGGCCTACAAAATGGCAATTTTGACATGCTATAATTAATTATCTGTAGGGTGTTTTGAGATAAAACTTCACATATGAACTCTGGGAACGCCAAAGACTTATTTTACAAATAAAAAAAATTCATCATATGACCCCTTTAAGGGCCAGATACTAACAGCTTGCGCAAACCATCATTTTGGTGTTAAATAACGACTGAACTTACTAAAGACACTCAGTAGATATTTAGCTCTGAAAAGGTGTTATTTTTGCGACCTTATTGGATATGCATTTGTGGAAGTTTTCCTTTTAGAAGCAACATTAATGCGAGGAGAGTATTAAACTTTGCCAGAGGAACATACTTTAAAAATATATATATAGTTTGCCAAGGCATGCTATGTTTAATTTGCTGGAGAAAAGAGGAGGAGAAGTCACGAGGAGAAGTCAAATCAGGTATTTCAAAACTTCTTTAACCCTTCATCTTTCGTCCTCCGATTCTTAGTGTACTTTCACTTAGCTGGAATTTCACACTCCGCAGTCCGCATTTTCATTGCGATGTCCTGCCGAGGTCTCTTATTTGCGACCCTGTACTAATTTGCGCTGCTCTTAGTAGATTGCAATGGTCATTATAGAAATGTGCTTATGTCATTATTGTGCCTGTGTATTTTATTTGTGCCTTTGTAGTAAATCACACGCAAATTTTCCTCTCCGGCGCTTATTTGGAATTGAGCTCTCACGTCCTTTTTAGTAAATGCCCTAAATTTACTAAAATCTCAATTTAAGTTACTGATAATTAAAGTGTGCAAGTAAGTTAAATTATTCTGTTCAAATATAAAGAGAAACAAAATGTGTCAAGACATTCTCTATTAGTACAAAGACGGCACAATATATGTTAGCCAAAAACAATGCAAAAGTTTTTTTGCATAATCTGAAAATGTAATGGCAGCGGGAATGAATATTATAGCATTATTTGAACATTATTTATAGTTAATAAACTTTGTGTCTTTAGAAACTATTCAGGTTCATTGAAAATAGTCAGATCGTTCTTGAGTTGGACACTATTGCGTTTTGGATCATGCAGCGCATTTACTCTTGACGGCTAATTATATTAATGATAAGATTAAAATTACAAAGTTGTCCTTTTTACAATGCTTTCCTCACAAAAATCAATCTTAGGTAAATGACTGGACAAACGAAAGACATTTTTATTAAAAGTAAATGAGATAAAAACAAAATGTAAATCTTTTCGCGTACCCCTTGGAAACTCTTCACGTACCCCCTGGGGTACGCGTACCCCCGGTTGGGAATCACTGCACTAGGCTACTGCAATACGCACCGCAAACGTACTGCACACGGAGTATGTGTGAAACAGCCGTAAAAAAACATCACTTCTTTCTCTCTGTTATTTTTTGCATTCCTACTTTTTTACACCTGATATTTCCTCTTTTGCATTTTCTCTACATTCTGGCTTCAACCTGGAAAAAAAGCCTTACTCTAAATATCAAAAGTGCATTTTAAGCTATATTTCTAGGCATTCATTTTATGGATTAAAGTGATTTCATTTTTACATACACATTGATATTGTAAGCTGTGTTAAGTTATTAAGATTTTAAGTTAAGTAAGGAGATAAAATAGTTGTTTTATTTTTACCTGCTGAAAGACGATGCTCGATGACTGACTGCGTGTTGTCAACAGTACAGTGCCACCTGCAGGCGGGAACAGATACTGGACTGTACCAACTCCACACAAGCTGCATTTAACAAAATAATCACGCGTAAAATAAGCGCTGAACTAATGCAAACAGACAGAATAGCAAAACACATTTGAAATAATAACAACAAAATTAATTCAATTTGTAAACTTAAAAGTTTTCGATCCTTAAAAGATCAGTTTTTTTTATAAAAGCCACCCCTAGCAACACCACTGAATGCTGGTATAGGCCTAACTAAGCTTTTGCCTGTGATTTCAAATTCATAAATATGCTTTTAAAACACAATTAAAGTGTGTTTAATAAACTAGCTTTTTTTCTAATTTTACATTGATTGTACAACCTGACACAGAAAGTTTACCAGCCTACACATTACTTTATTTTTACAGTATTTGAGAGAAATTTAAACATTTCATTCAGCCATAGACCCTGCGTATTTAACAGTATGATGTGATATCATGTTTATTGTTTATACTTGTTAACGTCTTAATAAAAGTCCCATGATTACGGTTTAGAACATCCAAATTGTTGGACAAAAGTTTTTTAATTATCCTAACATCCCAACAACTTTTTTTTTGCAATTTGTATATAGAAATTATTTCAAACATAAAATAATGCCAGAGTATCTTATTTTGAATTTGTTATAATTTAAACACCATTGTCTTAAACTGTAAATTAGTAAAGACAGTTGCCCCGCCTGCCATTTTACAATTTTGAGATACCAAAACAAAAATTACTATTTATTATTTAAAAAAAACACTCAAAATGTATTTAAACCAAATAGGGTTTATATAAAAAAAAATGGCACATGTCATAAATGCTTCAAGTTATTTTTATAGTAAATAATGCAATTGGACACAAAAATAAGCATGTCATGTCATTGACCCCAAAGACTAAATAAATATTCCAGTTATGATTAATGTTATTCCTTACAAGAAATTAAAAAACCCAAACTAGTGCTGCATAAATTGAAATTTAGGCTATATTTGGTTGAATAAGTAAACTGTGAATCAGTAGACTGCGGTCATCTGTGGGTTTCTTTTATTGTGGTCCTGGCAACATGATCTCCATGAATCAGGTAACCAGTAATGAAACTTTGTAAGTCCATAAGAAGGAACTTCAAAAAAACAGAAAACACACCACTACATAGCAACAATACCAGATAATGAAACACAGGAAAAAGATGTGACCGTCTCAATGTTATATTATTTAGCAGAGATTTCTAGATTCATCTTGGTACAACGTGGGCGTGGAATTACACATGCTCACATATATAAAATTTCATGCAAAAATATGTTCCTTTAATAATTTTATCATTATTAAACATTAAAATCAATTAAAAGCTTATGTAATTTGCATTGTTTATATAGATTTAAAATTACATTAATTTTATAGGATAATGCAGTTGTTGTGCAAAATGCATTAATAACACAATTAAACAAGTCATTAAAGAAAACATAAATAAATAAAACATGCCGTTTCTGTTATGGTGTATGAGGAGGAACCCAAGTGCAGACAGAGGTGGATGAACACAAACACTGTATTTAAATGAACCGAAAACAAAGGCCCACGAGGAAACAAAACAACATAAACAGGATGACAGAATAAACACACAACTGGAAACAGGACTAGACTAAGACACTAAACTGGTAAACACTTCACAATAAACTGACAGAACACTAAATATACAATACACTGATTTGACTAGACTTAAACTTGACAAGGTACTCACAGGCATGAAACAACAATGCAGAAGCACAGAACAACAAACACAAGGACAAAATAGAGGAGAACTAATGAGAAAAACAGGTGACATGGGTTAAACAAAAAAATAGGAGGATGACAAGGGAGCGGGGTAAAAGTGACAAGACACAGGGAACACGTGGTCAAGTAAAACCAATACTGAGACCACGTGATCTCACACAAAACATGGGTCTGTCATGATCCGTCCACAAGACTAGATTAAACAAAGGACAAGATGGCAGAATCATGACAGTTTCAGATGTAAATATGATGCCAATGTGTCAGTATTCCGATTAAATAGTATTTGATATAAAAGTTAGTCTACACTTTTATTTTGGAGGTTTTTTGCATGAATGGGCGCTCAGATTGTTAAAAATGTAAGTGTTATGGAAAAGACTGAAAGCTCTATAATATTTTGTTTGTCCGTGGGTGCACAAATTTCTGTGCTCACTGTGCCCCCTTGGTGCATGACGCCCCTGAATGCAGCACCAAGACTGATAACCTAGATGACAGCGGATGTAACATTGTGCAGACTTTTCGTGTATAAGAGCACTGACATGGGGTTCACAACGGCCACATAGCGGTGAACAGTCAGAACTGTATTGAACATAAGGCTATTTTAGTATCCGGTGTAGAAGACAAAGTTAACAGCTCTTCATGCCACATCTCCAAAAGTCCATCTGTACATGTAATAGTAGGCCCAAAAGGGCAGGCTGAAGGTAAAAATCTGATCGGAGAGAGACAGATTTAACAGGACCCTGTTGGTCACCCTTACGAAAAAGAAGTTTATTGAAGTGTGCTATAAGTATTCTTCTTTTAAACTTAAAATAAGAAAGTATACTTTCAGTTTACTTTTTATGTACTTCTCTAAAATGTACTTTAGGTACTTCTCAGAAATATACTTAAATTGTACTAAAGTATACTTGACCTATACTGACCGAAATGTCTAAGTATATTTGGCCTATACTTGTTTACTGACATATACTTAAAAGTATAAAGTAAAAATGCAACAACGAAAGCTACATCAAGAAAGCTGCAAAAAGCCATATGAATAGCCCTGGTGAAAAATTCATATACTTTATTGTATTTCAAGTATATTTAACTTTGCAATAGTACATTACAAATATACTTAGAAAGAAATGTACCATCTTTGAATATATTGAAAGTATGCTTACAACATATTTGCTTACAATTAAACTTTTAACATATTTCAAAATAATTATAATTTAGTATATTTTCTAAAAGTATACTTTAAAAAAATATACTTGGAGTTAAAGTTCTGTGCAATTTTTAAAGTATACTAATTTGAACTTATTTTAAAGTTTATTTTAGGTATACTTTATCTGTTAAAGTTATCATTATAATAATGCACTGACAGCATATTTATAAAATACATTATTTAGCATCCTTTAGAAACAGTATATTTTAAGTAAATTTTGAAAGTATATGTAGTGTACAAATGTATATTATCTTTATGGAGAATCTTTAGTGTTAGTAAACTAGTAAGTTATTAATTTTGTGCTGCAGGTATACTTGCAAGTATTCTTTTACTATACTTTTTGTTAACTAGTGTACTTATACTGAAAGTATACATGCAAGTGTTCTGTTAGTGTACTCTTAGTAAACTAGTAAGTTACTAATTGTGTGCTGCAGGTATACTTGCAAGTTTTCTTTTACTATACTTTTAGTTAACTAGTAGTTTACTACTCAACTTTACTTTAAGTGAACTTAACATCATACTATAAATATTAATATATTGCACTTAAAGTACAATACAATGTGTATTAATTTTTTTACTTGTACCTTTTAATTGTACTTTCAATTTGAAGCTAAATCTTTCGTATGCTATCAGTGAGCTAATCAAACAAAAAATAATAAATACTAAAATTATATATATATATATATATATAATGGGACACTAGAGTGGGACACTGTAGAAATTGTAAAAAAGGAATGGAATAATTTGCAAATCTCATAAACTTATATTTTATTCACAATAGAATATAGGCTATCTCTGCCCATCTTGACTTCTGAGAGGCACTGCCACACTTTTTATACCCAATCATGTTGCCAATTAAGTTGCAAATTGGTCCTTTAGTTGTTCCTTATGTACATTTAACTTTTATACTCTTATTGCTACCTGTCCCAACTTTTTGGGAATGTGTAGCTCTCATAAAATCCAAATTGAGCCAATATTTGGCATGACATTTCAAAATATCTCACTTTCAACATTTGATATGTTATTTATATTCTATTGTGAATAAAATATAAGTTTATGAGATTTGTAAATTATTCCATTCCTGTTTTACTCACAATTTCTACAGTGTCCCAACTGTTTCTGATTTGAGGTTGTATATATATCTATATATATGGCTGAACCCCCTGAATATTAACTTTCGTTCTGGACTCCATTTCCCATAATCCCGCATGCCTGGACTGATTGGTCTGCCACCTGAAACACATTGGACAGCCTATATAAACTCTCTGGAAACATTCAGTCAGTGCAAAGTCTTGATTTGTACTGGCTGTCATTGCTGACCCTTTTGCCTGTTTCATGACTACGAGATTTGCCTGCCCTACATTGCTGTGTTTGCTGTTGTTTAACCTTGCCTGTTGGAATATGAGTGTGTTTAATAAAAACCTGCAGATGGATCCTCAGTGTCAAAGTGCTTTGTTACACAAGCAGTATACAATAAGTTAGTGATGGGCAGAGCGAGGCTTCGTGAAACACTGAAACAGTTGAATCAATTGTGTCGAGGCTTCGAAACATGAATCGAAACCGCCTCCACAGTGACACCTAGTGGTCATTTGCACGTATTGCCATAAAGCAGCCTTGACAAGGTTTTAGACGAGCGCTGACAAATTGTATCCCACATGTTGTGTAATTGATATAAGTGATCAGGTGGGAGAGTGGATAATGTCTTCGACTCGCATGCAAAAGCCCGCTGGATCGAACCCCGGAAAACGCATTGTTATTACCGTCGTCACAATTAAGTTACATATTTTTTGTTGTTGTTTTAACATCTGTTTGACAACTACATGAGCTTTTAGGCTCATCATTGTCAATAACTATAAGCTGGTCTATTTAATAAATAAATTGAATAGAGATAAATACCACATAAACAATAAGAAATTAATAAAATATATCAAGCCACCATGTCACATATAAATATCTGCTGTGTGTGGAAGGACTTAGCCTACTTCTTTTTTTACAGATAATTTCTCCAGCCTTTGAAAAACTCCTCTCACAAAAACCCACAAGGTCAATATGCGTTTATTTCACTTTTATAGATATGTGCGATTGTGTTGTCTGTTCCCGACCGTGCCAATCAAACGCTGATTCGGCAGACCACACCTGATGAAACATTTAATGAAACACTTCGAGGCTTCGTTTGGTCATAGTCACGTGACATGGGTGTTTTGAATCACGCTTCGGATCAGTGTTTCGACACATCTGCGCTTCGGGATCTCGCAAAGCTTCGGAACGACTGTTTCGCGTCAGCCATCCCTACAATAAGTAACCTACTAGTTTACTAAGAGTACACTAACAGAACACTTGCATGTACACTTTCAGTATATGACTAGTAAACTACTAGTTAACTAAAAGTATATTAAAAGAACACTTGGAAGTATACCTGCAGCACACAATAAGTAACCTACTATTTTACTAAGAGTACACTAACAGAACACTTGCATGTACACTTTCAGTATATGACTATTAAACTACTAGTTAACTAAAAGTATATAAAAAAAACACTTGGAAGTATACCTGCAGCACAAAATTAGTAACCTACTAGTTTACTAAGAGTAATCTAACAGAACATTTGCATGTACACTTGAAGTATAAGTCTAGAAAACTACTAGTATACTCATGAGTTCACTTGCAGTACAAATGAAGAACTAATTGTGCACTAGTTGTACACTTAAAGTTGACTACTCTTACACTTATAGTACACTTAGAAGTATACTTTTATATACTAAAAGTGGGCCAATTTAGTCCCAAGCGGTATTCAAGCAGTACACTTACAAGTTTACTACTAGAACATAAATGTTAGTACACTTACTACATAAAGTATACTTAAAACTATACTCCAACATTACTTAAGTATACTTAATATAATGAACTTGAAGTATACTTCTTTTTCGTAAGGGCAGGGAATTCAGATTTGCGTATTTCACAAGGACCCACAAGACCAAAGCGTTTCCCACCAGCTGAACAGAACCACTGCATGTTTATTGTATCACATGAATGTCCAGCCCACAACATCCTATCAGATCTCAAACAAATTAATCTCAAATTATAAATCTCATGAACTATTGTCTTAAAAATATACTCATCTCAAGAGGTCTGTATTTGTGCATAATTTCTCTTTTACTTTCACTCTTAATGCAGTGTGAAACTTTACAAATAAACCACAACTCTTAAATAGAGATTAAACTGAAACTTTGTTCCGAAACAAGTCTCCTACATATTTACATAATTCTCTTATTTGTATCATGAGAAAAAACAACTTTTACACTTTAACATTATATATATTATCTCAAACTGTACTCAGATTTGTCAAAGCACAAGTGTCAGAGATCTCAATATGAAATCCCAGAGAGGGCTTATCCTAGTCCTAGACTAAAATGCATGTTTGAGCTGGCTTTATTTAAAAACATCTTGCACTGACATTTCTTAAAATATATCAGTATCATTATTGTGTCTCAAGTATCATTTTTTGTAAGATATGTTTCCAAAAACTACTTAAATGTCCTAATATAGACTAAGGTCTTGGATTAATCTAAACCCTGTCTGGGAAACTGCACCAATACAAAATTAATACTAAATTACAAGCATATTTTTAACACTCTCTTTATATATACACTAAAACAAAAGAACAATTTTAAAATTGATCAAATTTTAAGCTTAATTTTTACAGCGAGTTGAGCACGCAGTTCTCAAAATCTCTCTCGTTCGTGTTTCCTTGAGTCCTGATGTCACTCAGATCCGTGGTTCCTCTGTTCCTCCCGAGTTCAGGAGAACAGCACAAAAGTCTTGAGACAATGGGCCTGAACTTCGCTCTGAGAAAATACAATACCGGGTTCATGCAGCAGTGAGAAAACGCCAGAATTCTGCAGATGATAAATGCAATATTCAGCCGGTAATACTTGCAGGGGTCATAGTAGGACATCATCACTATGAGTATATGATACGGTCCCCAGCATACAAAAAATGCAATGAGGATACACAGCACCAGAATCACAGTCTTGTGTTTCTGTCTGTTTGCTGTAGACATCAGCGTCAGCAGGATTTTGGTGTAGCAAAAAACAATGAGTACAAACGGTACGAGGAACAATAGGACCAGCTGCGTGTAATATCCAACTTTATCGTCCTCCGTGTGGGTGCTTTCACAAAAGAAGCTGTCAAAATCTTTTTGTGCTTTGGAGGCCATTGAATCCCTCATGGAAGCAATCAGACCGATGATCCAAGCACCGGCACAGGTGGTTCTCGCACACCGCAGCCTCCGATCTCTTCTAAACCAATCGCCTCTCACCACCACGACGGCAAAGCGGTCAAGCGTCATGGACGTCAGAAGCATGAGGCTTCCGTAGATGCCCACAAAGTAGGCCCCGGTCATGAATTTACAGGTGACGTCGCCGAAGACCCAATGGTGGAAAAGTTCCACGCACCAAAACGGCAACGTAAGCGTGAACAGTAGATCAAAAAGTGTTAAACACAATATGAAGAGGTTGGTGGGCCTCTTCAGATCTTCATAGCAGGTGAGAGAAAACAAAAGGAAACCATTGCCAATAATACTGATACAGAAGATAGTGGCATAACAAACGGCTGTGGGTTTTTTGGCATCATAAACCTCACACAGAGGAGTTAAATCATCCTGATATTCATCATATGAGTTATTGTAATCATATGAGTAATTTTGCTCATAGGTGCTGTTGTGCGCCATCTCACCTTTTGCGTCTCTAGAGAACATGGTGAAGAACAATGAGTAAGCATCTTATTATGTTGCAAAGCGGTTGAATACTTCAATAACTATGTCAAGCCTAATCAAGAGCTATGCAATAATGTATTTAAACTATGGCATTGCATACCAAAAGGACAATGAAATTCAAGCTTACCTCGGTGACTCGATTGACAGAAATGTGTATCTGCTTAATGCTTAATTCTCTGTGTTGTCACAAGTTATTTCCGCTAATGATACTTTCTATAGTCATATATTGAGTATGCCTAGGTGCTTTTTCACAGAGAGTGTCAATCACATGATCATTTAATAAGTAGAAGCAGCAGGTCAGCAACCCACTGCAAACATAGTATGTGTGAAAGCACAACGGGTGCTTGACGAAACCCCACCGCACACTACTGTAAACGCACTGCACACAGATTAGGTGTGAAACAGGCGTAAAACCCTCACCTCTGCCTGTCATTATTTTTCTCTGTTCTTTTTTGCATTCCTTTTTTAAAAACCTTCTCATAAGTGCCAGGGGTGGATTTAGTGATTTGGGGGCCCAAGGCAAATCAATGTATTGGGGGCCCAAGGCAAATCAATGTATTGGGGCCCCAACCTATGCCCCTTTTACTTTATATATTTACACACACACACACACACATTCACACACACACACACACACACACACACACAAACACACACACACACACACACACACACACACACACACACACACACACACACACACACACACACACACTCACCAGCAAAGATCACCAGGCCCGGATTAAGAGGACTTTGGGCCCTGGGGCTATAGCAACACCAAGGGCCCCCTTTCGTCTGATTGCCAAACCAGTCTTCTACCGCAATACTTTCATTGATTGTTATATTGTATTTTAACACAACTGAATGTTATTTTCACATATTATCTGTTTTGTTGTCACACATAAAGAAAGAGTATAAAATAGTGACTAAACATGACCCACTAACACCTAGTGTTTAATCCAACCAGTGATAGTTTAATTGTAGATTGCGTATAGCGCAAACAATTCCGCGCAAATGTAAAAGTATGAGAGAATACACTGTTACGGACATGCGCATTCCGCACCATAGGAAGGGAGAGAGCTCGGACACAGCATACCGATGTGCGTGTGGGAAAACACTGCTTACCTTTCATTAAGTCATGATAAACTCAATCAGCCGTCTTCTCTGTCATTATTAACATCTGTTGACGTTTATGTGAAAAGACAAGTACACGGAGGAACGCACATGGAAAACACCGCCAACTTTTAAATCTTTCACTCAGTGTCATGTAAGAGAGGCACGCACTGTCAAGGTGTCGCAGAGAGGCCCTGTCCCAAATGGCGCACTTCATGTGGACTTTCGGTCGTGTGGCCTTAAATTGCGCGTGCTCGCTTAGTCTACGAGTCCATAGGGTGTCCCATCTGTCATTTTTACGCTGCGAGGTGTGCTCATCAGCGCCTCCTTTGAACCCTTGATGTGGTCTTCGGCGAAGCTCGCACTGCAGCAGGCTTCGCGCACTCTACCAACCCAAAAGTTTTGCAAATGAGAAATCAGACCAATCAGACGACGGAAGGGAGGAGTTCACACTGATGGTCAACTTCTCTTCCTATTTCTGGCGTGATGCTTGGAAAATCACATTTGTCCCAAAATACAACTTCGGTGTACCCTCTTGGATTCGCGTCAAGGGTCCCTAGGGTCTGCACTACATGATGTCATCAAAGTGTGGACTCTGAAGTAGAGGTGTTCACTTAGATCCGAAAACCCGTGGTCTGACCCGAGATCTGTTCAGGTTCGGTTCTAAAAGTTTCATATGTGCCTTGGACACGGGTCGTTGTTCAATCAGGGCTTTGAACCAAATTTTTTTCCCAATTGGTTCGTTCCAAACAGAAACAGTATTTTAACGTTTCCGGTTTTCAGTTCAACCCTAAAATTGACGTTCCTGAACCGGTTAGAACAAAAAAATAAAGTTCCCGAACCGGTTAATAACGTTCCATGTCAGCTGTGGGACATACAAAGAATAAGACAAATAATGCAGGATACCAAAAATTCAACGTTTTGTTGATTTTGCGCTCTTCCGCAACTGTAGGGACTGACTGGCAGTCGACATCTAACTCCAGATTGTAAAATCAGTATTTTGTCTTTAATAAGCCCTCAATTAAACTAATAAATATGACCATTTAGTGCATTAGATATGCTGTGTTCACTGCCAAGACGGACACAAATATGGCGGCGGGCATGGCGGAACTGACGTCTTTGGTTCCCATGAAAAGAAATAATTTTGAACATAAAATAATGCTAAAGTATCTTATTTTGAATTTGTAATAATTTAAACACAATTTTAACAGTTGTCTTATACTGTAAATTAGTACAGACAGTTGCCGCCTGCCATTTAACAAGTTTGAGATACTAAAACAAAATTGTTTATTATTAAAAAATACTGAAAATGTATTTAAGCTAAATAGGGTTTATAGAAAAAATGCTTCAAGTTATTTTTATAGTAAATAATGCCATTGGACACAGAAATAAGCAATTTATGTCACTGACCCCAAAAACTAAATAAATATTCCAGTTATGATTAATGTTATTAACTTCCTTACAAGAAAAAAAAACTAGTGCTGCATAAATTGAAATGTAGGCTATATTTGGTTGAATTAGTAAATTGTAAATCAGTAGACTGCGGTCATCTGTGGGGTTCTTTTATTGTGTTCCTTGCAACATGATCTCGATGAATCAGTTAATCAGTAATGAAATTACATAAAAAGGAACTTAAAAAAAAAACAGAAAACACACCACTAGCAACAATACCAGACAATTAAACACAGGAATCACAGGAGGACTAATCACAGAGAACAAGACACAGAGCACAATTAGGTTGGGGCAGGAACAAAACAACAGGCTTACTACAAAATGGCGGTCGTGATTGTTTTGAACACATCCAATGTTTCCTGTGCCATTTTGTAGTAAGTCTGTAGTTTTGTTCCTGCCCCAACCTAATGGTCGTTCCAAACCAAAGTGCTCAAAACTGACCACTTCAAAGGGGCCCATCAGAATGACAAATTTCAAAGGGTAAAACTGATGATCACTACACTGCCCATGATTCTTTGCGCAGTTGTACTATTATGAATACATTAGCACAATAAAACTAACAAATTTTGTTAATTATACATGCTTATGCTTGACAACAAATAAATAATTTTTACTGCATGACCAGGAATCATCCATGGTCAAAATATATCCATTAAAAATGAATTGCTTTTAGAATTAATTAATTAATTAATTAAGTCCATTGCCCATGGTGCCACCAAAGTAAGCACAAACCAAAACAAACTAACAAATATTCACTTTCTGTTTTTTTTATTGAAAAGGAAATATTCACTTCAGTTATCAGTTTGTGTATGATTTTCTGTGAAACATAATTTTTTTTATTTCATTGAAAAGTGTGAGAAGTTGGTCGGTGTAGCCGCCACAGAATTTTGGCATAACAAAAACTGAACATTTCCAGTCAAAACTTTAAATATAATTTGAAAAAGAATGCTTTTATTACCAATATAAACAAATGTTTATGTTTTCAGAAGCCCCTGACGATCGAGTTCAGACATCAGAAATTTATCAGTCTATATACTTATGTTTTCTATTTTAGATTAGGGAAATATGCATACATTATGGATGTGACAGAAAAGGACAATGCTTGGGAGACAACATAAAGTACTTTATAGGATTTCTGTAAATTAAAATGCACAAATTTGAAACAATAACACCCAACAAATGGAGAAGAGATGGCTCTTCAAACAACATTTATTATTTATTTCATTTCTGTATTTTTTATTTTACGTTTTGTATGCACATTGATAAGGAAAAAACAAAGTTATAGATGTAAAATTTCTTTGTTATGGGTGTGACAATTCTGAAATTTCTTAACTATGGAAAATAGTTAAATGCTTTAAAAACTTTAACAGTTACTTTGCATGGGTATTAAACCATCAAATATTTACATCTGAGAAATTAGTGAGGGTAAAAACTTTACATTTTTTGATAATGCTATATTGTCATGGAATTGCTCAGCAGATTTTTTATATAAATGCATTTAACATTACAAAACAAAGCAAAAAATAAACATTTTGTTTTATAAAACATATAAAGCACAGCAAAGGTATAAAAAACATTTTTACATTTAGCAGTGTGTGTTTTGCAATAATTCTTATAATTTTACATGCACTATTCGAGCCCTCTGTTTTAAAGGGCCAGTTCACACTGTATTCTGTCAATTATAAATCATATGAACTAATACATTGATATTTCTTCCTCGTTTGAATAAATGAACCGGCTGTGTCGGTCCTGAGGATCTATGTCCTTATTACAAACCGTCCATAACATTTTCTTCAGGTGATTTCGAAATTTGATTCCCATGAAGACGTAAAACAAAGGATTCAGGCAGCAGTGAGAGAAAGCCACCATCCGGGAGATGTGCATCATATAGTCAACAGAGGTGCTGACGTCACAATCATTGAAAGGAGAGATACCCCATGAGATCAAAGAGTCCAGAAATATAGCCACATTGTACGGTCCCCAACCCAAGAAAAAAAACACCACTATGCAGAGGATTAACCACACAGTCCTGGCGCGAGTGTGAGATGTGGGTCGATGCAGCCGCCACAGGATTTCGGCATAACAAAAACCAATGACTATGAATGCACTAATAAAAAAGACATTTTGCAAGTATGTACCAGTAAGCTTCCAATTAATCTGTTGGTCAAATTCACAGTGCTGGAAAACATCTGTGACATTTGTCAACTCATCACTGGGGTCCGACACAACTCTTTGAAAATGGGAGTAGGGGAATGCAACACCAAGACTGCAAACCCAGATGACAACGGATGCTACATAGCAGTGCAGACTTTTCCTGGATATTAGCACTGACATGGGGTGCACAACGGCCACGTAACGGTGGACGGTCAGAACTGTGACGAATATGAGGCTGCTGTAGTATCCGGTGTAGAAGACAAAGTTAACTGCTTTACATGCCACATTTCCAAAAGTCCATCCGTACATGTAATAGTAGGCCCAAAAGGGCAGGCCAAAGGTGAAAATCAGATCGGAGAGAGCCAGATTTAACAGAAACGTGTTTGTCAGGGATTTCAGATTTTCGTATTTCACAAGGACCCACAAGACCAAAGCGTTCCCCACACAGCTGAACAGAACCACTATGGTGAAAACGATTGGAGTGACAGTCGCTTGAAATTGAAGCACGTTCACCTTTTGACAGCTCTCATCAGAATAATCAGTTGTTGTTTCAAATTCACTTTCATTCATTTTGATACAAAAATGCTGCCCAACCAGTACCTGAGGAACAAGAAAGAGTTTTTTTACACTCTATACAATGCTGGGTTATATTCTACCAACCGTTGGGTCAAAAAGGACAAGCCAAGCTGTCATGTTAAAACAAACCAGCATTTTGGGTTAAAACCCTACAACCCTAAAGGTTAAATTATAATAATAACATTTTATTTTAGAGTGTATATTATTAATGTAAACGGTACAATGTGTAAATCAAAGACTGTAATCTAAAAGGAGCTAAACATAGGCTATATAAAACAAATTATGTTAAAGATTCCAAAACAATCAACTAATTAGTAAATGATGCAATTAATATTATATTTCAGAAGTATGAAAAGAACATGCTGTTTTATATTGCAATTATTAATTTACATACGAAGACTATTATAATATTATACAAACCAAAAAACAATTGTAATTCTTTACCTTTAAGATAAGTTTTATAAAGTTGTCCAAAGAAAACTATACTTGAATTGTGTGCCTGCAAATGAAACCTTTCAAATGACTGAAACCCTTATCATGTGTGTCTGTTCCTATTAAAGTTTCACCTGCAAATATCAAGGCAAAAAAAGATCCCCTATCCTGAAAAACAAAACCCACTGCCCATTCTCTGTTCCTAAATAATTCAAATTTAATGAAAATATCCGGAGACATTATTTGTCTCCAACATAAATAACATGGGGTACCACAAGGCTAACTAGTCACAAATTGTAACAAACCTGTCACCCCCATTGGACATTAAGCGGGCCATTAATAATCTATAGTATTCAGTATATAGTTTAGTAGTAAGGGTATTGATCAGGAAGGTAATTATTTTATAAGTTGTCTGAGACTCAAAGACCTTTGAGTGCACCCAGAGTTATGTGAAAAAAACACAGTAGGCTAATGTAATATTCAGTGGCTGCCGGTGACTTCTTTTTCGAGGGTGCATGATGCAAATCTCATCACAACATGTATTTAGCCTGTCATGTGTGGCTTGAAGGCCAGGCACCACGGGGGGGGGGGGGGTGTTGGGGGTAGGTGGGGGCATGGCCTTGAGTAGTTGAGGATATAATCGATATAAATGAGTATATACTTGTTCAAGATGTCTCTGAAGATAGAATGCATGAAATCTTGGAAGATGGAGGGGCGTTGACTAATCCAAATGGCATGACCAAATATTCTAAATGTCTGGTAGGGGTTACAAAATCCATTTATTCCATTCATCACCACTTAGGATCGTGATGATTCTCAGATCCAGTTTTAAAAAGATCTTGACACCTCTCAGTTGTTCCAAAGCTGCTGGGACGGGAGGAAGGGGATAACAAAACTTTACTGTGATCTTGTTCAGTGCTCGGTAATCAATACAGGGTCGGAGGCCGCTGTCTTTTTTGGCAACAAAGAAGAATGGAGATGCAGCAGAGGAAGTCAAAGGGCTTTGCTTATGTACTACTATTATCTACATTGCTTCCTGTTCCAGGATGGTAAGTGGATAGATTTTACCATTAGACACTGGTTCACCTGGTAGGAGATCAAGTGCGCACTCTCTTTGATGATGAGGTGGTAATTGGGGGGCTCTCTTGGGACAGAGCATGTCCAGAAAGGCATTGTATTCCTCAGGAACAGCAACTGGAACATCTACCTTCGGGCTATTAATGATGTGGAACATACCGATATGGGTGAGACATGACGAGGACGAGGAATCTGTAACTGAGGAAAACAGGATGGAAAACAGCGATTACCCATCTTCTAACATAACTGGTATCCCAAGAGAGCTCCGGATGATGTTTCATTAACCACGGTCACCCTAATATGACATCCATGGTGGAATTGTCCAGAACCAGAAGTCTGATAGTTTCCCTGTGTAGAAGCCCCATGTCAGAACGAGTTCACTGGTTTAAAAGTTGATGGATGATCGATTAAGGGATTTACCAGTTACAGACTGGACTTTGAGTCTCTTGTAAATCTGTTCCTTTTGGATTTGGATATCAGAGCAGAGTTGCAATAAGATGAAGTTGCCCGCTGACCCAGAGTTGAGGAGGGCTGAGACAGTAACAGAGGAGCCAAACAAATAGAGCTTAACTTTAGTAGTTAAATAGAGCAGGGAACATTGTAGTAGAAAACCTTTAAATTTCTCCGCCAGACCAGAATAGGGCGCCGGGTTAGCCATGAGAGCTGCGACTACGGTAGCAGGGGACGTTGCTGAGACTGGTGTAGTGGGAATGCCAACCAGTCTCTGAAATCGGTCAGCGGGTGCGGCACCCATGTTTTCTGTTTACCGGTCTGGACTTCTGTTATGGTATACAGAGGAGTGGGACACAGGAGTAAGAGCATGTATGGCAGTTATTAAAACACAGTGCAAACACAGGCTAATGGGTTGAGGTTACGGTTAAGCAGACAGATAACAGTAACAGACGATGATGGTAACAGATAACTCCACACATACACTTTTTTGACAGTCAAAAAGATATAACAAATAACACTTTCCTTAAAATCTAAACTGATAAAGACGATGACAACGATGAAGATTACAGAAGTCTGAAGTCATTTTTACATCTACTGGTTCCCCCCAAGGCTGCTGTCTGTCTCCTCTCCTGTACATTCTGTACACTAACCAGTGTCGCAGTTTGTACCAGGACAGATACAAACTTAAGTTTGCTGATGATTCTGTCATTGTCAGCCTGCTAACAGGGGATGAGCTGGACCATGGGCCAGTCCTCAGTGACTTTGTAGAGTGGTGTGATAGCTCCTTTTATAGTTGAATGTATCCAAAACTAAGGACATGATCATTGACTTTGGCAGGTAACCTCCTTCCCCTACAGTTACGGTTTTATCTTTTTGTTTTGCTGCTTGGTTTTAAAGCCTCTCCCTGACAAACAAAAATAGACTTGGAAGTTTGGTTAAAGTGGCGAGCAAGATTTCCAGGAGAGGTCAGGCTCAACTTGGGGAGTTATATATAAAACAGGTCCAGAGGAAAGCTAGAGTTATATTTCAAACTCAGGATCATCCCCTTAGAACAGAGTTTGAGCTTTTGCACTCTGAGCGGTGCTTTTGAATTCCTACAACCCCAAAACAGAAAAAGTTGGGACACTGTAGAAATTGTGAGTATAAAAGGAATGGAATAATTTACAAATCTCATAACCTTAAATTTTATTCACAATAGAATATAGATAACAAATCAAATGTTTAAAGTGAGACATTTTGAAATGTCATGCCAAATATTGGCTCATTTTGGATTTCATGAGAGCAACACATTCCAAAAAAAGTTGGGACAGGTAGCAATAAGAGGCCAGAAAAGTTAAATGTACATATTAAGAACAGCTGGAGGAGGACCAATGTTTAGGAATAGAAATGTTGTCCCATTCTTGTCTAATACAGACTTCTAGTTGCTCAACTGTCTTAGGTCTTCTTTGTCGCATCTTCCTCTTTATGATGTGCTAAATGTTTTCTATGGCTGAAAGATCTGGACTGCAGGCTGGCCATTTCAGTACCCGGATCCTTCTTCTACGCAGCCATGATGTTGTAATTGATGCAGTATGTGGTCTGGCAATGTCATGTTGGAAAAGTCAAGGTCTTCCCTGAAAGAGACGACGTCGGAATGGGAGCATATGTTGCTCTAAAACTTGGATAAACCTTTCAGCATTGATGGTGCCTTTCCAGATGTGTAAGCTGCCCATGCCACACACGCTCATGCAACCCCAAACCATCAGAGATGCAGGTTTTTGAACTGAGCGCTAATAACAACTTGGGTTGTCATTGTCCTCTTTAGTCCGGATGAAATGACATCTCAGTTTTCCAAAAATAACTTCAAATTTTGATTCTTTTGACCACAGAACATTTTTTCACTTTGCCAAAGTCCATTTTAAATTATCCTTGCCCAGGGAAAACTATGAAGGTATATTTGGTGCAAAACAACTGCACACCTGTGACAGTAAAATTTGTATTTGTAGAGATTATCCACACATGTGTATCAGTAAATTTGAAGTCACAGATGAAGAGTTGCAAACTTGTAGATTTTTTTTCTTTCCCTCAAATACAACACAACAGTTACACATTCACAAATCCTTCAGTGCAGCTGCACAAATCCCATTTTACAAATCACAGATTAAGAAACTCACAAGCTCACGTTTTTTGCTACAATTGCTGCAGTAAATATGGTGCATAACCTACTTGAACACCTGCATCAAAATATGTGAAGTCACACACAAATTTTGTACATTCACAAATCAGTTTGTGCATCTGTGCGATGAGAGTTGCATGTGTGTACAATTGTTTTTTTCACAAATATTTTTTAATTTTTTAAATATTTTCTAGCACAAACACAAGTACATAAATACAACTGCTTCAATCTGCTGCTACGAGTTTCAAACACTCTTTTTCGTGTGCTCTCTGTTTTGCACCAAATATCTCGAGATAAATGGTGCGAAAGTGATTTGTATACCTGTAGGCTATGGCGAGCACTGTTCAGCACTGCCCACCAGGTGGCGCCCCCGACACTCACTGAAGCAGAGTTTATTAATTACCACCAATGTTTCAGCAAGGTAAATCAAGGTATTATTTTCACCAAGTGGAGAACAATACAAATAGGAGTGCTAATTATACACAGATGAAGGTAATTACATACAATATTCCAATGATTCATTAGTAAACAAAATATAAGTTCCTTAAATCTCAAACCATCAATATAAGTAGATTAAAAAATACAAGCAGCAAATACACACATAGGCCTACATATAAATAAGATACCAAATGATGTAAGTCCCATTCATTTTTAATATCATAATACCTATAAAAACAACCCAAATCAAAATCTTCTTTTAAACCATGTGTGCCCAATGTTCGCATTTAATATACCTAAAAGGCCTCCTGTCTAAGTAAAAATTGGTCCAACTCACCTCACCTTCTAGATGAAAATACCGTGTCAATTCATATCTGGACACCCATCTGGCTCAGTTGCAGTAATGTTTCTTGTCCTATCACCTTGACAGTCACTGCGGTTTCATATTTCTCATCATTAAACTGCTGTATGATAGCCAGCTTTTGACTAACCCTAAACCGAAGTGACAATGGTAAGAAAATAGGACAAAACAGTTGAGTAACCAATCTGTGAGAATGCCACAGAAAAGAAAGTCTGTGGCAGCGCCACGGAAATATGCGGGGATCAGTGAGAATGCCACGGAAAAATTAGCAAAAAATTCTGTGACTATGCCACAGAAATTCGTGAGATCAGGTTGAACAAAATTGAATGCCCCCCCTTAATTCTTGAAGAGATCTTTTACTGTATATTGATTAGATTCACTGTATTGTACTTGTCTGCTGCCTTGAACTTGAAAACGTGACACATCATGTGTGCGGCACAACGCTTCATCCACAGGTAGTCTAAATGAGCCCATGTTCGGCTTGGCTTAAACTGACAAATTCACATTATTTGTGAATTTAGCTGTTTTAGTGAGTATCATACACTCTAAAAAACAAACGGTGCTATATAGCACCAAAACAGTTGCTTTGGATCGTAACGATAGAAGAACCATTTTTAGTGCCATATAGCACCGGTGAAGAACCAGTGAAGCACCAGTGAAGCACCAGTGAAGCACCTGTGTAGAACCATATAGTGCTATGTAGAACCATATGTGGTGCTATATGGCCCCTATATGGTTCTACACTGGTGCTTCACTGGTGCTTCACTGGTGCTTCACTGGTGCTTCACTGGTTCTTCACCGGTGCTATATGGCACTAAAATGGTTCTTCTATCGTTACGATCCAAAGCAATTGTTTTGGTGCTATATAGCACCGTTTGTTTTTTTAGAGTGTAGTAAACTACTGATTATGTCTTAATATGTCTTCCGAATGTAAACATTTTATTACATTCTGTCTTAAAGTCTAAAAAACAGTACCTGTTGAAGTCATTAAAGTTACTTAAATAACAAAAGAAGAGAAAATCACTCACTGGTCCTGACTGTAACTTTGTAAAAAAATAATAATCCATATTTACTTTAAAATAAATACCTTTTTTTGCCAACAATCCTTAATGTTGAGCCCTGCTCTTTGAAGTAAGTTGGTTTATTATTGGTTTATTATGCAAGTTCAGCCTTGCATTATGTTTGTATCTTACAGTTAGTATAATGCATGTAATGAATTCAGGGCAAGAAGAATATTTATCTAATATGGGGTAATGTGAAGTATTATAATAATTACATATCGTTTTCTTTCATGGGATATGGACCCCTTAAAAAAGCCTTGGACACCCCATTTATAAAATTCTAGTTCTGCCACTGGATTATTGATGTTGTATTTCAGCAAATTAATAAGTGTGTGCATATTGTGAATGAATTTAATAAACAAATTATTGATAGCCTTTAGTTAATTCACTAAAATTATCCTATATTCAGTTAGCCTATGTTTACTTTACTGACAGTGCCCAGGATGGTAAAATAATTATTTCAATGTATTACTAATAAACAACACAAGTCTTGTGCATACTGAGATCTATATTTATTTGATTGTTTTTTTCTGATGTGTTAGAAGTCATATATGTAGAGCAGAGAAATAAGAAATTTTTTCCTGGGGTGCATGCCCTAGAAAAATACATATGGACCTCGGTATTTATAAAATCCTGCATACGGCCCTGCTCACGACAATAAGAATCCACTCTCAATAGTGTATTACGAGCTGAAGGTTTTTTAATCGGATCCCTATATAAACAATTACGAGCTACCCACAAGTCTAAAAAGCTGATTTGATTTGGGTTAGCATCCAAAGTAAATGTTAAGAAATCAGAACAACTGTTTAGATAATAATAAAAAGAATTTAGTTGTTCAGTAACCCGATTCAAAAAGACAGAAATAATCATCCAAATTAGTATATTAGAAGAAAAAGCATGTATCTTAGTTAAATGTAGGCCTATGTGTGTATTTGCTGCTTGTATTTTTTAATCTACTTATATTGATGGTTTGAAATTTATGAAATTTATATTTTGTTTACTAATGAATCATTGGAGTATTGTATGTAATTACCTTCATCTGTGTATAATTAGCACTCCCATTTGTATTGTTCTCCACTTAAAATATATAATACCTTGATTTACCTTGCTGAAACATTGGTGGTAATTAATAAACTCTGCTTCAGTGAGTGTCGGGGGCGCCACCTGGTGGGCAGTGCTGAACAGTGCTCGCCATAGCCTACAGGTATACAAATCACTTTCGCACCATTTATCTCGAGATATTTGGTGCAAAACAGAGAGCACACAAAAAAGAGTGTTTGAAACTCGTAGCAGCAGATTCAAGCAGTTGTATTTATGTACTTGTGTTTGTGCTAGAAAATATTAAAAAAATTAAAAAATATTTGTGAAAAAAACAATTGTACACACATGCAACTCTCATCGCACAGATGCACAAACTGATTTGCGAATGTACAAAATTTGTGTGTGACTTCACATATTTTGATGCAGGTGTTCAAGTAGGTTATGCACCAAATTTACTGCTGCAATTGTAGCAAAAAACGTGAGCTTGTGAGTTTCTTAATCTGTGATTTGTAAAATGGGATTTGTGCAGCTGCACTGAAGGATTTGTGAATGTGTAACTGTTGTGTTGTAATTGAGTGAAAGAAAAAAAATCTACAAGTTTGCAACTCTTCATCTGTGACTTTAAATTTACTGATACACATGTGTGGATAATCTCTACAAATACAATTTTTACTGTCACAGGTGTGCAGTTGTTTTGCACCAAATATACCTTCATAGAAAACGCCTTTGCTTCTGGATCATGTTTAGATATGGCTTCTTGTTTGACCTATAGAGATTTAGCTGGCAACAGCGAATGACACGGTGGATTGTGTTCACTGAAATGTTTTCTGGAAGTATTCCTGAGCCCATGTTATGATTTCCATTACAGTAGCATTCCTGTATGTGATGCAGTGCCGTCTAAGGGCACGAAGATCACGGGCATCCAGTATGGTTTTCCGGCCTTGACCCTTACGCACAGAGATTGTTCCAGATTCTTTGAATCTTTGGATGATATTATTCACTTTAGATGATGAAAACTTTAAACTCTTTGCAATTTTTCTCTGAGAAACTCAGAAAACTATTTTTTCACTGCAGCATTAGGGGAATTGGTGATTCTCTGCCCATCTTGACCTCTGACAGACACTGCCAATCTGAGAGGCTCTTTTTATACCCAATCATGTTGCCAAATGACCTAATAAGTTGCAAATTGGTCCTTCAACTATTCCTTATATGTACTTTCTGGCCTCTTATTGCTACCTGTCCCAACTTTTTTTGGAATGTGTAGCTCTCATGAAATCCAAAATGAGTCAATATTTGGCATGACATTTCAAAATATCGTACTTTCAACATTTGATATGTTATCTATATTCTACTGTGAATAAAATATAAGTTTATGAGATTTGTAAATTATTCCATTCCTTTTATACTCACAATTTCTACAGTGTCCCAACTTTTTCTGTTTTGGGGTTGTAGATGCAGAACAAAGAGGTTGCAAATATCCTTTATTCCATCAGCTGTGAGGCTTCTTAATGGCACTTTGTAATAACTTGCATAAGTTTCATTTTTGCACTTCATCATGTTTTGTATTTTATCTGTTATTGCACATTATGTAATTTGGGTCGTTATTCCATCTTTGCTGATTGGTCTCTGTTGGTGAATGTTGTTTGTATGTTTATGTATTTTATGTGGAGCATTGCTGCAAATCCAATTTCCCCTTGTGGGAGACTAAATGTACTTTGTACATCATGTACATAATGTTGCCCTGAGGACATCAACCACTTGGCAAAATAAAGAGAGCTGTTTTCATAAGCTCCCAATGATCAAGTTCAGACATCAGAAAGAAATCAGCCTAAACTCATGTTTTCTATTTTAGATTAGGGACACATGCATACATTATGGATGTGACAGAAAATGACAGTTTTTTGCAGACAACATTCTTTTTAGGAATTCTGTAAATTAAAATGCACAAACCTTAAGCAATAACACCCAACAAATGAAGAAAGGGATAGTTCTTTAAACAACATTTAATATTTATTTCATTTTAAGTTTTATTTGTACATTTATGACAATGTGACATTTCCTTGTTATGGACATTCTAAACATTTGCACTATGCTTAACTATAAAATAATAATAATAAAATGCTTTAAAAACTTTTACAGGGTTGCATGGGTATTTAATCCACCAAATATTTACATCTGAGATATCAGTATGGTTCCAAACTTTGGGTAAAAACTTGACCTTTGCAAGGAATTGCAGATTTTTAATATAAATGCATTTAACATGAGAAAATAAAGCAAAACAAATATTTGTTTTGTAAAACAGTAAATGTATATAACAAATGTACTTAGCAAAGGTATATAAAAATGTTTTTTTTTACATTTTATAAATTTTTTTGCATTGCAGCTTTTACAACATTTTACCATGCAATTTTATTAAAATAAACATTTGGAAAATTCATGATCATTTGTATTCAATTACAGACACTTTACAATAATTCTTATAATTTTGCAATTTTACAGGCACTATTTGAGCCCTCTGTTTTAAAGGGCCAGTTCACACTTCATTCTGTCAATTATAAATCATAAACACGAGTAGCTAATACATGGATATTTCTTCACCGTTTGAATAAATGAGTCGGCTGTGTCGGTTCTGAGGCTCTCTGCCCTTCTTACAAACCGTCCATAACATTTTCTTCAGGTGGTTTCGAAATTTGATTCCCATGAAGACGTAAAACAAAGGATTCAGGCAGCAGTGAGAGAAAGCCACCATCCGGGAGATGTGCATCATATAGTCAATAGAGGTGCTGACGTCACAATCATTGAAAGGAGAGATACCCCATGAAATCAAAGAGTCCAGAAATATAGCCACATTGTACGGTCCCCAACCCAAGAAAAAAAACACCACTATGCAGAGGATTAACCACACAGTCTTGGCGCGAGTGTGAGATGTGGGTCGATGCAGCCGCCACAGGATTTCGGCATAACAAAAACTGATGACTATGAATGCACTAATGAAAAAAACATTTTGCAAGTATGTACCAGTAAGCTTCCAGTTAATCTGTTGGTCAAATTCACATTGCTGGAAAACATCTTTAATACTATCTGTGGAATATATCTCATCATTCATCTCATCACCAGGGTCCGACACTCTTTGAAAATGGGAGTAGGGGAATGCAACACCAAGACTGCAAACCCAGATGACAACGGATGCTACATAGCAGTGCAGACTTTTCCTGGTTAAGAGCACTGACATGGGGTGCACAACGGCCACGTAACGGTGAACGGTCAGAACTGTGACGAATATGAGGCTGCTGTAGTATCCGGTGTAAAAGACAAAGTTAACAGCTTTACATGCCACATCTCCAAAAGTCCACCCGTACATGTAATAGTAGGCCCAAAAGGGCAGGCCAAAGGTGAAAATCAGATCGGAGAGAGCCAGATTTAGCAGGAACGTGTTGGTCAAGGATTTTAGATTTTCGTATTTTACAAGGACCCACAAGACCAAAGCGTTTCCAACACAGCTGAACAGAACCACTATGGTGAAAACGATTGGAGTGACAGTCGCTCGAAATTGAAGCACGTTCGCCTTTTGACAGCTCTCATCAGGATAATCACCTTCATAAGTGTCATTAGTGTCATAAATTTCAATTTCAAATTCACTTGCATTAATTTCATACATGCTGCCCAACCAGGACCTGAGGAACAAAAAAGAGTTTTTTCAGTTTAAACAAAACTGGGTTATATTACCAATTGTTGGGTCAAAAAGGGACAAGCCAAGCCGTTGGGTTAAGTTAACCCAGAAAATGTTTATGTTTGACCCAACAATGCGTTACAACAACCCATGCATTTTGCAATGAAAAACAACCCTATAGGTTAAATAATAATAACGGTTTGGGTACATCCCTTTTGAACCAATGTTGGGTTGAAAATAATTATATATTCTATAAAAAATGAAAATACTTTACCTTTAAGATGAGTTTTCGTAATGTTGTCCAAAGAAAACTGTACTTGAGTCAGGTGTCTGCAGATGAAACCTTTCAAATTACTGAAACCCTTATCATGTGTGTCTCTTCCTATTACAGTTTCACCTGCACATACCAAAAAAAAAAAAATATATATGCTCAGATCCCCCATGAAAAATAATAACCCTGAAAAACAAAACCCACTGCACATTCTCTGTTCCTGAATAAAAAGGCATTATTAGTCTCCAACATAAATAACATGTGGTACAGCAAGGCTATAGTCACAAATTGTAAAAAAAAAACTGTCACCCCCATTGTACCCTGCAAAAAAACAAAAGAAAACAAAAAGGGGGTCATAAATACTCTAACGTAATCAGTAGTTAAGGTTTAGTAATAAGGGTATTGGAAGTTGGCTAACCCAGCTTAACCAGCTATTGCCACCTTAAACCAGCTAAACCAGCTACCAGCTTTTGCTGCCCCAATGAAAATTAACCATGTTTTTTTTGTGGTAAAAGTGAAGTAACCATGTTTTTTTGGTGTATTGATTACTATCAGCAAAAACATGGTTTTACTACAGTATCCATGTTTTTTTTTTTTTTTTACTGTAAAACCATGGTTAACTATCGTAAGGGTGGTCTTATCTGGAATTTTTTATTAGGGTTTAGATTTTCCTTGAGTAAAATAAATAATACGTTTTTTATTGTAAATATTAAGTTATATGTTTTTGTCTTATGTTTGTGACGTATATACTCATTAATTAAAAATGAAATAAATGACATAAAATAATACAAGAATAAATATAAGTCGAATAAAAAAAAAATAACATACATTCAAAAGTTGTTTATAAAATGTCACACTTTTTATTGTTTATGTACCAATAAGATAACTACATTGCAAATATAATCTATTTTGTTAATATGTTGCGAAAATAACAAATAAAGCACTCATTATTCAGCACGGGATACCTTCATTTACGGCGGTTCCGCGCAACCAAACTATCTCTACGTTCGAACCAATCAAACGTCGTGTTCAAAACCCTGCGTCTGTGATTGGACGAGAGTGCTGTCAGTTTATCATAGTGACCCACCTCACAATGCTGCAGGGTTTGTATCTACTGTAAATAGTCGATCGCGAAGAACATCTTTCTTTATGAAGTATGTTTTTATTTACATATATTCATTCTCATTTACTTTTTTAAATCTTGTTTAGAGCATGTGAGCGTATGATGATGATTTAAGCGCTGTTGTTTACTAGAAAGTTGTGAAGTTTAAGTTAGCAGGTGCGACTGGTTCTTTAATCTACAGCTAATTTTAAACCGAATGTTTATTGATGTGTTTTAAACAGATTTATTGTAATAAATGAATCTTTGACTCTTTCGTTGGGCACTTTCCCTCATTCATAATCCAACCTAATAACGTTACGGTCCTTATGCACCTGCAATCACTTATTCACTAACGTTAAACTTTTTTGAACATTAATACATTCTCCAATTATTATTATTATTATTATTATATTACGGTAAATAAGTTGACATATGTAGTTTTTAAAAAAGATATAGGATGCTGTCTTCACAACTTTTAGGCATTTCTAAATAGTTTGCTGTATTATAAAAACACTTGTTCTGTTCAACCTACAGGCACAATGTTGATTTTATGAAACATCACCACTAACATATTAAAGCCACCATGAGTACAGTCGGTGAAAATCAACTGCAGAGAATAATAAGAGATCTACATGGTACAGACAGCCCTCTTTCTTTTCTCTCTCTCTTTCTCATGTGATGTCTTGAATATCTAAACAGTCATGTGAACTGACTAGCTTGATATTTGCCCAAGATCCTTTAAAGTGACACTGCTGTGCACTCTGCTGTATTGTCATTTAATCACAAAACCTAATATTATGACAATATCGATGTGTTTAGTAAATATTTTAGCTGTTTATGCAGTGTTACATTTACTCATGTGTCCATAACCTGTGACATTTGATACAGTAAGACGACATCCGTTCTGTCAAGATCAATGTTGACAAGTCAATGGTAGAGCATTGAGTTATTATCATTGCAATCGGTCATGGGTTTCAGCCCCACATGTATTAAAAAATGTACACCTTGCATACCTTAGCAAATGCTTAGACTTTGGTGTGAAACACTCATGCTGTAAAAAACTACTGAATGTATTTGGTTGTAGTTATTTCTGCTTATGGGGTGTTGGTGATTATGGACTGTGCGTTATATACTGTACTGTACATACTTTTATTACATTTAGCAGATGCTTTGTTTATCATTATGTGTGTTCCCTTATGGAACCCATGACGTTTGTCCTGCTAACACAATGCTCGTCCAAATGTTTTTTTTGCGCAGATGCAGTTTCTGAGCTGAGCAAAGAACACAGTGAGACGGGAGAGCCCATCACAGACGACAGCCCGAACCTTCACAAGTTCTGCTATAAACTGGAGTATCTGCTGCAAGTATGACACAGTCTTTGAAATATTTATATATATATATATATACACACATACAGGCCAGCTGACAGTCTTGCCTGGGCCTGGGACAAGATAATCTAAGAGTATAATAATAATAATCTACCATCAAAACACAACAAATAGTGGAATTAAAACCATGTTTTTGCTACAAACTTTATAACAGAATTCGAGTGTTTTAAATAACCATATGTGAGCTGATGTGGCTTTGGATCACAAAATGAAACTATAATATAAAGTTATTGTATTCTACAGTGCTAAAGGCTATGTTTATAATCGTTGCATTATAATAAATATACTGTATTGGTTATTAAAATACCAGACATGACTGGAAGAACACAGATAGACCATATATAATCCCAACTGAGTTTATTGTCTTCTTGTTTTAATCTGTCACATTATATTGCATTTTAACACAACTGAATGCTATTTTACATATTATTTGCTCTGTTGTCTATAAAAAAGTGACTAAACAGGACCCAGTAACGACCCACGACCCAGTAACTCCTTGTTTCTTTCTTTGACTGCTGCTAAAAACGCGCCCTGATCTGACAAAATCATCATATATTTACATTGAGGCCGTACTGATGTTGCTCTAGTGTTCTGTGCTTTAGTGTTCTGTGTTTGTAATAAATAAAATAGTAAATAAGGATAACCAGCATGCAGGAAGCTATTTAGTAATGCTAAGGAAAATAAATAGTTTCTTCAGGTTTTATGGGTAAACCACTTTATCGTAAATCATAAATGTGCCTTGTTCATTCAGAGTTTGGGCTGTAACCCTTATGCTGTTTTGTCCAGTTTGACCAAAAGGAGAAGCTTACATTCCTGAGAGCGAGGAAAGACTACTGGGATTATTTCTGTGACTGTTTGGCCAAGATTAAAGGAGCTAATGACGGCATTCGCTTTGTCAAATCAATCCCTGAGGTAAATCCACAACATGAGCCCACACCTCTGCTGGACAACACACATCTTCAGCCAGTGCGTGTTTGGCTCTGCCCTATCTTCTCGTTTTTTTTTCATTGTATATTTATTATATTGGTTTTCTCACATCATGACATTCATTGTCTTCTGCTCCTCTCATATCAGACGCAGCAGGTTGATGTGCTGTGGTTGTTAGACTAGCATTAGCATTGTTCAATAACCAAAGACTTGTAGACATCACTATTGCTTTTGCCCTTGCTTAGGGTTATACATTTAAACCAACCCCAAACCATACAGTAAGCATTACTCATCGGTGTATTGAATGTACTAAGTCATTTCATCCTACAGACATGTGATATGTCATATTTTTGAGGCTTGTTTGATGTACTTTTCTGAGGAATTGGACTTAAGGCATATGATGAAATAGGATCACGGTGACTTACACTGAATGAGGAACCTGAGCAAAAACTAGGAACCAAAATATTGGGATGGACTAAACACCACTCATTGTAGCAACCAGCCTGGGTACCTTGGCAACAGCCTAGCAGCACTCTCCATTGAAAATTAAACTAGTTATTTATTTTCCAAACCATTTTGTGAAAGCAGACTGATCATTGTGTTTCTGTAGTTTTCACAACACAGTCAGGTGAACTCCTTAAGTTGTGTTGCACACAATATATACAGATATGTGTGAACCTGGACCAAGAAACCAGTTATAAGGGTACATTTTTAATGGAAAAGCTTTCCATTAATGTATGGCTTGTTAGGACAGGACGGTATTTGATAAAACTAATTCAAGGGTGCAAATAAATTGAGAAAATCACCTTATAGAGTTGTCTAAAATAAAATTCTTGAAAACACATTACTAATAATAAATATATATTTTTTGATATATTTATGGTAGGAAATTTACAAAATATCTACATGGAACATGATCTTAATTTTTTTATGATTTTTGGCATAAAAAATCAGCTTTTTTTCAGTTGTGACACATATACAAATAAAATACTTTAAATTGACTGTAGCTTTGGATAAAGGCGTATGCGAAATGCATGAATATAAATGTAGAAGATGGCAAAAGTTGGATACAGGGTACCCTTGGGATTTCTACAAAAAAAAAAATTTATAAGAAAAATGTTTTGTAAGTGTCTTGAATCCAGAATGACTTCAGAAATCCAGCATTAACTGCAGTCTGATGTTTCCATCTGCTGTCCTTATGTTCTCTGGTCACCCACTGTAATCCTCCATCTGCTTTCCTGACAGTAGTGTCCAAAAGACAGACATTTGAAATCGCATACTACTGTACTACTTTTGTCAGTATGCATGTAACACTTGAAGTTGAATGTCGTACTGCTTCAGCAAAAATGTGCAGTTTATATCCAGAGCATAATACACAGAATACTGTATCTCACAATGCAATGTGTGTCAAATGAACAAAAGGTAAATCTAGTTAACCTATGTACTTGAGATATTTTAAGTATGTAAATAAATAAATAATGACAATAACTGTCAGATGACAGCATTAAAGCAATTGACTTAAAATTATTATTAAATACCACAAACTGTACTTGTTACCCTTACTGTGCGTTCATAGCAGACGTGAATAAATCAATACATTTGCGTGTAGTTGGACGTTTGAACATTTTAAGTTAACTCACGTAATTCGAGGAGAAAGCAGATTGTCTGACCTCTTCACTTTTTTATTCCTGTTTCTATAAAAATATGAAGATGTGTCGTACAGCTCCGGGTGTCCTCATACAGCGACAAGGATTTTGTCCTCCATTATTGTTTTGTATTTCTGCCTCCGCTTGGTACATCGTAATTAAGATGTTCAGATTTTTCAACACGCGTCAAATGTCCAGGATGCCCAGGATCACGCCGCAGGATGTCTTTGCCTTGACTTAATATGTAAATCACTTTCGCTTAACCCTTCATTCGCGTCTTGTATGAACGGACCATGAGTTTCAGTATATAGTTATCTGCTTATACACAGTATGCAATAAGTAGCAATTTTGAACTTAGCTGACAGATAATGTACTCACTGGGACACTTCACCTTTTTTTTATATTTTACAGCTCCCCTAGAGTAAAACATTAGATTTTTACCATTTTGAAATCCATTCAGCCGATCTCCGGGTCTGGCGCTACCGCTTTTAGCATAGCTTAGCATAATCCATTGAATCTGATTAGACCATTAGCATCATGCTCCTAGCCATATCTAACTAGAAAATCGCAATTTTTAATTTTACGTCGGTCTTAGTACACAATGTAACTACAGAAGAGACAAGTTTTAAATAGGAAAAATATTGAAACATTTTGGTCATTTTTAGCATAATGCTAATGGTCTAATAAGATGCAATGGATTGTGCTAAGTTATGCTAAAAGTGCTACCGCCAGACCCGGAGATCGGCTGAATGGATTCAGAAACGGGAAAAATCTAATGTTTAACTCTAGGTAAGCTGGGAAATGAGCATATTTTCAAAAAAGTGAAGTGTCTCTTTTTAATACTTAAGGTTTGTTTGCAAAAACTTTTTAAATGCTCTAATATAAATAAGGCCTAGTCCTGAATTAACCTAAACCCTGTCTGGGAACCCACCCTTTAATGTCTTATTTAGAAAGTTTACACATTCTCAGATATCATAAAGTAATTGATGTCTTATATAATTTGTTTATTCAATGCTAAACTTTTTCTGTCTAATTTGTGATTTAGCTAAAGACGTCTCTAGGGAAGGGGCGATCTTTCATACGATACTGTCTTGTGCACCAGAGACTGGCAGATACTCTTCAGCAGTGTGTTATGAACTACGAGATCACATGGTAATGTACTATCCTGATGGACGTCCATCTGTATCGTACTTTGTAGAGTGTGATTGCGACATGTTCGTATTTATGCATAATTTGGCATTAAAAACGTAAACAGAAGAAAACATCATGAAGTGAAAGTAGCAGTATGGTTGCACATCAAGTTTTGCCAAACTTGTAAACAATCACTTTGGTAGAAACTGCAACTACTTTTGCTTCTTTAAGTTTGAATTTCGCATGATACTAATGTAAAATGAAAAGAGAAGTTAGCTCTACTAGCACACTTTTAAAGCTTTTAAAGCTTTAGACTAAAAAAAGTCTACAATTAAACATGCATGTATGATTTTAATGCACGGATATGACAACACTGAAATGTATAGTATTAACGCATTAGTGCATATATATTAATGCATATATGTTTTTGTAAAGTGTCTGTTTATGCACACAGTCCCACAATTTCATTTCTCTTCCTTAGCTCGCTTTCATTTCTCTTGAAACAAGTAAAACTTTACTGCTTCCTCTCTTATAGCATGCAGAGATGTAATGTCAGCATTTTTTGTTGTAATACATACCACACAGTTATTGTACCATGCTACCCAAAGACTGCAGATTGACAGGAATGCACAGCAAACATAAAATCTTTTAGAAATAAGGTTTTCATCTGCTTTTTTTATTATCCACAGTACATGGTATTATGAACGCAGTCCATTCCTGAAGTCCCATCTTAACATCGATATCATCAACCATCTGTATGAACTCAATGAGATACAGTTTGATGTAGCATCCAGGGGTCATGACCTTGACTCTGACTGGCCCACCTTTGCCAGGTAATTCATGATGATTAATCCTTTGACAGGTGTATGACCATGGTAATACACAACTAACGTTAAAAGTTTCACGCATAACATTTAGCCAGCAATCTGTGCGTTTCATTGGTTTTTCTACTGAATGAGCAGTTGGCTTTAATAGGACAACGGGGATGGGCTAAAGTGTCTTCCCACATCTAACTCTACATCCCGTGTAATTCATGCCCAGATTATCTTAATAAAACAAATGAGCAAGACAAAGGACATGTTTGTTTTGTGCATGTTACACATACAGGAAGACTCTGGGATCAGCAGTCTCATCTGCCCATGTGTGGAAACCACCCAGTCGCTGCTCCAGTGTCAACAGTCTGGCCAGCAGTTACTCACAGGTTCGTTGCCACATTAGACACTCTTAAAACCTTTGATTTTCTTTCTTCGTCCTCTCAGTTTTGATCTCTGTGTGGAGCACTGGCTTTAAGCAGACTCATATTAAATAAATAAATATTATTTTTGAGGTAAAAATACTAACATGCCTAGACTTTTGCAGAGTACTGTATTTAAAGTTTCCTTTGTTACCATCACTGATTTGACATCGTAATTAATCCAAAAATACTAATAGTTTAATAACAATCAGTATCAACAATAGACCAATCTGAGAAAATGTTTGTTTGATGTGCTTATATTGGGTTACATTTTCTAGCTACTAGAATGCTGTTGTATAGTCACTGTCTATAAACGTCAATCTGGCATTTTCCTTCCTGCAGCAACCTCAGGAGTTTATTTCAGGCCAGGATTTCAGTTCCAGTCTTCTAGGGGATTTGGGGGAGTTGGGGGAGCTCTCCTGTAATGCTTCTGAGGACCTCCGCATTGAGCTTGACCAGTCTGAGCTGAAACAACAGGAGCTCCTGAAGAAGATCCAGCTGCTCACCAAAGAATCAACTGATCTGAGGGCTGTGATCAAGGATCTAGAGGACCAGCTTTTGGCTTTTAAAAGTTCAAATCAAGATAAGGAAAGAGGGCAGTCCATAAGCTCAGCTGGGGCTGAGCAGGAGGTGTTTAAGGCTGTCAGAGAGTGCACTGATCGTCTCCATACCACCACACAGGAACTGGAGGCTATCCGAGTTCAAGAGGCTTCGGAACGCAACTTAGAAACCAAGCTGAACATCGCAGAAAGCAGGAACATGGAGCTGCTGACGAAGCTTGACGGAGCTTTAAGTGAAAAAGAACAGCAGGCCGCCAGCTACTGCGACTCTGCCTGGAAAATCCAAGAGGTCCTGACCAAACTAAAGGAAGCTGAACAAGAAAGGACTGAGTTAAAACGAGAAAAAGATAACTGTTCCAGACTGGCTGAGCGACTTGGTCAGGAGTTGAAGCAACAGGAGGTGAAACTAAAGGAGGTGGAAAGTAAACTTGAGGCATGTACTGCATCTGTCAAGAAGGAACGAGCAGACAAAACGCAACAGGCTGATGAGATGCAGATGACCATAAAAAGCCTTCAGGGTGCACTCTCACTCCAGGAGCGTGAAGCGGGTAACCTCAACACACAACTACAGGACTTGCAGAGTGCACTAGAAGACAAAGAGTCCAAGCTGGAGGAGCTGAAGAGGAGGACGCAAGAGGGGCTGCAACAGAGAAGTGCACTTAAGGAGCAACTTAAGGAGAAGGAGACAGAGCTACTCAACAACACTCAGAAGGTCCGGAAACTAGAGAAGAACAACCAGCAATTGGCAGCAGACAGTCAGAGCTGGCAAGCACAAGCCAAGAAGCTGGAGGAGTACAAAAACCAGTGCACAAGTTTAATGGAGATCAACGCCAAGCTGATCCAAACTGTTAAAAGAAACGAAGAAAGCAGCAAGGAGCTGGCCCAAACCAATGCTGCTCTACAGAGAGAGCTGATTACAGCACAGACATCAGAAGCTCAGTTGAGAACCAGATTGGAGTCTGCTGGATTGACAGTGGATAACCAACACCTAGAAAACTACATATCGAATGGCCAGGTGAAGAATGAGAAAACAGAGGTGGCATTGACGAAGTTGGAAACTGAGCACAAAGAACAGGCAGCAGATGGAAAAGAAAAGAGTATACCAAAGTTGGAAGAACTAGACGGTGCTGCAGATGCCAAAGAGAACAATATTTCTTGTAGTCACCTACAGGAGACCAAAGAATCCTCAAGCTCTGATAATAGAGAGTCCACTTCTAGGTTGGCTCTAGCTGAGGCCCAACTGGAGCTCAACATGAAGGAAGTTTGTAGACTTCAGGAGGAGGTTTTGGAGCTCAGGGCACAGCTGTTGGTGAGCTCAGAGGAGAGAGTGAAGATCCAGGCTCTGCAAGAGGTAACAGAAACCTCTAGAGAAGACCTTCAGGCTCAGACGGAGCAACTTAAGACTCAGTTGGAAGAACTAAAACACAGACACGTAGAGGAACTTCTGCGTTGCCAAGAAAGAGAAGGAGCCCTGGTAAAGGAAAGGGATACGGGGGCCAAAACCCAAGAGAGACTCCAGACGGAGATGAATACCATGTGGGAAGAGCTTCAAGTGTTGAAGAAACACAGTGACACACTGATGCTTGAGAACGGAGAGGCTCGTGAGGCCCTACACAGAGCCAACACAGAAACAGCAGAGCTTGGGGTTCACGTCTGCATGCTGAAGGGGCAAAACGAGGAGGCTAAGCTGAGATGGGAGGAGCTCTCTACTAAACTGGAGGAGCAGCAGAAGGCAGCACAGGAGGAGGTGCGAAGTTTGAGTGAATCTGTGGAAGCCATGAGTAAAGATAATGCAAGACTCCAAGAGCAGCTTAAGCAGACTGAGGGACTCCCAAAAAACATGCAGGAATTGCAGGAGCAACTTGAACAGGCCAAAGAAGAAGTCAAGAGCCTTCAGGAGATCCGACAACAAGAAATGGACACTCTGAAGTCCCAGCTGAGCGATGAAGCTGCACAACACGAAATCCAAGTGCAGGTAATGGAGGTCAACATTTCTCATAAATGGAAGCACAATTAATTTTTTGACAACCTTTTTTCAAAGGTCTTACTGTATTGCAAGGTGCAACTTTATAGGAATCACGGTCCTGGGTTATTTTTGCATGTGCATCAGTAATGCCAGCCGCTACAACATTTATTAATCCATAGATGATTGTACCACGCGCATAAGTGCATTAGGTTTGGGTTTAACTGCTTTTTCCATTGTCTTTGTGAAGGGTCTAAATGAAGAACTGGATGAACTGAGAAAGAAGCTGGATATTGAACTTGAGAAAGTGTCAAGTCTTGACTCCAAAGTGTCAGAGCTGGAGGTATTATGATCATGTCATCATACTCTTGATGGATGTTAAGGATTCTTTTGCATTTATGCATTTGGCAGATGCTTTTATCCAATCCAAAGTAACCTACAGTGCATTCAATCTGTAAAATGTTACCTTTGACCCCAATGAACTTTTAAAGCAGACCCTGTTGGGCTAATGAACAAATAGTTTGAGCAAAATAATTATTTCTAATTACTAAATTCATTGAACATTGATGCCATAACAATTATCATGACTCACTTATCATAAATTGATGCTGAACGAAATTACAAGATTAGAAGTCTTTAGGCTACACTGAAAAAAATGCTGGGTTATTTTCAACCCAGCGTTTGAGTCAACAAGAGACGATCCAAGCCTGTTGGGTTGTAATTAGTGATGCATCGATGTATCGGCCGTCGATATTTATCGGCCGATTTTTGATGAAAACCATCGGCATATCGGCAATAGCACGAGAAAGGCCGATACCGATTGTTTATTAATTAACTGCATAAAAAAATCCATTATATGTAAAAAAAAAAAATGAGTTAATGTTGTTAATAAAATAAATGCTGAATAGCAAAAAACACCTTTTGAAGGTTGTCATGTTGTCTTATTATATTTGTTTTAGCTTAATTTGTGCCTCTCTTATTATGTTGGTCAGTCGAATGTTAATTAGATCCAATCCATGTTTAGTTAAAATATTTGATTCAGAAATAAACTAGCTAATAGACCAACTGTATAGGATTGTATACAAGTGTTTAATATCGGTATCGGCATCGGTATCGACCAGAAGTTGTCTGTTTAAATCGGTATCGGCCCCAAAAAATCCTATCGGTGCATCCCTAGTTGTAATTTAACCTACGCAAAGGTGTTGTTTTAACCCATTGTTGGGTCAAATATAAACATTTTCTGTGTTATTTTAACCCAACGTCTGGGCTCGTCCCTTTTTGACCCAGTGCTGGGTTGAAAATAACCCAGTATTTTTTTGAGTGTACATGTGGGATTCTTTCTCATGTATGTTTGTGTTTTAAAGTCTGTCAACAGCGACTACAGTCAGATGATTAAAAAGAACGACACCCTCATCGGCAATTCTGAAACCATTATTAATCAGAAAGAGGAACAGATAAAAACCCTCAGAGAGAACTTATCCAGGTAAGAGATTTTCTGTACTTCTTTTCAGGGAGTCCAGAACTGTAAACAAATAACCGCAATGTGCATCAGAATCGGAATGAGGTTTATTTGCCAAGTGTGCACACACACAAGTTATTTGTTGTGGTTTTTTACAGGAGCTCTGGGTACATACATACATATATACATATATGACAAGAAAGAGGAACATTAAAACAATTGAAGGAAAAATATACATCTAGGAACTTGCATTATGTATTGTATATACAGCTGTTAAATAAATATGTGAATATATGTATTTATTTACGTAAAAAACACTTATTGACTTGTTCAGTAGTATTCAGGATGGTAATGCTGTGTTAATTGTTCATGCTGGAGATCATGTCTAGATGTTCTAGTGCACAGATATCTGTACTGTACATCAATAAAAGGATTCATTTCACAATCTGCTGGGCTTACTGAATGCTTATTGGTCTGTTCTCTGGCTTTCTATCAGAGCTGAGGAGCAGTTGGCTCTTGCCCAGCAGTCCTGTCATGAGCTGGGTGTGAACTTGAGCAGAAGTGCGATGGAGAAGCAAACCCTTGAGCTGAGGATGTCTGCTGAGATAGATGACCTTTACCGCACCAAGAGGAACCTGGAAGAGCGACTTATTGAACTTATAAGGTGTCGGCTTCTGTGCCTTCCTAGTGTGACCTGGATACTGTAGTCACATTTTAATCTAAACACATATATTCTTTTCCTATAACTTATATTTAAAGGAAAGGCCTTTGAATCTGCTTAATAGTTAAAAAATTGTTCTTCACTTTGCATTTAACTATCTGCATTCTAACTTTGCTTATGTATTTCATATAAACGTTTCTCTTCCTATTCAAACATAGCTTTCCTCAGACCAAATGTTATTTGTTGTACATTACTTTGGATAATAGGATCTGCTTCATAAACACATGCAAATGTAACTGTTTTGTATAACTTCTGTGTAGGGAAAAAGATGCATTGTGGCAGAAGTCGGATGCGCTGGAGTTTGAGCAGAAACTGAGGGCAGAAGAACAAACAGACCGAGACGTCACATACTGTCTTACCTGCCGTAGCCAATTTGGCTGGACCCTGCGCAAATACAACTGCGGGTAATAAAATTGTTTTTACAGAGCATAGTTTTTTGTGATCAAATACAGCTAGATGCATTTGTAAATGTGTTCTTGTTTTTTTCTGTGCTATTTCTTTAAAGGATTATTCCACTTTCATAAAAATCTGATAATTTACTCACCCTCATGTCATCCAAGATGTTTATGTCTTTCTTTGTTCAGTCATAAAGAAATTATGTTTTTTAGAGGATTTTTCTCCATATAGTGGACTTTAGTGGACCTCAACAGTTTAAAGTTTTAATGCAGCTTCAAAGGGTTCTAAACGATCCACAACAATGCTTAACCCTAATAAGACCCTTGGGGTCAATCCTACCCCCAAGCCACTTTTTTTTAGTTTAAAAACGTGGTTCCCTTCATCTCAGTGGAATAAGATTTTGTGACTTTTCCAGATTATCTGTCGAAATTCATATAAAAAAACTGGGCTTGATTCGGTTGTTCTAAAGAGGTGTAAAAAATTTACTTAATTAGTCCCTTTGGGGGTAAAAATGCATTCAAAATGCATTTCAAAAACTACAAAAAATTCTACTATTTTTATTTTTAATGTCCTTTCTAATGTTTATATAAACATAAATTCACAATTTTTTTTTACTAAAGTACTGATGTTGAGCAGCTGGCCACATCCAGTAAAATGAATGGGTCTCTATGGGCATCTGGTGGTCAAAATGATTTATTTCCTAAACTGTAATTCTTTTATGTTTTTTTCTAAACGCCAAATGGCTGAATTCAACACATAACATCTAGATCAATATCTAAAAACAATTTAAATAAAATTTAGATCATAATTTATGTGAATCTTTCATAAAAATTTGATATTTTTCAGGCAAGCTAATGGTGTAGTTGAGGAATTGAGTGGTAAACGGGTATAAAAGTACTTCATATCTCCCAAAACACAGTATTAATGTATAGATGGAAAGTAAATGCAAAAAATTATATATTATTTGTATCATTAAAACGTATATGTTTTTTGTAATCACTCTTTTAATCTCTGGGGTCATTTTTAATCCGCGGAACTATAACGTATACAGGAAAATCAGGTTTTATGAAAAATACGGTATTACGTAATCATATCGAAAGGTCAAGCATGACGTATGCCACCGCTCTTGTGTTTACATGTGTGGAGAAAGAGGGCCACTAGTAAGCCGCTCATGTCTATGTCTCATTTCCTTATGTCACATGTGACCTTTCAACGTGATTAAGTAATAAGGTTGCGCTGCCGCATCATACAGCTTGTGCAAGACGAGGTTTTGTTGTTTAGAAGTACAATTGTTGTATTTTTTTGGGAGATGATGTTTTTGCTAGATAAGACCCTTATGCCTCGGTTGGGATCGTTTGGAGCTCTTTGAAGCTCCGTCGAAACTGCAGTTTTAAACTGCATTGAAACTGTAAACTGTTGAGGTTCACTATATGGAGAAAAATCCTGGAATGTTTTCCACAAAAAACTTAATTTCTTCTCGACTGAACAAAGAAAGACATAAACATCTGGGATAACATCGGGTGAATAAATTATCAAAATTTTTTATGAAAGTGGAGTCACATAAACAGAGATTTTTGTACATATCACACCACAGGCTTTTTACAGTTTCTTGCTTTGGAAGTAATGAAGTCAGTGGTGATGGGACATCACATTTATATAATGTGTTTTAGGATATGCAGTCGTCCCTTCTGTTACAACTGCTGCAGTCATGTTGCGAGTGCTCAGCAGGGCGGCCCCAAAGTGCGATGCTGTAAAGACTGCTTTACTCACAACAGCAACCCACAAGTGGAATCGAGTACTCCCAAATCAAGTCCAACCAGAACCAGCAGACCTGGTGTCAAATGTGAGAGAACAAAAATATTATTTTGAAAATATATTATTGTTATGCACTTTAACACTGTGTGATCCATGCCACGAATACCAAATTATTAAAATAATGACATATATAACTATTTAAATATGACTTATATAATCATCCATAGATGGTACTTTAGGATATGAAACAGTGAATAAATGACTCACTGAACAGAAGTGAGTCATGTATCTGTGTGTGGATCACAGGCTGTAATTTTGTGTGTTTTCCACAAAGGGGAGCCGAAGTCTCCTCAGCCGGACGATGCAGCGTTTGACGTGATCTCAGAAGATGAAGTGAGCTCAGTCCACGACAGTTCACTGTACACCACCGCACTGTCCTCGGAGTCAGAACAACTGTAAGATACACACCAACACAATCTTCCTATCATTAGTTTGAATTACAAGAGCATTTTTGTGTTATCCTCACAATGTAACAAGTCAGGTTATTCTTCATTGTGAGAATAATATGTAGGTCAACCCAGCACACATAAATGCATTTCCTTCTTGTTAGCACAAATCCTCTCCACTAATTTAAATGTAAACATAACACATCAAACTAAACTAGATATGCAATTCCCAAGGAATTACCAGTGCATGAAAATGCAAAAAGCTGATTGACAGAAATGTAAAAGAAATTTAGTCTAGTAGTTTACCTGGCTGTTGACATGTTTAAGTGTGAAGCTAGCATGATTTTAAAAAGTTATCCTGATGAAATATGATGCTAGCATGATTAGCATGATTCAGCATGACGTTAGCATGATGCTAGCATGATTAGCATGAAGCTAGCATGACTAGCATGATGCTAGCATGATTAGCATGAAGCTAGCATGATGTTAGCATGATTAGCATGAAGCTAGCATGATGCTAACATGATTAGCATGAAGTTAACATGATGTTAGCATGATTAGCATGAAGCTAACATGATGCTAACATGATTAGCATGATGCTAGCATGATTAGCATAATGCTAGCATGAAGCTAGCACGATGCTAGCATGATTAGCATGAAGCTAGCACGATGCTAGCATGATTAGCATGAAGCTAGCACGATGCTAGCATGATAAGCATGAAGCTAGCACGTTGCTAGCATGATTAGCATGAAGCTAGCACGATGCTAGCATGATTAGCATGAAGCTAGCATAATGTTATCATGATAAACACGAAGCTAGCATGATTAGCATGAAGCTAACATGATGCTAGCATGATTACCATGAAGCTAGCATGACTAGCATGAAGCTAGCATGATGCTAGCATGATTAGCATGAAGCTAGCATGATGTTAGCATGATTACCATGAAGCTAGCATGATTAGCATGAAGCTAACATGATGCTAGCATGATTACCATGAAGCTAGCATGATTAGCATGAAGCTAGCATGATGCTAGCATGATTAGCATGAAGCTAGCATGATGTTAGCATGATTACCATGAAGCTAGCATGAAGCTAGCATGATTAACATGACGTTAGCATAATGTTAGCATGATTAGCATGAAGCTAGCATGAAGCTAGCATGATTAGCATGAAGCTAGCATGATGCTAGCATGATTAGCATGAAGCTAGCATGATTAGCATGAAGCTAGCATGATTAGCATGAAGCTAGCATGATGCTAACATGATTAGCATGAAGTTAGCATGATGCTAGCATGATTAACATGAAGCTAGCATGATGTTAGCATGATTAGCATGAAGCTAGCATGATGCTAACATGATTAGCATGATGCTAGCATGATTAGCATGATGCTAGCATGATTAGCATGATGCTAGCATGAAGCTAGCACGATGCTAGCATGATTAGCATGAAGCTAGCACGATGTTAGCATGATTAGCATGAAGCTAGCACGATGTTAGTATGATTAGCATGAAGCTAGCATGATGTTATCATGATTAGCATAAAGCTAACATGATGTTAGTATGATTAGCATGAAGCTAGCATCATTTGCATGAAGCTAACATGATGCTAACATGATTACCATGAAGTTAGCATGAAATTAGCATGATCCTAGCATTATTAGCATGATGCTAGCATGATTAAGATGATGCTAGCATGATTAGCATGAAGCTAGCATGATTTAGCATGAAGCTAACAAGATTTAACATGAAGCTAGCATGATTTAACATTAAGTTAGCAAGATTTATTATTAAATTAGCATAAAGCTAGCATGAAACTAGCACGAAGCTAGCATGACTTAGCATGAAGCTAGCATGAAGCTAATATGACCCAAAGACCCGACCCCCATGTCTCTATGATGTCCGGATCCAGAGATATAAGGCTTTGTTTATTATGTTGCTAGGCTGCTCATATTTGGTTGCTAGGGGCGTGGCTTAATAACCTCAATAAGTATGGTGAGAGACTGATTGGATGCCTGAGTAAAATGAGCCCACCCCCATGTCTCTGTGACACTGTGCTGCAAAGATATCCATCTGGGCATTTTATAATGGCAGTCTATGGGAGATGTTGCTAGGGTGCCCAAAATGGTTGCTAGGGGCGTGGCTTGATAGCTCAATAAGGATCCTAAGGGACTGATTGGATGCCTGAGTAAAATGAGCCCACCCCCATGTCTCTATGACACTGCGCTGCAAAGATATCCCATTCGGGACGTTTTTAGTTACTTATATGGGCATGATTCCTGCCCCATTATAAGTCTATGGGGAAATTTGGGGACCTCTTACACCCCAGGGGTACAACTTACACCCCATTCTGAGGTATGTTCTTACAGAGCCTGCCAGCCTCTTCAAATGTGGCAAGTCACAAGTTTCTGTGAAATCCTAGGTCTGAGCTACGACTCGTCAAAGTTTGTCGCAATGTTAAGTCTATGGGATTTTTCGGCTGCTTTTTCGCCCCTGGGGCGTAGACCGTACCCCCGATTGCTTATAAAAGTCATAGCACACTATTCCCGAATAGTCCGCACGTTTGAGAGTTTGAATGAAGTTTCTAAGTTAAACGGTTCGAGCCGTATTAATTGCGGAAATTTGGTTGGAAGAATAATAATAATAATAATAATAACTAGATATTAAAGTTTGAAGACAAACTTTATGTTGGCTTGAAAAAGCGTAGCCTGAACGTTTAAAACGGTTTGATAGAAGTTTAGTTTAGTAGGCTATCTGGCTGTTGGTATGTTTAGGTATGAAGGTAGCATGATTTAGCATGATTTATCATGAAGCCAACATGATAAACATGAAGCTAGGATGATTAGCATGATGCTAGCATGATTAACATGAAGCTAGCATGATGCTAGCATGATTAGCATTAAGTTAGCATGATTAGCATGATGCTAGCATGATTAGCATGAAGCTAGCATGATGTTAGCATGATTAGCATGAAGCTAGCATGATGCTAGCATGATTAGCATGAAGCTAGCATGATTAGCATGAAGCTAGCATGATGTTAGCATGATTAACATGAAGCTAACATGATGTTAACATGAAGCTAGCATGATGCTGGCATGATGTTAGCATGATTAGCATGAAGCTAGCATGATGTTAGCATGATTAGCATGAAGCTAGCATGATGTTAGCATGATTAGCATGAAGCTAGCATGATGTTAGCATGATTAGCATGAAGCTAGCATGATGCTAGCATGATTAGCATGAAGCTAGCATGATGCTAGCATGATTAGCATGAAGCTAGCATGATGCTAGCACGATTAGCATGAAGCTAGCATGATGCTAGCATGATTAGCATGAAGCTAGCATGATGCTAGCATGATTAACATGATTAGCATGATTAGCTTGAAGCTAGCATGATGCTAGCATGATTAGCATGAAGCTAGCATGAAGTTAGCATGATGGTAGCATGATTAGCATGAAGCTAGCATGTTGCTAACATGATTAGCATGAAGCTAGCATGATGTTAACATGATTAGCATGAAGCTAGCATGATGCTAGCATGATTAGCATGAAGCTAGCATGATGCTAGCATGATTAACATGAAGCTAGCATGATGCTAGCATGATTAGCATGAAGCTAGCATAATGCTAGCATAAAGCTAGCATGTTGCTAGCATGATTAGCATGAAGCTAGCATGATGCTACCATGATTAGCATGAAGCTAGCATGATGTTAACATGATTAGCATGAAGCTAGCATGATGCTAGCATGATTAGCATGAAGCTAGCATGAGGCTAGCATGATTAGCATGAAGTAAGCATGAGGTTAGCATGATTAGCATGAAGCTAGCATGATTTAACGTGAAGCTAGCATGATTAGCATGATGCTAACATGATTAGCATAACGCTAACACTATTTAGCGTGCAGCTAACAAGATTTAACATGAAGTTAGCAAGATTTATTATGAAATTAGCATAAAGCTAGCATGAAACTAGCATGAAGCTAGTATGACTTAGCATGGAGCTAGCTTGAAGCTAACATGACCCAAAGACCCAACCCCCATGTCTCTATGATGTTCAGACCAAGAGATATAAGGCTTTGTTTATTATGTTGCTAGGGTGCTCAAATTTGGTTGCTAGGGGCGTGGCTTAATGCCTCAATAAGAATCCTATTAAGACTGATTGGATGCCTGAGTAAAATGAGCCCACCCCTATGTCTCTATGACACTCTGGTGTAAAGATATCCATCTGGGCTTTTTATAATGGTAGTCTATGGGAGATGTTGCTAGGGTACCCAAAATTGTTGCTAGGGGCGTGGCTAAATAGCTTTGGGGCGATCCTAAGAGACTGAAAGGATGACTGCGTAAAATGAGCCCACCCCCATGTCTCTACGACAGTCTAAAGTAAAGATATTCCATCTGGGACGCTTTTATTCCCTTATATGGGCATGTTTCCTGCCCCATTATAAGTCAATGGGAAATTTTGGGGGCCTCTTACACCCCAGGGGAATAGCTTACACCCCATTGTGATGTATGTTCTTACAGAGCCTGTCAGCCTCCTTAAATGTGGTAAGCCACAAGTTTCTACAAGTTTCTCACTCAGAGCTATGACCCGTCAAAGTTTGTCTCAATGATAAGTCAATGGAAATTTTGGGGTGTTCGAGCCCCCCGTTTAGGAATTCGGAAGGTCCCATCAGTTAGAAAAGATATAGCACACTAAGTCAGACCAGTCTGAAGGTCCGTGGAAAATTTGGTGCATGTAGCTTGAAAGCCCTAGGACGAGTTAGTGTTTATAATTTTGGGGGGATAAGAAAGAATAATAATAATAACTAGATAGAAAAGTTTGAAGACAAACTTTATGTTGGCTTGACAAAGCCTGGCCTAAATGTTTAAAACAGTTTGAAAGAAACTTAAAACAAGTTTAGTTTAGTAGTCTAACTTTCCGTAAACATGATTTAACAAAAAGTTAGCATGTTAACATGATTTAGCACTAAGTTAGCATGACGTTAACATGATTTAGCACTAAGTTAGCATGATGTTAACATGAATTAGCATGAGTTAGCATGATGCTAACATGAATTAACATGAAGCTAGCATGATGCTAACAAGAATTAGCATGAAGCTAACATGATGCTAACATGAATTAGCATGAAGCTAGCATGATGCTAACATGAATTAGCATGAAGCTAGCATGATGCTAACATGCATTAGCATGAAGCTAGCATGAAGCTAGCATGATGTTACCATGAATTAGCATGAAGCTAGCATGAAGCTAACATGAATTAGCATGAAGCTAACATGAAGCTAACATGAATTAGCATGAAGCTAGTACGAAGCTAACATGAATTAGCATGAAGCTAGCACGATGCTAACATAAATTAGCATGAAGCTAGCACGAAGCTAACATGAATTAGGATGAAGCTAGCACGATGCTAACATGAATTAGCATGAAGCTAGCATGATGCGAACATGAATTAGCATGAAGCTAGCACGAAGCTAACATGAAGCTAGCACGATGCTAACATGAATTAGCATGAAGCTAGCACGAAGCTAACATGAATTAGCATGAAGCTAACATGAATTAGCATGAAGCTAGCATGATGCTAACATGAGTTAGCATGAAGCTAGCATGAAGCTAACATGAATTAGCATAAAGCTAGCATGATGCTAACATGAATTAGCATGAAGCTAGCATGATGCTAACATGAATTAGCATGAAGCTAGCATGAAGCTAACATGAATTAGCATGAAGCTAGCACGAAGCTAACATGAATTAGCATGAAGCTAGCACGATGCTAACATGAATTAGCATGAAGCTAGCACGAAGCTAACATGAATTAGGATGAAGCTAGCACGATGCTAACATGAATTAGCATGAAGCTAGCATGAAGCTAACATGAATTAGCATGAAGCTAGCATGAAGCTAACATGAATTAGCATGAAGCTAGCACGAAGCTAACATGAATTAGCATGAAGCTAGCACGATGCTAACATGAATTAGCATGAAGCTAGCACGAAGCTAACATGAATTAGGATGAAGCTAGCACGATGTTAACATGAATTAGCATGAAGCTAGCATGATGCGAACATGAATTAGCATGAAGCTAGCACGAAGCTAACATGATGCTAACATGAATTAGCATGAAGCTAGCATGATGCTTAAATGAATTAGCATGAAGCTAGCATGGTGCTAACATGATGTTAACATGAAGCTAACATGAAGCTAACATGAATTAGCATGAAGCTAGCATGAAGCTAACATGAATTAGCATGAAGCTAGCATGATGCTAACATGAATTAGCATGAAGCTAGCATGATGCTAACATGATGGTAACATGAATTAGCATGAAGCTAGCATGATGCTAACATGAATTAGCATGAAGCTAACATGATGCTAACATGAATTAGCATGAAGCTAGCATGATGCTAACATGAATTAGCATGAAGCTAGCATGATGCTAACATGAATTGGTATGAAGCTAACATGATGCTAACATGATTTAGCATGAAGTTAGCAAGATTTATTATGAAATTAGCATGAAGCTAGCATGAAACTAGCATGAAGCTCGTATGACTTAGCATGAAGCTAGCATGAAGCTAACATGGCCAAAAGACCCAACCCCCATGTCTCTATGATGTTCAGATCCAGAGATATAAGGCTTTGTTTATTATGTTGCTAGGGTGCTCATATTTGGTTGCTAGGGGCGTGGCTTAATAGCTCAATAAGAATCCTAAGAGACTGATTGGATGCCTGAGTAAAATGAGCCCACCCCCATGTCTCTATGACACTGTGCTGCAAAGATATCCATCTGCACACTTTATAATGGCAGTCTATGGGATATGTTGCTAGGGTGCCCAAAAATGGTTGCTAGGGGCGTGGCTTAATAGCTCTGGGGTGATCCTAAGAGACTGATTGGATGCCTGAGTAAAATGAGCCCACCCCCATGTCTCTGTGACACTGTAAAGCGAAGATATTCCATCTGGAACGTTTTTATTCCCTTATATGGGCATGTTTCCTGCCCCGTTATAAGTCAATGGGGAATTTTGGGTGCCTCTTACACCCCAGGGGTACAGCTTACACCCCATTGTGAGGTATGTTCTTACACAGCCTGTCAGCCTCCTTAAATGTGGTAAGCCACAAGTTTCTACAAGTTTCTCACTCGCAGCTATGACCCGTCAAAGTTTGTCCAATGTTAAGTCAATGGGACTTTCGGAATTTTGATGTCCCGTTTTAGGAATTCTATAAGTCGGATCCCTTTGAAAAGATATAGCCCGCTTCGTCAGACCAGTTTGAATGTCCGTGGAAAATTTGGTGAATGTAGCTTGAAAGCTGTAGGACGAGTTAGCTGCAGAAAAATAGTCTCAGAAGAATAATAATAATAATAATAATAAGTTTAAATGCAATATCAGTATGTTGGCTTTGTCAAGCCAACATAATAAGTTTAAAAGCAATAACAATATGTTGGCTTTTTCAAGCCAACATAATAAAAAGCCCAGTAAGAACAGTACAGCGCATTTTCAATGCACTGTAACTAGATAGAAAAGTTCGTCGGAACAAACTTTATGTTGGCTTGAGAAAGCCTAGTCTGAGAGTAGAGTTTGACAACTTAGCATGAAGCTATCATTATTTAAGATAAAGCTAGCATGATTTAACATGAAGCGAACATGATTTAGCATGAAGCTAGCATGATTTAGCATGAAGCTAGCATGAAGCTAGCATAATTTAACATGAGGCTAGCATGATGCTAGCATGATTAGCATAAAGCTAGCATGATGCTAGCATGATTAGCATGAAGCTAGTATGATGCTAGCATGATTAGCATGATGCTAGCATGATTAGCATGAAGCTAGCATGATGCTAGCATGATTAGCATGATGCTAACATGATTAGCATGAAGCTAGCATGATTAGCATGAAGCTAGCATGATTAGCATGAAGCTAGCATGATGTTAACATGATTAGCATGAAGCTAGTATGATTAGCATGAAGCTAGCATGATGCTAGCATGATTAGCATGAAGCTAGCATGAAGTTAGCATGATTAGCATGAAGCTAGCATGATGCTAGCATGATTAGCATGAAGCTAGCATGAAGTTAGCATGATTAGCATGAAGCTAGCATGAAGCTAGCATGATGCTAGCATGATTAGCCTGAAGCTAGCATGATGTTAGCATGATTAGCATGATGCTAGCATGATTAGCATGAAGCTAGCATGAAGATAGCATGATTAGCATGAAGCTAGCATGATGTTAGCATGAAGCTAGCATGATGTTAGCATGATTAGCATGAAGCTAGTATGATTAGCATGAAGCTAGCATGATGTTAGCATAATTAGCATGAAGCTAGCATGAAGCTAGCATGATGTTAGCATGATTAGCATGAAGCTAGCATGATGTTAGCATGATTAGCATGAAGTTAGCATGATGCTAGCATGATTAGCATGAAGCTAGCATGATGTTAGCATGATTAGCATGAAGCTAGTATGATTAGCATGAAGCTAGCATGATGTTAGCATAATTAGCATGAAGCTAGCATGATTAGCAGGAAGCTAGCATGAAGCTAACATTTATTGCGTTGCTAGGGTACTAAGTTTGGTTGCTAGGGAGAAAATTGCCATCCCATAATGATCACCCTTCAAGCCACAAGTAAAACGGTCCAACCCCCGTGTCTCTACAATGTTCTGATGCGGAGATATAAGGCTTTGTTTATTACGTTGCTAGGGTACTAAGTTTGGTTGCTAGGGAGAAAATTGGCATCCCATAATGATCACACTTCAAGCCACAAGTAAAACGGTCCAACCCCCGTGTCTCTACAATGTTCTGATGCGGAGATATAAGGCTTTGTTTATTCCGTTGCTAGGGTACTAAGTTTGGTTGCTAGGGAGAAAATTGGTATCCCATAATGATTACACTTCAAGCCACAAGTAAAACGGTCCAACCCCTGTGTCTCTACGATGTTCAGATCCAGAGATATAAGGCTTTGTTTATTATGTTGCTAGGGTCTTCATATTTTGTTGCTAGGGGCGTGGCTTAATACCTCAATAAGAATCCCAAGAGACTGATTGGATGCCTGAGTAAAATGAGCCCACCCCTATGTCTCTATGACACTCTGGTGCAAAGATATCCATCTGGGCTTTTTATAATGGTAGTCTATGGGAGATGTTGCTAGGGTACCCAAAATTGTTGCTAGGGGCGTGGCTTAATAGCTCTGGGGTGATCCTAAGAGACTGATTGGATGCTTGAGTAAAATTAGCCCACCCCCATGTCTCTAAGACACTCTAAAGTGAAGATATTCCATCTGGGACGCTTTTATTCCCTTTTATGGGCATGTTTCCTGCCCCATTATAAGTCAATGGGAAATTTTGGGGGCCCCTTACACCCCAGGGGTACAGCTTACACCCCATTGTGAGGTATGTTCTTACAGAGCCTGTCAGCCTCCTTAAATGTGGTAAGCCACAAGTTTCTACAAGTTTCTCACTCGCAGCTATGACCCGTCAAAGTTTGTCTCAATGTTAAGTCAATGGAAATTTTGGGGTGTTTCAGCGCCCCGTTTAGGAATTCGGAAGGTCCCATCAGTTAGAAAAGATATAGCAACTCGAGTCAGATCAGACCGAAGGTATGTCCAAAGTTTGATGGCTGTAGCTTGAAAGCTCTAGGACGAGTTAGAGTTAGAAATTTTAGTCTCAGAAGAAAAAGAATAATAATAATAACTAGATAGGTAGATTTCCTGAAGAAAATGTGAGTGGTGCTTGCCGTGGCAAAATTCTGGGGACCATATATGATTATACTCCAAGCCAAAAGTTAAACGATCCAACTCCCGTGTCTGTACGATGTTCTGATGTGGAGATATAAGGCTGTGTTTATCCGGTTGCTAGGGTACTGTATTTGGTTGCTAGGGAAAAATTTGGCATCCCATAATGATTACACTCTGAGTCACGAGTCATACGGTCCAACCCCCGTGTCTCAACGATGTTCTGGTGCAGAGATATAAGGCTTTGTTTATTCGGTTGCTAGGGTACTGTATTTGGTTGCTAGGGAAAATTTTGACATCCCATAATGATTACACTCTGAGTCACGAGTCAAACGGTCCAACCCCCGTGTCTCTACGATGTTCTGATGCGGAGATATAAGGCTTTGTTTACTCTGTTGCTAGGGTACTGTATTTGGTTGCTAGGGAAAAAATTGGCATCCCATAATGATTACACTCTGAGTCACGAGTCAAACGGTCCAACCCCCATGTCTCTACGATGTTCTGATGCGGAGATATAAGGCTTTGTTTACCCTGTTGCTAGGGTACTGTATTTGGTTGCTAGGGAAAAAATTGGCATCCCATAATGATTACACTCTGAGTCACGAGTCAAACGGTCCAACCCCCATGTCTCTACGATGTTCTGATGCTGAGATATAAGGCTTTGTTTACTCTGTTGCTAGGGTACTATATTTGGTTGCTAGGGAAAAAATTGGCATCCCATAATGATTACAATCTGAGTCACGAGTCAAACGGTCCAACCCCCGTGTCTCTACGATGTTCTGATGCTGAGATATAAGGCTTTGTTTACTCTGTTGCTAGGGTACTATATTTGGTTGCTAGGGAAAAAATTGGCAGACCATAATGATTACACCCTGAGTCACGAGTCAAACGGTCCAACCCCCATGTCTCTACGATGTTCTGATGCGGAGATATAAGGCTTTGTTTACTCTGTTGCTAGGGTACTGTATTTGGTTGCTAGGGAAAAAATTGGCATCTCATAGTGATTACCCGCCGAGTCACGAGTCAAACGGTCCAACCCCCGTGTCTCTACGATGTTCTGATGCGGAGATATAAGGCTTTGTTTACTCTGTTGCTAGGGTACTGTATTTGGTTGCTCGGAAAAAATTGGCATCCCATAATGATTACACTCTGAGTCACGAGTCAAACGGTCCAACCCCCATGTCTCTACGATGTTCTGATGCGGAGATATAAGGCTTTGTTTACTCTGTTGCTAGGGTACTGTATTTGGTTGCTAGGGGCGTGGCTTGGGAGTGGCCAATGATGTGCCCAGTGATTACACTCCGAGTCACAAGTAAAACGGTCCAACCCCCGTGTCTCTACGATGTTCTGATGCGGAGATATAAGGCTTTGTTTACTCTGTTGCTAGGGTACTGTATTTGGTTGCTAGGGGCGTGGCTTGGGAGTAGCCAATTATGTGCCCAGTGATTACACTCCGAGTCACAAGTAAAACGGTCCAACCCCCGTGTCTCTACGATGTTCTGATGCGGAGATATAAGGCTTTGTTTACTCTGTTGCTAGGGTACTGTATTTGGTTGCTAGGGGCGTGGCTTGGGAGTGGCCAATGATGTGCCCAGTGATTACACTCCGAGTCACAAGTAAAACGGTCCAAACCCCGTGTCTCTACGATGTTCTGATGCGGAGATATAAGGCTTTGTTTATTCGGTTGCTAGGGTGCTCAAATTTGGTTGCTAGGGGCGTGGCTTCGGAGTGGCCAATGATGTGCCCAATTGTTACACCCCTAGTCACAAGTAAAATGGTCCAACCCCCGTGTCTCTACGATGTTCTGATGCCGAGATATAACTGTTTGTATTTTATGTTGCTAGGGTGCTCAAAAGTGGTTGCTAGGGGCGTGGCTTAGTAAGTCTGTAAGGATCCTGAGAGACTGATTGGATGCCTGAGTAAAATGAGCCCACCCCCATGTCTCTATGACACTGTGGTGCAAAGATATCCATCCGGGCATTTTATAATGGCAGTCTATGGTATAGGTTGCTAGGGTGCCCAAAATGGTTGCTATGGTAACCTTACACCCCATTGTGGGGGACGTCCTGACAGAGTCTAGCACCCTCTTCAAATTTAGTAACCCACATGTTTCTATGAAATCCTGGCTCGGACCTATGACCCGTCAAAATTTTTGCAATGGTAAGTCTATGGGATTTTGCCCCATTGACTTTTCATTGGGGCACTTTTGGGCACCTCTTACACCCCAGGGGTACAACTTACACCCCATTGTGATCTATGTTTTTACAGAGCCTACCACCCTCTTCAAATGTTGTAACCCACATGTTTCTACAAAATCCACGAGCGGAGCTATGACCCATCAAAGTTGGGCCCAATGTTAAGTCAATGGGATTTTTGGGGTGGTTTTACGCCCCCCTTTCGGAAATCCTGCACCCGATCCCTTATAAAAGTCATAGCACACCTCTCCTCAATAATCCGGTCGATTTGAGCCCTCTTTCATGGGTCTACAACAAAGCGTGCGGGACGAGTTAATCGCCGAAAAAAGTGTCCGGATGTAAGAATAAAATATAACTAGATAGGTACATTTCCTGAAGAAAATGTGAGTGGTGCTTGCCGTGGCAATGTTTCAAGGGACAATTTATGATTATACTCCAAGCCAAAAGTCAAACGATCCAACCCCCGTGTCTCTACGATGTTCTGATGCGGAGATATAAGGCTTTGTTTACTCTGTTGCTAGGGTACTGTATATGGTTGCTAGGGAAAAAATTGGCATCCACTAGTGATTACACTTCCAGTCACGAGTCAAACGGTCCAACCCCCATGTCTCTACGATGTTCTGATGCAGAGATATAAGGCTTTGTTTACTCTGTTGCTAGGGTACTGTATTTGGTTGCTAGGGAAAAAAATGGCATCCACTAGTGATTACCCTTTGAGTCACGAGTCAAACGGTCCAAACCCCGTGTCTCTACGATGTTCTGATGCGGAGATATAAGGCTTTGTTTACTCTGTTGCTAGGGTACTGTATTTGGTTGCTAGGGAAAAAAATGGCATCCACTAGTGATTACCCTTTGAGTCACGAGTCAAACGGTCCAAACCCCGTGTCTCTACGATGTTCTGATGCGGAGATATAAGGCTTTGTTTACTCTGTTGCTAGGGTACTGTATTTGGTTGCTAGGGGAAACAATGGCATCCACTAGTGATTACCCTCCGAGTCACGAGTCAAACGGTCCAAACCCCGTGTCTCTACGATGTTCTGATGCGGAGATATAAGGCTTTGTTTACTCTGTTGCTAGGGTACTGTATTTGGTTGCTAGGGAAAAAAATGGCATCCACTAGTGATTACCCTCCGAGTCACGAGTCAAACGGTCCAAACCCCGTGTCTCTACGATGTTCTGATGCGGAGATATAAGGCTTTGTTTACTCTGTTGCTAGGGTACTGTATTTGGTTGCTAGGGAAAAAAATGGCATCCACTAGTGATTACCCTCCGAGTCACGAGTCAAACGGTCCAACCCCCGTGTCTCTACGATGTTCTGATGCGGAGATATAAGGCTTTGTTTACTCTGTTGCTAGGGTACTGTATTTGGTTGCTAGGGAAAAAAATTGCATCCACTAGTGATTACCCTCCGAGTCATGAGTCAAACGGTCCAACCCCCGTGTCTCTACGATGTTCTGATGTGGAGATATAAGGCTTTGTTTACTCTGTTGCTAAGGTACTGTATTTGGTTGCTAGGGGCGTGGCTTGGGAGTGGCCAATGATGTGCCCAGTGATTACACTCCGAGTCACAAGTAAAACGGTCCAACCCCCGTGTCTCTACGATGTTCTGATGCGGAGATATAAGGCTTTGTTTACTCTGTTGCTAGGGTACTGTATTTGGTTGCTAGGGGCGTGGCTTGGGAGTGGCCAATTATGTGCCCAGTGATTACACTCCGAGTCACAAGTAAAACGGTCCAAACCCCGTGTCTCTACGATGTTCTGATGCGGAGATATAAGGCTTTGTTTATTCGGTTGCTAGGGTGCTCAAATTTGGTTGCTAGGGGCGTGGCTTGGGAGTGGCCAATGATGTGCCCAATTGTTACACCCCTAGTCACAAGTAAAACGGTCCAACCCCCGTGTCTCTACGATGTTCTGATGCCGAGATATAACTGTTTGTATTTTATGTTGCTAGGGTGCTCAAAAGTGGTTGCTAGGGGCGTGGCTTAGTAAGTCTGTAAGGATCCTGAGAGACTGATTGGATGCCTGAGTAAAATGAGCCCACCCCCATGTCTCTATGACACTGTGGTGCAAAGATATCCATCCGGGCATTTTATAATGGCAGTCTATGGTATAGGTTGCTAGGGTGCCCAAAATGGTTGCTATGGTAACCTTACACCCCATTGTGGGGGACGTCCTGACAGAGTCTAGCACCCTCTTCAAATTTAGTAACCCACATGTTTCTATGAAATCCTGGCTCGGACCTATGACCCGTCAAAATTTTTGCAATGGTAAGTCTATGGGATTTTGCCCCATTGACTTTTCATTGGGGCACTTTTGGGCACCTCTTACACCCCAGGGGTACAACTTACACCCCATTGTGATCCATGTTCTTACAGAGCCTACCACCCTCTTCAAATGTTGTAACCCACATGTTTCTACAAAATCCTCGAGCGGAGCTATGACTCGTCAAAGTTGGGCGCAATGTTAAGTCAATGGGATTTTTTGGGTGGTTTTTCGCCCCCCTTTCGGAAATCCTGCACCCGATCGCTTATAAAAGTCATAGCACACCTCTCCTCAATAAGCCGGTCGATTTGAGCCCTAATTTATGGGTCTACGACAAAGCGTGCGGGACGAGTTACGCGCCGAAAAAGTGTCCAGAAAAGAAGAATAATAATAATATCTTTGAGCAATAATAATAGTGATGCTTTGCATAAATGCAAGCACCACTAATAATAATAATTTTAAGTGCAACAACAGTATGTTGGCTTTCTCAAGCCAACATAATAACATTTTCTCCTGCTGAGCTAAACGGTTTCATTATTTGATTTATTTTCATTTGTCAATGTTAATTTGACATTAGTGGAAATGAATGCATCTTAATGTATTTCTAACTATAACAACTTTTCGGTTAAATGTATTTTATTAACGTGGCAAATTTCCATGTAAAATAATTTTATAAAGTAATATAGTTTAGTCACATATATTAAAGTGCACCTATTTCATTGCTAAAAACAACGTTATTTTGTGTATTTGGTATAATACAATGTGTTTGCGTGGTTTATGGTTAAAAAACACATTTTCACATACCGTACATTTTTGTAGCACCAGATTTCACTCTCTTCCTGAAACGCACTGATTTGCAAAGCTCTGTGTGCCTGATTGGCCAGCTAATCTGTACATTGTGATTGGTCTGAATACCTCTAAAGTCAGCAGGAAATGTGACGCTCTTTACCATGTTTAAAAGATTCGCTCACAATGTAATGCTACCAGGAATTAACTTACAGGCTGAGGCCAAAGTGGGAGGAATTATGATAATGTCGGTCTTGTCTACATCTCCAGGAAGTAATCTGTTGCCTACAATCTGTGTGTTTGTTGCAGTTCAAGAAAAGAGATTTATGTTGGAAACAGTAACTCGCGTCATTGTTTACTTTGGGTTTGTACCTTTTGCATATCGTAATATACTAAAACACACCATAGGAAATGTAAAATCGTGAATCAGACAGTAGGTGTCTTTAATGTAATAATATTACGTGGAAATTTGCCACCTAATTAAAAAACATGAGAGATATTGATGAGATATTTAAATGTATTATTAGGGGCCCTATTTTAACGATTTAAGCGCATCGTCTAAAGCGCACAGCGCAACGTCTAAATGGGCGTGTCCGATGCCACTTTTGCTAATTTAACGACGGAGAAAATGGTTTGTGCGCCGAGCGCAGGGTCGAAAAGGGTTGTACATAATTTCCTAATGAGTAATGGGTGTGTTTTGGGCGTAACGTGCAATAAACCAATGAGAGTCTCAGCTTTAATCTTTCATATTTAAAAGCGTTTTTGTGCTGCTGCGCATTCATGTTTGTAAAAAGCAAACCCGTGTATTCGTCCCGTTTATAGGTGCTCTTTAAATAACAAAAAACACTATTGCGCCATATATCTATTTTAGTTGCCTCAAAATAGCAATGCGCCAACAATGCGCCTGAACACACCTCGTTTTCAGACCAGAACGCCCATGGGCGCAAAAGGGGACGCAAATGCATTTGCTATTTAAATAACATGGCGCTAAACGTGAAAATTATCATTGCGCAGGGTGGAAACTAGCAAAAGACACTTACGTCGCGCATTGCGCCGGGTGTAAGATAGAGCCCTAGATGTTTTTGGTGGTTTTATGCCTTTTATGATGAATTTATATTTGCAGTAATTTCCACACACTATATGCAGTTTTATTGGTGCGTGAATTAACAACAATGTACAATAAATATAAATGTATGCATGTCTGTATACCAGCAGTGACGTCACAACCACAGAGGACTCGGACGAGCTGATTGGCTCTGCTCAGGATGCTGAGATCCACCTGCTGAAAACTGGAGAGATGACGTAAGACACACAACCTTTATACTAATGCACACTTTTAAAGGATACTTCAGCGGAAAAAAAGACAATTAGCCCATGATTTACTCACCCTCAAACATTAGTTAAAGGGACTATAAGTAGGATTTTAAGTGTTTTATTAAAGTTTACATAGAATGGTTGAACGGGGTATTTATCCTTGTTCTGTGATGTGACATGTAGACAAAATATTTTTGTTTGGGTCTGTAATGCCTTAAAAGCTTCCTAAAAACCTCTCTCAGATAGCTCTATTAGGGTGGGGGATTTTAAACAAGTGCTTTTTGCACCTATTTGGCTCCCCCTACTGGCTTAACTTGCAAACTCATTACTGATTGGCTGACTAGCTCATGTACTGTACTAGGTAATGGTCTACTGTAATGCCTGCTTAAAGGTGGGGTGCATGATCTCTGAATGCCAATGTTGACATTTGAACATGCCCCTACCCCAATAGTATCTGGAACTTCTTTTGATAGACCCGCCCCAAACATACGCAACCCAGGCAACAATGTCGGTTAGTAGACACGCATCTTACTGCTGATTGGCTACGAGTGTGTTTTGGTACTCGGCCTGACTCCCTTTTCCAGTGTTTTTCAAAAATAATGCACCCCACCTTAAAGTGCCACTTTTTGGACAGTTTGTGTATGTGGTCCCTATGTTTCTAATTACATGTTCATAATGATCATTACTGTTTGTTTCTCAGGTCGAGTCTGGAGTACAGCCTGGAGGATGTGGTTCAGTTTGGTGGTGAGTTCAGAGAACTCTTCATCAAGTCCAGCTGTTACAGCGTCATTCTCATAACTGCTGCTCATCCGGGTCATACGATCAGCTGGATCTTCTCCTCTAAAACCAAAAGCATCGCCTTCAGTGTAGTGTACAGAGAGAAGAAAGACACACCTCTGGAGCAGGCTAAGGTAACGGAATCGTGTACAGTATCCGTTTTTTTTTTTTTTTCAGTAAATTTAACAGGTTTTTTTGTTTACAGTAGGTAAACGCTTGTAAGGTCTTTATACACCACTGATAATATAGTTATGTAGATTATATTGCATTTTTGTCAACAGATCCTCATAAAAGTTACACACTGCACCATTAAGGACCATCCAGACAAACTAGCAGTTAGTTAGGGCTTATCAGTCTTACTTTTGGATTGAAACTAGACCTATATACCTTTTATGTAAATTACTTGAAGATTTGACTGCAGAAAACAAATAGATAACAAACTTGTATGACCAGCCATAGGACAGCTGTAGAAATCTTAATGAATGATCTCTAAACCTGATTCAAACTTTTTCAGGTTCTGATCCCTCTGACAAGATGCAACTCTCACAAGGAGACCATTCAGGGTCAGCTAAAGGTCAGGAACCCTGGAGAATACACCCTCATCTTTGACAACTCCTTCTCCAGGTCTGCACTGCCATGCATTTATTTCTTCAACAAATTTCCTATCATCTACTGTATTGAGTCATGAATAATTATTGTTCCTATTTACAGGTTTCTTTCAAAGAAAGTCCTCTACAAACTGACTATAGAGACGCCAGAGGTCCACAATGGAAGTGATTCTCCTTAAACAGGAAAACATCTCACGCACACACACACACACACACACACACACACACACACACACACACACACACACACACACACACACACACACACACACACATATATATTTATAAAGCCAAGTAGGCATTGCTGCTTTGAAGGATTTGTGTGGCCTTATAAGGAAAAAAATCAAGAATATGCTTTTATCTTTCTTAGTTTTAACCACAAAACTAAGAAAAAATATATATAAATAAATATTTGTTTAAACAGAGCATATTGTAGGAATATTTTGCAATACTGTGTATCATATGTTAATGCAGTATTGGTTATACTGCTTTAAATGAAAAATCACTGTACTTTAGTATTTTTATGAATGAATATATTACAAAATTAAAAATTTAATAAGAATCAACCCTTAAAATAATATACACAATTGGCACATTACAGTTATTGCATTTTTTGTTTGGGAAATAATGTCATAATTGTAAAAAACAATTGTCATAAAAATAGGCTCAATTTTTTCTGTTTGGGTAAAAAATGAGCCAGTCATGTTATTATGAGATTAACCATATAATTAAAAAAATAATGGACTGCCACAAGTGACAAACTTTAATAGACTTATTATTTTTAGACTTAACAACAGCGCTAACAAATTTAACACTGAAACATGAAGGATGTGAACAAGAAAAAATCTCTGAAGCCCACAAGTAGAGCTGTGTGGTCAGGATTGTACATGTCTACATGAAGGATTTGATTGATTGCAGATTATGCACTACACAAAAGCTTTATTACTACTCTTTTGAAGTGAGATTTACTATAGCTACTGATGTGACTATTGTGTATGGACAGATACGTCCCGTCTGTCTGTTTGACATTCCTTTATGCCAAATATTTATCTTGCACAAATGCATAAAATGTTGGAATGGGGAAAATGTTGGGAGCCTTAATGGATTTCTAAATGGAAAAATACTAAACGTTTGCAATGAATGTACACTCAAATAAATAAATCCTAAAATGCTGGGTTATTTTCAACCCAATGTTGGGTCAAAAAGGGACGAAGCCAACCCTTTAATTCATTATTTGGTCAAGTATACACATTTATGGCTTGTTTTTTCCTTTTGACACAGAGTTGGGTCTGAAAATAACCCAGTAGTCATAAAGAACAAATCAATTTTTCTTATGAGATTACAGATACTCTAGTGCTCTGTTTTTAAAGGTCTTCAGTAATTACGATTTCTATGCAGACATAATATTTGTATTCATAAAAGGGTAATTAGACGATGTGTATGTTTATGTCATGCAAACATTTATGAGCTGCTTTGTGTTTTTCATGAATAAGGTTTTGTTTAGATTATAGTAATAATAATACAAATAACAGCAGCTTAAGTTAGATGCTGTAAATGACACTTTGACTATTGTATGTTACATTTTCTTTGGTTCTCCACTGATGCACTTTCTAAATGTTTTTTTTAGAGTCTAATACGGTACTAATCAAGACTGGTAGCAATATTCTGACTAATTTCTGTATGTGGCTAATATATTGCTGCTGGTTTGAAATGAAGCTATTGAATTAAAATTTCTCATTAGTGTGATTCTTTCTTTTACCTTTACCTTTTTATCTGTCCTTTTCCTCAGGCAGCATTAATATTTTACCCTGTCTGTGAAAATCAAGCTAAGGTCATACATTTATCCCACATAGTGTAATGTAAGAACATACTGTGAAAATAAGTTCTCGATATCTTTAGTATTGACTGAGTAAGGTCATGTCAAAGATTGAAATCAATGTGAAATCAAATCTATCACAGACATGGTCACATATCTTTTGGTTAAGAACCATATGGTTTCTGCTCTTAAGATGAGCCATGTTGTTAAATAGTTGTAATACATACAGACACTCATTTGTATATGCAATTATTTAAATTTTATATTAATGTATCAAGATGCATTAATATAACACCCTTTGAAGCGAAAGGGTGTTGTATCACACCAAAGGGGGTTATTTTGCAATAACAACCGGCTGCCTGTACATTATTCTGCTTATTAGACGGCTATTTACCTCTCAAGTAATGAAAGGAACACTAAATATTAATCTAAAATATTGTATTTGCTAATTTTAACCAATGCAGACCTCCCTTAAGGAAAATACTTTTAACATAATACGCTCAAATGTCACAAACACCCTATTTAATCATTTGTAAATATAATGCAGGGCTCCAGACTGCAACCAAATGGTCGCATTTTGCCACCAAAATTTGAGAGTGTGCCACTGAATATTACATCCGGTCGCACATGTGTGATGAGTGACTATATTTAAAACAGCACATTGTGCTTTCTGCATCTATCATCAAAGTATTTATTAGTAATACAGTGTATTACTTAATAGAAATGTGAATATTTGGTTAGCATGTTGATTTACGGTTTGTGCCCCTAAATTTTCTGGCTGCGCCCCTAAAATTTTCAGTTAGGGGGCCACTGTGCTCCTAGTGAAAAAGGTTAGTCTGGAGCGCTGTAATGTCATATACAGTATGAGTCATTTTATTGTGGCAGCCAAAACCAAAAAGTCAGAAAATCAATATTCTTATTATACTATCTAACTGATATTAAAATAATGATTTTGGGGCTTTATAATGTATTGTGTTGGATGCCATCATGAAGGATTAAACTTTTCTTTAACATAAACCCACATTAAGCTGAATTAAGTTATTACCATCCTTACCCAAGACTTCCCCATTACATTTAAAAGATTTATGACATAAAACCACACATAACACAGTTGACGGACAAAGTAACACAGTTGACAGGAGTAACACAGCTTGACAGGACACATTAGAAGTTTCTCAGCAGCAGTTTAACACATCTCCCTAAAACACAAATCATTCTGTTTAATATTAGGGTAAGCCCCTTAGGGGCGGTTCCCTTTCAGTCGGTCACTACGACGTCACGTCGTGACCGACGAATTGGGAACCGCTTCGCGGGTGACCTATCTGCTTCGAGAAACCTTTAAAACGCCAATGAACTTGGCATGCAGATAATTGCATCTGCCGGCGCCGCCCCGCCGCACAGGTATTTAATGAGCGGCAGGTGCAGTTATCAAATCAGCTTTTTAGCTTCGAAAGCTGGCAGACTGACTGCTCACGAGAAGCTACGCTCTGCTCTTTGGAGAACTCTGCGTGTTTGATTTGGTTGGGCAAAGGCATTTCAGCGGAGGCTCGCGGGTGTTCCACCTCTCTTTTTAATTTTTTTTCTCACTCTTAGTTGAGTGTGTGCGTAGCCGTTCCCCTGTGTGCTTCATCAACATCAGCACATTAAAAGAGTGTTTCCTCTAAAAGAGTATTGCGGTGTTCTGCGTCTTTTTAAAGACAGCATTTCACTTGCACTGAGGCAGGAGCGTCTTTTTAAAGATGTCTTTCTGTCCGTGTTTCTGGATGCGGCAAATGTATGGGTCCCCGGGTGGCCACGATCGTCCTCTCTCGTGCGCAAGAGTGCATGCTGAGGCGGCGTTCGTGGAGGGTTCATACTCCTAAGAGAGCGTGAACCTCTTGGATGGCGGAGACGGGTTTCGTACCTCCGGGAACGTCACCCCCTTTTTTCCGTTGCGGAGCCCCGTTAAAGGTGCGGTGGCAAAACTCCGGAAATCTTATCTCCGTATAAACGGTGCTGAATCGGTTAGCTGGTTCGTCCAGTGACTCTCAGCACCCCCATCCACAGCCAGAGGTGCCGTAAGAGACGGGTGGCGCGTGTTCTACGTGCTCTCGTCCTCTTTCAGTCCTCACGAGGATTCTATGTCTGTCACAGCATCGGAGAGGGGGTCGTCTATTCGGTCGCCGACTCGGACCCACTCCCGCCTTCGGGTTGGGTAGGGGCTCCTGTGCTCGACCCCGAGTGGCGGCCATGTACGCTCGGGAGCGCGGAGACGGTCTGTGTGGAGCGGAGAGCTCCTCCCCCACCCGCACCGTCCCGCCTAGATGATTGGCACTTCAGGACTGCAAGAACAGCCCCAACCTTCTGTGCCTTTCTTCCCGGGGTGCATGTTGGTTGACACGGTCGTGGAAAACTCGTTTTCCTCCCGGAACCGACCGTTCAGCCATCACCTCTCACCTCTCCTGACGGCGGGGCCGCTAAGGGTTATGCTGCTCCAAGAGACCAGCCTCCCTCCCCTCACAGACCCACGGGCTTGTGAGAGGCGGCCTCTGCCGTGCGCGCCATGGCGCGATGCAGGTCCGCCAGGCTACGGCACTGAAGGATCTGCACAGGCGAGGTCACGGTCCGGCAACTAAAGAGTCCTGTGTGGCTCTGACCTGGCGCTACGAGCGACTGGGTTCACCCCACAGGCCGCCGGACGTGCTATGCCCACCCCCCGGTGGTCCAGGGACGCCATCTCTGGTTGTGTCTTGCGGGCATTAAGTAGGTCATTAATAATCGCCCTAATGTTCCTTTTTAGACCAGCCATTTCGGCGACGCAGCTGAGAGTGTCCAACAATGATCAGCCGCTTTAGAGCAGACTGAGGCTTCATGCCACGTCGGAGCCTAGCTGCCCCCTCCGTTACGTCAGTATATTGGTCTGCTTTTCGCCGAGGGTGTCCTGCTACGGCTTTTTCGTTCCTTCATCCCGGCAGCTCTGAGGAACCTGTCGTAAGCTGTTCACCCGCCCACTCAGCCCGCTACAAAGGTGGAAAATGAAACTTAGCGGCTCTGAGTCGGGCGACCTGAAGATGGAGAGGATCGCTCGTCAGGAGATGGTGAAAATATCACACCCCCCCCACCCCGTAGGAGGGCCGGGTGGGGAATCCTTGGTTTCGTTTTGTGTTCCGCCGACTTCAATCGGCACCCACTAACCTCAAAGAGCGAATTCCTCTTCTTTCTCCAGGTCCCCGGAGGCATATAGGAGCTTCGGACGGGCTCAAAACCCTACGTTCTCCTCTTCCTCATTCGCCAGCGGATGTATCGAGCGGGACATCTACAAGGAAAGCCCCTTTGCTCAGCATCCATCAGCGGTTTCGGGTGAGTGTTTCATTACACACAACATCTCACAATGCGGCCAAAGAGCACGCGTCGTTGAGTTCCCCGTCTCCGCTCGCCACGGGTACACATCGTGCCTTTAATTTCCTCTCGCTCGGTATCTGGGGGCCTGGAAAGAGCTTCCCAGCCCGTCGCGTTGGCTTTTACGCACGATCCGTCTCGGTTATACATTCAATGTGCCCGGCTACCTCTCAAATATTCAGGCTTCACCACGGTGAAGGCTGCCGATGCGCACGTACTGCGTGCGGAAGATTGCTGTCCTATTGGCGAAGGACGCGATCGAGCCGGTCCCTCCAGCCGAGATAAAGTCGGGGCTTTACAGCCCTTACTTCATTGTACCCAAGAAGAGTGGCGGGTTGCGTCCGATCCTAGATCTGCGTACTGAGTCGAGAATTCACAGAATTCACATTCACAGAATGCTGTTCAAAATGTTTACGCAGAGGAGCATATTTTAATGCATCCGCCCACAGGATTGGTTTGCAGCCTTCAACCTGAAGGACGCGTACTTTCATGTCTCCATACTTCCCCGACACAGGCCGTTTCTCCGCTTTGTGTTCGAGGGGTGGGCATATCAGTACAAAGTCTCACCGTTCGGGCTTTCTCTCTCTCTCCCTGTGTCTTCACGAAAGTTGCGGAGGGCGCACTGCAGCCCCTGAGAGAGAGAGAGCGGTGTTGGGGTTTTGGCGTATTGGCTCATAATAGCTCAGTTTCGTCAGATGCTGTGCACACACATAAATCGTGTACTTAAACACCTCGCTCGTCTCGGTCTTCAGGTCAAATGGGAAAAGAGTAAACTTTGCCCCGTGCAGAGGATCTCTTTTCTCGGAATATAACGGGATTTGGTCGATTTAACAACACGTCTCATAGAAGCGCGTGTTCAGTCAATTCTGACTTGCCTAAACATTTAAAGGCAGGGTTGCGGTTCCACTAAAATAATTTTAAAAACTTCTGGGGCATATGGCAGTAGCTGCGGCTGTGACACCGCTCGGGCTGCTCCATATGAGACCGCTTCAGTGTTGGCTTTATGACCGAGTCCCGAGGAGAGCGTGGCTCACCGGCTTTCACAGTATTATAATTACATCGAGATGCCGTCACACTTTCACCTCGTGGTCAGACCCAGCGTTTCTCAGGGTGTGGATGCCACTGAGATAGGTCTCCAGGCATGCTATTGTTGGCAAAAATGTCTCTACAACGGGGTGGGGAGCTACGTACGGCGGGCTCGTCGCTTCGGGGGTCTGGTCGACATTCCAGCGACATTGGCATAAATTGCCTCGAGCTGTGCACTGTATATCTTGCGCTCGTCCGTTTCATCAACGTGATTCGATGCTTAAGATGTATTAGTGCGCACCGACAAAACTGCGGCTGTAGCGTATATCTATCGCCAAGGCGGTCTGCGCTCTCGTCACCTGTCGCATCTCGCCCGTCTCTCCTCTTCTGGAGTCAGAAGTATCTGAGGTCTCTTCGTGCCATTCACATATCGGGGTCGCTGAACACAGCGGCAGACGCGCTCTCATGAGCAGCGCGCCCCGGCGAGTGGCGGCTCCACCCCCGGTCGGTTCAGCTGATTTGGAAATGTTTCGGCAGAGCAGTTAGATCTGTTTGCTTTTTCAGAGACAACCCATTGTCGCCTGTTTTATTCATTATCCGAGGGAACACTCGGCGTGAATGCACTGGCACACAGCTGGCCGCGGGGTTTCCCCCCAGTAAGCTTTATTTGCGCAGATACTGTGCAAGTCAGGGAGGACGAGGAGCGCATTCTATTAGTTGCGCCGTACCGGACAACTAGGAATTCGTTTTACACTCTCCTTGCGACAGTCCCTCCCTGGCTGATTCCCTGGCACATTATGGCACCCTCGCCCCGATCTGTGGAACCTCCATGTGTGGTCTCTGGACGGGGCGCGGAGGTTTTAGGTGATTTACCCCAAGCGGTATCTAACACCTTCACTGTAGCGCGAGCGCCGTCTACGAGGCAGGCGTATACGCTGAAATGGAACCTGTTTGTTGTATGGTGTACTTCTCAACGAGAGGACCCCCGGGTATGCTCGATCAGTATTGTGCTTTTATATCTCCAGCACCGCTTGGAGAAGACACTTATCATTAAAGTAGATATCGCGGCAATATCCGCGCATCACGTACCCATAGACGGTAGATCTGTGGGTCAGCACGATCTGGTCATTAGGTTTTTAAGAGGTGCACGGAGGCTGAATCCTTCGCGCCCTCCCTCTATTCCTCCTTGGGACTTGTCCATGGTGCTGAAAGCCCTTCAGGACTGCCCTTTCGAGCCTCTGCGGACTGTGAGCGTCAGGTTTCTCACTATGAAAACTTTGACGCTCCTCGCATTGGCTTCTATTATAAGGATAGGGGATCTTCATGCATTTTCGGTCAACGATTCGTGCCTTCAGTTCGGGCCGGTTGAATCCAGCGTTACACTGAGACCCCGGCCGGGCTACGTGCCTAAAGTTCCCACCACTCCCTTTAGAGATCACGTGGTGAATTTACAAGCGCTGCCTTTGGAGGAGGCAGACCCAGCCATGGCTTTGTTATGTCCTGTGCGTGCATTACGTGTGTATGTGGATCGCATTCAAAGCTTTCGGACCTCAGAACAGCTCTCTGTCTGTTACGGTGGTCAGCAGAAAGGGAAAGCTGTCACTAAACAGAGGATGTCTCATTGGATTGTAGACACAATCGCCCTGGCTTATGAAAAACAGGGCATTCCTTGCCCTTTTGGGTTGAGAGCCCATTCAACCAGAAGCGTGGCTTCATCTTGGGCTTTGGCTCGTGGTTCCTCACTTTCAGATATTTGTAGAGCTGTTGGCTGGGCGACACCTAATACGTTCACTAGATTCTATAGTGTTCGTGTTGAGCCGGTATCCTCTCGAGTTCTCTCGTCAGATCAGTGAGAACAGAGAGGAACGGCTCCTGTGTCGGCTTGGTGCCTTTCTTTTCGGTGCTGCACGACCGCACCATTATGGAAGGCAGTTAAGGCAAAAACGTTACAAAAAGCTGTTTTTTGTCTCCTCCACCGCTTGGTGGCCGATGTTGCGGAGCATCGGCTGCCAGCCTCTCACTAGATGTATCCTTGACTATCTGGGTGAGGCTAGCGCCCACATTGCGCCCCCTAGTGGTTTCTTTATGAGTATTTCCGTGGAAAGTTTCTGATTTACCATGTTTCCCTTAGCGGAGTTCGTTCCGCGCCTCTCTAGTGTTGCTAAGAGAGTGTATTTTTTATAGACCTCGTGTCTTTTTATCCATCACCTTAGTGGTAGACCCCTAGAGGGTTTTCTTTCCGCAGCGATCTTAGTCCCGCCTGACGAGTTCGCTTCCCAGTTCGCCTAGTCACTATCGTGGGTTAAGGAACAAGTAGTGACCGGCCTCTGCTTCAATCCCATTTCCGTTCCCTTAAAGAGGAGAGTCGGAGGGTTTATGCAGGCACTGGAAGGGTCAGCTTCAGTGGCGCTTTGGTAGGGATTCCCAATTCGTCGGTCACGACGTGACGTCGTAGTGACCGACTGAAAGGGAACGTCTCGGTTACATATGTAACCCTCGTTCCCTGAAGGAAGGGAACGGAGACGTCACGTCCCGTCGCCACAGTTTGCTGTTCCACTGCTGATATCGGCCGGACCCTTTCCTTCTGCCCAGCTTTCTCAGCAAAAAATAGCTGATTTGATAACTGCACCTGCCGCTCATTAAATACCTGTGCGGCGGGGCGGCGCCGGCAGATGCAATTATCTGCATGCCAAGTTCATTGGCGTTTTAAAGGTTTCTCGAAGCAGATAGGTCACCCGCGAAGCGGTTCCCAATTCGTCGGTCACGACGTGACGTCTCCGTTCCCTTCCTTCAGGGAACGAGGGTTACATATGTAACCGAGACGTTTCCCGGACAGGGATTAAACTAGTCCTAGACTAAAACATTTTTAAGAGCTGTCCAAACTGAAAACAACTTGCGCTGACATATCTTAAAATACACCAGTGCCCTTTGTGTTGCCTCAAAATGCACACAGGTAATGTTTTAAGTAAGGCATGTTTGTTAAAACTAGTTATATTTCCTAATTAAACTAAGGCCTAGTCCTGGATTAAGCTAATCCCTGTCCGGGAAACCGCCCCATAGTGTTTACAGTAAGTATATGAACTCAGTATCCATAAAGCATTTTAAACACACACATTATAATAATATCTATTATAATGCTAATTAATATATGATTATAAAGGTAAATTAAGTTTTATAATGCATCATGACACCTTTTATTCATTATTTATTCTTTATGCCATTTCACCATATATTCATGGTGAGAACTGGTTAATCCATACACAAATTGATCCACACAAATGATCCATACACAGGTTGATCCACACAAGTTAATCTATACACAGGTTGATCCACACAAGTTAATCTATACACAGGTTGATCCACACAAATTAATCCATACACAGGTTGATCCACACAAGTTAATCCATACACAGGTTGATCCACACAAGTTAATCCATACACAGGTTGATCCACACAAGTTAATCCATACACAGGTTGATCCACACATGTTAATCCATACACAGGTTGATCCACACAAGTTAATCAATACATGGGTTGGGGGAGGGGCCATTATGACACTTCAAGCTGTAAGGACTTATATAGTAACATCATATCACTTTTTCAGTCAAGCAGAAACAGATGCATGTAAAATCTATTATAATAGTCTTAGAGTACACTTTAAAGTAATTTCTGTGTAATAACATGTTTTTTTATCGACAACACTTACTGTGAGCATAAATTAACACAGAATTGCCAACATTGTCAACCACGCAAATCCTTGTTTAAGGGTAACACAGTTGACATTTTAGGGCCTTTGGCCTTAAACTAGTTAGTACATGACCTTGATTAATTATGTTTTTATGTTTTTTTCTCTACGTATTTATAAGTAAAGCATGTGACACAAGTTCCCTAGAACAAGGAAAAACACAGTTGACGGTCAATCAATCTACTCTATGCGCAGACAATAATGTACTGTAAAATATTGAAGAGAAGTTATGACTTCAAATTTCCCTCTATAAAGGATGTTACATTCCTTGATGTTGGACTTGTGACTTTGAAACAAACCATTGCTGATGTATAGAGGTTTTATTGGGAGTAACACAGTTGACACTGATTTCTCAAGCATACGCAAAATGCACTCAAAAAAAAAAATGATTCAAGCCCTTCTTAGAAATGACACATTAAAATTGTGTTCAATAAATGTGAAATACCTCATTAAGAGCAATAAGTATATATATTTAATTAGTATAACACAAAATAAATATGTACTATAATTTATTGATTTCTTTTTAATTGCGTTAACACAATTAGTTTGAGTTTGGGTTCTGGAAAAAGAATTTCCCAGCATGCTTTGCATGCAACTGCTTTTGGAGAGTAATTTTTTAATTAAGTGATATTTTATGCATTTTTAGGTAAAGAGAAAGACTTAATAGTGTTTAATGTCCGTTTATCTTATTGATTTAGAAGCGTTTGTGTTATATTTTTTCAAATTGTTTGGTTACCATCGTGCAGAAGAGTGGCGCTTGTGGTTAGGTTGTGGATGTGACATATTTCTCTCAATGAGTTCTGACTGTGTTAATGCCTGTTTGGAGATCAGTCTCTTCTCACATGCTCATCCAAAGTATCATATGTTAAAATTATTAGCATGCTAACATGTGCTTATGCTAATTAGTATGATATAAAAACATTATATATAAAATAACAGAATTGAGTTCTTCAGACTACACTACATTGAGTTATTCAAACTACGCTAAATTGAGTTGAGGCAACTTATTGAGTATTGCCATTTACTTTAAATTGAGTTGGACCAACTCAATATATTTTTATTGTGTAAAGCAGTTTTTTATGAGTTAGGGGTACACATTCATATTGGATGGAAATCCAATGAATAATTTTTTTTGAGTGTGGGTGATGAAGTGTAGGTGCATGAGCAAAATATATATATAAAAAACTTTTTTATTTAATTATATTTTTAGACAACAGAAACATGTATTTTAGAACTAATCTGAAGAGCAAAATCTCACATTTAACAAATCGGACAGCACAAAAACAGCAAATTCTAATATGTCATTTTTGCAAGATACAAGATGGATATCTATTGGTTTTTGTATTTAATTAATTAGAAAACTCCTCTGATATAAAAATTATCACTTTTAGTGTACACTTTTTCATTAAAAAAATGCAGCATTTTTGTCAAATCGTCATATATTTTTATGCTACTTTAACTTAAAAAATTAAGTTAAACAATTTCAACTTGTTTTTATAAGTTATGTCAACTATTCGCGGATCAAAACATAAAATATTAGCTTGATGTGACTTGCAAAACTAAGTTGTTTTAACTTCATGATACGGTTTTTTGAATATGTTTTTAAAAGACATATTTATATAAAATTTTTATGTAATATTAAACTGTACCTGTCAAAATTATTTGCAGCGTTTGTGTTACCCTGCTGTATGTTATTAGTTTTGAGAGGTTGTTATCTAAGAATAAAAAACCTGCAAATGTTGCAGAATCAAGCATTTCAACGAGCCGTGTAATAAATTGCTTTAATAATAACAACCTACAGTATGGAAATAATTTCACCATTTGACACCCTGCACTATGGTGATTTTTGGTGTTCTAAACTATATGATTTTTCTAAGATACCTGTATCTTTACTTAACTTTGTACCCAACATCATCTCTTTACCATGGTAAAAAAATCCCTGCAGCCCCCTGCTTTTCTCCCTGTCTGGCCAACCATCTGCTCCGAACATATTCTGATGTTCTCCACGGTGATTATGTCTCTATGTATCCACTAAGGATATTGATTATTCCCAGGCATTGCTTCATCCAATCAGTAGCAGGATGCTGTTGCCCTTGGTTACAGCATCCAGCTCTGCAGAGAGCGCGGGTGTCGTTCAGCTCGTGGTGAAGTGTGTCTGAACACGGTGTGTTTGCAGTGCAGTCCAGACCGTTTCCCAAGGTTAATGATCCTATTGTAAATCAGATCACATCCTGTGACCGGCCTGCAATGATCAGAGATTTACACGCATACAGTGAGAGAGCGAGAGGGAGAGAAAACTGAGGGAGGGCGTGTTAAAAAAAGAATGTGAGTTGAATAACAATCACATTTAAAAACAACGACTTGCACTCCAAGGTTGCACCTATGCATTTAGTGTTGGAAGGTCAAATGTGATGCTTAAAGAATGTATTACTCAACAAGTACATTAATGCGATTCGATGTAGCTGATACACACATTCCTGCCATATCTGTTATTCATTATAAGAATTTCACAGTTTACTACCCATAATGCAGTGTGATTGATTTAATCGTACATTTCTCCAGTGTGATAAATGAACCACCCCAAATTTTAACATCTTGACTGTTGGCAACTCTCACCAGTCCAGTTAATGTATGCGAAGCAATAGGGGGCAGTCTTACCCATAACAACCGTTACTACTGGACTGCACCTGTTAGATAACCATCAATGAGACTTTCTGATTCATGAAAGTGCATTCTTTAAAACTATTGAAGGCAGTTGAAACCTGACGAAAAATAACTACTATTGTATAACAGCTGGCTATAAGTACAGACCTCAAAAACATATCTTAATATTCTTAATATTTTGTAATCAGGAGATATATTGCTACATTATTTAACCCTTTCTGTTTCGATATGAAAATAAACTCCTTAGTTTAGGGACATCATGCACCAATTATTTTTAAGGGGGCACATTGTGCACAGCTCACAGAAATTTGTGCATTAAAGGGGACATTTCACAAGACATTTTTAAGATGTCAAATAAATCTTTGGTGTCCCCGTGGTACATATGTAAAGTTTTAGCTCAAAATATCATATAGATAATTTATTATAACATGTTAAAATTGCCGCTATGTAGGTGTGAGCAAAAATGTTCAATTTAACTACAAATGAGCTGATCTCTGCACTAAATGGCAGTGCAGTGGTTGGATATTGCAGATTAAGGGGCTGTATTATTATAATAAGATCCCCTTCTGACATCACAAGGGGAGCCAAATTTAAATAATCTATTTTTTCACATGCTTGCAAAGAATGGTTTATCAAAACTAAATTACTGGGTTGATCGTTTTAAAATTTTCTAGGTTAATAGAAGCCCTCGGTACACGGTAGCACTTAAACATGGAAAAAAGTGAGATTTTTATGATATGTCCCCTTTAAAAGAAATATTATAAAACGGTTAGTTCCAATCCTTGATTCTGATTGGTCAATAGGTGTGCTTTATTCACGATAAAACATGGCTATGACCGCTTCACCCAAAGGTTCTGTTTATCACTGCGCCCTTAGCAACCACATGTATTGGTTTGTTGTTGTAACATCCATACCGCCACGCCGCCAGAGGGAGCCCTCGCCGGAATACTGACGGGGCGCCGCCTCTGCTTCTCTTCCTGTTTCCTGTTTGTCCCTACTTAAGACTCAAGCTAGCCTAGGGCTAGCGCGAAGTATTGCCAGTTTATCTGCATACCAAGCGTTTTCTGATTGTGATTTCTGACTGCCTATTGTTGTGACCATTTGCCTGCTTATCTGTTTATCTGCCTTTTGGATCTGCCCTTTTGCTTAGTTTGCCTGGATTGGATTGTCTATCTGTGTTTTGACCTGCCTGCCTGTATACCTGACTACTCTTCTGCCTCACGTTCTAATTTGTTTGCTTGATTGGTTTGTTTTAAATAAACACCGCAAAATGGATCCCAGTATTCCTGAGCGTTCCTTACAGAATACTTCGCCACCCATCGATCCAGCGGACGTAACCAATCTTATGGCTGCTTACGAACAACAAAGCACGCTTTTGCAAGGCTACCAGGAACAACTCACACGGCTTCAAGCTATCAACGAACACCTCACTGGCTATATTCAAGCGTTACCATCCACCTCTGTGAAACGAGTGAGCGTTTCGGAACCAGATAAGTTTGATGGTACAGCGGAACACGTGAGAGGTTTCCTCCGCCAGCTGGATATATATTTTCAAGATCATGTGAGTGACAAACTATCTGATAGTGCCATGTGTTATAAAGTTTTCTCATTGTTGACTGGTAAAGCGGTCGAGTGGGCATCCGCTGTTTGGGACAACGATCCCCGTATCCGCACATCTTACTCCTATTTTGTACAGCAAATTAAAGAAGTATTTGAATACCCAGCGGGTGGAAGAAGTGCTTCATTACAGATCATAAATATGACCCAGAACCATCGTCCGGTTGCAGAGTATGCCATTGAATTTCGCACACTTGCTGCACAGAGCGGGTGGAATGATCGATCATTAAAGGATGTGTTTCAGAACAGTTTGGATGTTGATCTTCAAGCTGAGTTGGCCTGTAAAGGTGAGAACCTTTCTTTTTCTGATTTTGTGACTTTGGCTGTCCACATTGATAACTTGATGAGAAATGTTCCTGCACGCATGAAACTGAGAGCTTCCGATAGGCCCATGCATGACACTAGTAAAGTGTTTCATACTGCGGTTACCACTAATGACGGTGTAGAACCTATGCAGATGGGGTTCGCGCCTTTGACTATGGCAGAAAGACAACGACGTCGAGAGAAGAATCTATGCTTCTACTGCGGAAAGCCTGGACATCGCATTGATAACTGTCCAGCTAAGAAACCCCGCAACACTAGCACGGTAAATCAGTTTCTTAATCTCCCTTCTTGCTATGATATGTGTTCTCAACCAGTAACCATTTTCCACAATAATGAAACCATGTCATTTACAGCATTAATTGACTCAGGCTCTGCCCTTAACTTCATCAATGAAGATGTGGTCAGTAAATTTCTCATCCCTATCATTCCCTGTCAACCTCCATTAAGCATTTCAGCAGTCAACAATGTACCCATAGGCCATGGTATTACTCACCAGACGATTCCCATCACTCTTCAAGTCGGCTCTCTTCACTATGAAACTGTCACTTTGTATGTAATCTCTTCACCTCGCTATGACATCATCTTAGGGCACCCATGGTTGGTAGCACACAACCCGAAGATCAACTGGAGAACAGGAGAGATTCAACAATGGTCATCTCGATGTATGGAAGCCTGTATCACTCCTCTGAAGTGCAAACCTTGTCTGTCTACTCATGTGGAGAGCCCCACCAGTAAGGAAGTTTTAATCCCTGATGTTTATTCTGAATATACTACAGTATTTAGCAAAAGCAAAGCTACTGAATTACCTCCGCACAGACCCTGGGACTGTGCTATTGAGCTATTACCTAACGCTATGCCTCCTAAATGTAAAGTTTATCCCCTGTCTCAACCTGAAACCCTAGCCATGGAGGATTACATATCTGAAGCACTACGTAATGGCTTCATTCGAACTTCTACATCTCCTGCAGCAGCTGGCTTCTTTTTCGTAGAAAAGAAGGATGGTGGTCTTCGACCGTGCATCGACTATAGAGGTTTGAATAATATCACTGTCAAATTTCCATATCCTTTACCACTTGTACCATCTGCTCTAGAACAACTCAGAGAGGCCAAAGTTTACACCAAATTGGACCTGCGCAGCGCTTACAACCTGGGTTCGTATCCGTGAAGGAGATGAATGGAAAACTGCATTCCACACCACTAGAGGGCACTATGAATATTTGGTGATGCCATATGGTCTCTCTAACTCTCCCGCCGTCTTCCAATCATTTATCAATGAGGTATTCCGAGATCTGTTAAGCCAGTATGTTATCGCTTACATTGATGATATTTTGATTTATTCCAATAATATGGAGGACCATATCTGTCATGTCAAAGAAGTCTTGTCCCGCCTCCTTCAGAACAAATTATATGTCAAAGCAGAGAAATGTGAATTTCATGTCTCCAGAACAAATTTCCTGGGCTACAATATTAGTTCACAAGGTGTTGAGATGGACACAGCCAAGGTCACCGCAGTCACAGAATGGCCTCAACCGCGCACCATCAAGGATTTACAGCGCTTTCTGGGATTCGCCAACTTCTACCGTCGATTCATCCGTAACTACAGCACAGTAGCGGCTCCCTTGACCTCCTTGCTGAAAGGTAAACCCAAGAAACTTCTCTGGAACTCACAAGCTGAGCATGCTTTGCTAAAATTGAAAACCTGTTTCACGACTGCTCCTATCCTGAAACACCCTGACCCTGACAAACAGTTCATTGTAGAAGTGGACGCATCAGATACTGGAATAGGAGCCGTACTATCACAACGTCACGGTCCAGAGAATAAGGTATACCCTTGTGCCTACTTTTCTAGGAAACTCACCCAGGCAGAGAAGAACTACGATGTGGGCAACAAAGAACTCCTCGCTATAAAGGCAGCTCTAGAGGAATGGAGACATTGGCTAGAGGGCGCTAAACATCATATTCTCATTCTGACTGACCATAAGAACCTTGAGTATATGAAGGGAGCTCACAGATTGAATGCACGTCAGGCAAGATGGTCTCTGTTTTTCACCCGTTTTAACTTTTCCATTACCTACAGACCTGGCCACAAGAATGGAAAAGCTGATGCTCTGTCAAGATACCATGATCCCACTCCTGTTGACCGCTCACCAGTACCGATTATCCCACCTTCACACATCATTGCTCCGATAGCATGGGACATCATGCAAGAAATCACCCACGAACACCAGAATGATCCTGTTCCACCTGAATGCCCGCCTGACAAGACTTACATACCTTTGACTCTACGGCCCCGCATTATGCAATGGGTGCACACCTCGCTCAGCTCTGGACACCCAGGTATTAATCGCACCGCAGCTTTAGTCCAGACCTCCTTCTGGTGGCCTACCTTGAACCATGATGTTGCCCAATTTGTGAGATCCTGTCGTGTGTGTGCCCAATCCAAGACACCTAAAGAACTCCCCTCTGGTCTTCTCAAACCCCTGCCCATACCTCAACGTCCCTGGTCCCATCTCAGTATAGATTTCATCACAGATTTGCCCCGCTCTAATGATTATACCGCTATTTTAGTCATTATTGATAGATTTTCTAAATCCTGCAGACTTATACCCCTCAAAGGCTTACCCACTGCCATGGAAACCGCCGAGGCTATGTTTCACCACGTATTCAGAAACTATGGAATACCCGAAGACATCGTCTCAGACCGTGGAACCCAGTTCACCTCACAGGTTTGGAAAGCATTTTGTAAAAATCTGGACATAAATGTAAGCTTAACATCTGGCTACCATCCCCAGTCTAATGGCCAAGTGGAGAGATTAAACCAAGAGATCGGACGCTACCTGAGGTCCTATTGTACTCGAGAACAACACCGCTGGTCAGAATTCCTGCCTTGGGCCGAGTATGCACAGAACTCGTTGAGACACTCCTCCACCAATCTCACTCCCTTCCAGTGCGTACTCGGCTATCAACCCCCCATGTTCCCTTGGTCAGGTGAGCCGTCTGATGTTCCGGCCGTGGACGACTGGATGAGAAGAAGTGGAGAAGTCTGGGAAAGCGCTCATGTTCAGCTCCAGAGGGCTATCCGCAACCAGGAATTCCACGCTAACCGTCACAGACGTCCTCATCCCCTGTATCAGCCTGGTCAGAGGGTCTGGCTCTCCACTCGGGATCTGAAACTCCAGTTGCCATCTAAGAAACTGAGTCCGAGGTACGTAGGACCTTTCCGAATCATTAGACAAATCAATGATGTAACATACCAGTTGGAACTCCCTGTTAATTATCGTATTTCTCCCTCTTTCCATGTTTCCCTGCTGAAACCTTACCATGCGGAGTACGACCCCAACGCCGAGCCTCCTGAGCCACCTCCTCCTCTCGACGTTGCGGGGGAACCGGCATACGCCGTGAGAGAGTTGTTGGACTCGAGGCGGCGTGGGGGTCGTCTCCAGTATCTGGTCGATTGGGAGGGCTATGGCCCTGAGGAAAGGTCCTGGGTAGCCTCGGACGACATTCTGGATCCCAACCTCATCGAGGATTTCCATCGAGCCAGACCTGACCGCCCTGCACCACGCCCTAGAGGAAGGCCTCGTAGAGCGCCAGGAGGCGCTCCTAGAGGGGGGGATTCTGTAACATCCATACCGCCACGCCGCCAGAGGGAGCCCTCGCCGGAATACTGACGGGGCGCCGCCTCTGCTTCTCTTCCTGTTTCCTGTTTGTCCCTACTTAAGACTCAAGCTAGCCTAGGGCTAGCGCGAAGTATTGCCAGTTTATCTGCATACCAAGCGTTTTCTGATTGTGATTTCTGACTGCCTATTGTTGTGACCATTTGCCTGCTTATCTGTTTATCTGCCTTTTGGATCTGCCCTTTTGCTTAGTTTGCCTGGATTGGATTGTCTATCTGTGTTTTGACCTGCCTGCCTGTATACCTGACTACTCTTCTGCCTCACGTTCTAATTTGTTTGCTTGATTGGTTTGTTTTAAATAAACACCGCAAAATGGATCCCAGTATTCCTGAGCGTTCCTTACAGTTGTTTTTGTTTGAGCTTTCATGCATATTACTAGCCTGGTTAGCCAGACCTACATCAAGATGTAAGGTCTGGCAACTCTTCACACAAACGGCTCAATGCAAGGGGCGGGATATAAGGTTGTCCCTCAAAATGCCTCTGCACGCAATAGGATAGCGCTATGACGGATCAGAGCAACGAAGAAGGTGACGTAGTTACCGTAACCAGTCGGCAAAACTCCAAACACATCTTTCTTGCTTAAAAAGGACTTCAGTAGGGTTTATTTGCTCTTCTCTCAAAGAAAAACATAAGTCTAAGTCCTCCAGAGTCGCGGCCAAAGCCGCTTCAAAAGATAGCTGTTCGCCAGCAGCAGCAGCCATTCCCTGTTTTCAAGTAGGAACCGTTGCAGCTCTGTCGTCATCATGTTAAGCCCGCCCCACAGACGCTACACACGATGTGATTGGCCTGACCAAATTTTGGTTTTTGGACCGGTTAAGTGTATTGTGAGTGCCTAGACTAAACCCTGGCAGCAAATATATTTTGCGGCCGCTAGGGTGCGTCTAGATTTCTAGGCTAGCATATTACACATTGGAACACATTTTTGTTCATGGTCAGGGACTATTTTTTCTAGCGGAAGAAATGCTTTTTATTGATTTAATTTACTAATATTTTTTTTACTTTAATATTGTGTGGTAACCAGTTTATAAAAGCAATAAGGTACTGTAGGCAAGTACTGTATCGTGAATAAGTAACGGCTGAAGAGCTGTTGCTTATTCACGATAAAGCACAGCCTCTCGTACCTTTTTGCTTACTTATAGAGCATTAACAGTGTTGTGTTTTTTATTTTTTTTGCATTTTCACTTACATTTCTAACAATCTGAGCCCCTGCCTTCATGTAAAAAAGAACCAAAATAAAAGTTTTGACCAAATTTGATGGCAAATACTAATATCAGTTGAGAATTCGTTTATATTTTACGTGTCGGCTAATTCGTATAAATTCATACCGAGTGAATCGTGCAAAAACGTACGATTCTCATGAAAAAAACAACAACGAAACCAAACCCCTAAAGCTAGATTTATAGTTTAGTTTTTCACCTGATGGGAGGGGTTCTGGTGGACCAATCACAGCACTTGCGGTCCGCGTAAAACTGACGCGCTGTTAAAATTTTTGTGAGGTGCACGTCAGGCTACGCAGAGCTACGCAGAGGCTACGGATAAACTACGGCGTATAGCTACGGCATATAGCTACGGCATAGAACTTACGCATGACTATAAATCTGGCTCAACGTCACAGGGGTAGAGGCAAATAAAAAAAAACGAATGTGGTCGTATGAATTAATACGGATTAGCCAACTCGTAAAATATGTACGAATTCTCGTGTTGGTATGACATGCAGAAGTTACATCTGAAATGGCATTTATGTTTATTTGTGTTTTGTTTAATGACTTGTTGAATGCTGCTTAATTGTGCCATTAATGTATTTGCACAACAACTGCGTTATATAACAATAAAACATAAATAAAATAAAAAGTATGTAAACAATAAAAATCACATAAACAGCGTCACGTGATTGACTTTAATGTTTATTTAACATTTTTAACCATTTATTTTTTAAACATCAAGGGTTAACTGCACATTACAGTACTCGGGTTTAGAAGTGCGTTTCTGACGACGTTTTAATTATTCAGATAACAAAATTCAGCAGAAAGGAGACTGCGACCGCTCAAATACTGTTGACTGCGACTGCGCTGTTGCGTCTGCAGCGCCTACCGCCTGAATGAAACAACATGTAACAAAATAAAAAATAACCTATTAAAATGGTGAAAATCTTTGAAAAGTGATGAGGATTCAGCACAGTGCTTTACAAACTATATATGGGTGATTATATAAGTGCAGGTACATCCAAAGTCATAATATTTTTTGTGCTTGTCAAATGTTTATATTAATAATAATGATAATTATTTGGTACTCATTGTCATAGATTAAGTTACAGGCCATAACAATATATTATAGCTGAAATGCATTTTAAGATCCACGTGTTTTTTAAACTTCATTTTTGAAAACCTCAGACACAATATGGAAGAAGGGCAGTTGACGTTCCCCATATTACTGTATGTATTTAAGGTCTACAGAGACATATGGCCTCTGAAATCTGTTTATGATTCAGTGTGTGAATTTTATTACCATAATAAATAACAGAGTATCACACCTTCCTTTATCTTGGCCACTGTGTGAAGACACTTTTTATTCATTTTCTCCGTCTCTCTTGCTAGTGTGCTGTTGGCATTCAGGGCGTATTTCAAATTCCCAGTTGACATCTCGTAAATGCGGTTGTGGCCCGTTTGCTTGTGTCAAATACGATTTCATCCACAGGGGCCGTTCATCACAAACTTCCACCCTGTCGGACAACAACCGAGACCTCCCTGCTTATTTCAGCACTCTGTGTCGTCTCCAATCTCTTTTATCCTGCACACTTCTCTTTTCTTCACGTGTTTCAGTTTTCTAATTGAATTCTTACTTCAGTCGTTGCATATCAGATCTATAAAGAAAATGTAAGTGGTGCTTGTCTATGCAAGTGGTGTCTATGTAAGTGGTGCTTGTCTAAACCTGTCACCATGATGGTTGCCATGGTGTTGCTATGCAGTGGCTGGATGGTTAGTGCATTGCTTTGTGATCGCAAATGTAAAGGTGCACTGGAATGGTTTTATGGTTGCTAGTCATTTCTGAATGGTTGCCATGATGTCGGGTGGTTGCAATGTTCTGCATCCGGAATATTAGTAGTATTAGTAATATTTTATGTTTCTGACCACCATCTTATTTCTGTTATAAATCATGATTGCCTCTCATGCCATGTTTCTACACTAATGATGGATGTACTGGCCTCATTATGAGAAACCTGTTTATTCAGAGTTACCTGTATCTTATTCAAAGACGGTTGAATATTTGTTAATTTTGGAAACGTTCGAAAATAATCAATCATTCATTGATTCATACATTCATATTTTTCCTTCTTTCAATTCCCATCTTAGCTGTCCAATTGATAGTCTTTTTGATCTGTTGTTTCCATGACAACATGCAGTAGCTCCAAACCTTTCAATAAAATGTACAAATATGAGCAGTGTGGAGACGGCCCTTTTAGTCCACTTGGTTTGCCAGTAGAGATTTATAAAATATATATATATTATTAATAATAATATTTAGTAAGCACATTTATTATTGTTCATACCTCTTATAATTGGTATACTATAAGTATTTGATCAAAATCTATGCAAGTACCCACAACATTGTGGTGACAGTGTTTGGATGCCAGGCACCTCTCACATCCCAGCAAGCAATTTTGCGTTTTAATAGCCATATAAGCACAGACGTCTTGCTTAAACAAGGCAAAATTTGGGCTGTCAGTGACTATTTAATAGATATCTAACCATGGTCCAAAAATAAATAAATGAACTAAATAAATGAAATAAATAAACGTTGTAATGGTGGTTGACTTTGCTTACATGTTGGAATATCATACATCTCACAAGTTATTTTAGTTTATTTTGTCTAGAAGTGGGCTACTCATAGCTGGACTTAATGGGATCTATAGTTAACCTATGGTGAAATGACGGCTATTGTTTGGTGGGATGTTTCTTTGGAAAATGAAATGAATCTATTTGTTATCAATTAATATTTTTTATTAACAGGTTGCCTAAAAACAGGTTGCCAGACATCAGCCTGAAAGAACAGAAAACATCTTTAGGTGCATAGATCAGTGGTCTCCAATGTGTTGCCCGCACAGTGTCTGTGAGTTGCCCAACAAAGCACATTCAATTAATAGTCTTAATTTTTATTTATTACATATTTTTTATATTTACTTGGCTTTTTTATGTATGTTGTAACTCTTCAGATATCATATAAGCATGGAGGGTTGTAGACCCCGTGCAGGGCAGTTGTTCAAAATCTATTTGGATTTTGGCTATCGGATTAGATCAAAATTTCAAAATGGGTTGTTCAAAAAAAAAAAAATGGATTCTGAATTTGGATTGGATGACAGAATCCAATCTAGGTTTTGATCTGAATCAAATCTTCACTTTGTGTTGGTTAAAACATTTAAGTAAGATTGGGATTTGTTTGATCCCAAACAGTAGGATTATTCTGATGCAAAAATTGTTATAAAACATCTAATAAAATGTTTCTTAAACTTATAAACCTACAGTTAGTCTACAATACAACATTTCTATTATGTAATATTTATAAATGTATTATTTATTTGTTGAAATCTTGTTCAGTTCAAACCTTATAAGAATAAAGTATTCAAAGTTTAACACTGGGCTACCATCAGAGCCGATCCTAGCCTTCTGGGGGCCCTAAGCTACTTTGTGAGGGGGTCCTGTCATCGCGTTCATAAAAAACATTCACCGTCTCTGCTTATATGTAGCTATATACAAAATGTTAAGTAAAACACGTATTAGCTTATAGCTGTACATTTTTGCCACATGTACATTACTGTGACACTCATCAGAATACTTCCTAAATTATAACATTGAAACATGTTTTCTGAAAAGCCCTTAATCTGTTACATTAGTATTTAGAAAACAAGGTCTACTGCCAAATATATTATATATATATATATTTTAAGAGATGTAGATTATCAGGGAAACAAATTTAAAATTATGAATCAAATAAAAACAAAATAGCTGTCAGATTAACTATAACAAACAACTCAAAATATCTTCCAATTTTTAAAAAAACTAAGGCATGATTCCACAGATAACCACAGATAAACACACCAAAATACATAAATCTTTCTTTAAATATGCAAACATTAGACCTAATGTGCATTGTTTTAAAATGGTAACAGGAGTCACACAACATCTTGCATGAATAAATGTTTATTTTTTTTAACATGTATGAAAGATTTTGATTGTTAATGTGTACAAGCATAAACACACTGCACTAAAACTGATTCTAGGTATTTGTACTGCAGTGTTTGTTATAAATCCATTGCATGGTTAGTCAAGACTTAATAGGAATTTTGTGTTCTTAATCTTTTTACTTCACCTTCATGGCGCTTGTCTTTCCTGCTCCGGGCGGATAGCTTTAATATCTGAACGAAGATGCGTCAAACGCATGCAGAGATACCATAGATGGACTAACAAATGCAATTAAAGTTGTCACGGCTAGTCCGTGTCATGTTTTGTGTTTGTCTCCGATTATGCCACTTGGACAATTCACGGACTGATTCCGCATCACACCTGTTCCTTGTTAAGTCTCTGTGTATTTATACTGCTGTCTGTGTCAAACTAGTCACCGGATGATTGTCATCACTACCCTGTCTGTTCCCAGAGTCATGTTTTGGATGTTCAAGTGTTTACTTACCTGTTCGTCGTGTTACTCCTCGTGTTTTTGTTTCCAATTTTATTATTAAATGTTATTTATTTTCGAACTCTGCGTTTGCGTCCTCACTATGACATAAAGTATCGTGAGAGGATATGAAATATAATTTTGAATGGATCCCCCGGCACAATGATGGCACTCACCAGCTGGTCTGTGCAGCGCTGCATGAAGTTAAAAACAAGGGGGCCCTCTAGTGGTGCGGGGCCCTATGCAGCTCGCGTAGCCTGCGTATAGGGCGGATCGGCTCTTGCTACTGTACCATTCAAACCTTCCAGTCAATTAAGAAAGAAAAAGTCCATATAAATCCCTCATACAGCAGATAATAGCAAACCAAAATATTTAACATTTAATTTTAACAAAAGTAATCCTTAACTTTAACCAGAAACCAAACAGTCAAAAGTTTTAATAATCAGCATTTCTACAAATGTAAACTACAGGACGTTTAGCCTCTTTATGACTTAAAATTCATGTTTCAATGTGTTTGTGAATTATCTATAGTTGTTTTTTGAGGGCCAGAATAATAGACTGAATATTAAATTGAAATAAAAAATAAGGGAAAGTTGTGATGTTTTATTGTCTCTTCAAGTAAAAACACTTAGTGACCCATACCGACCAAACTGTTTTTTAGCCTAATAGTAAACATTGACATGTGATCCCATTTAATCCAGATTTGCTCATCTGAAAAAATGTGTATCTGGATCAGGGTGATCCAATCCAATTTTGCTTTGAAAAACTATAATACAAAACTGAGATGGTTTATCTTATCCCGGATAGCAAAACATGGGATTACCAAATCTGGATCATTTTGATCCAGATTAAACTTTTTTTAAACAACTGCCCCCTGGTGTATTTACAAAGCAATCCAAGAATATAAAAAAACACACGTATCAAAGGCCGCCTATAAGGCTCATATACATTTAATCTGCAGAGGATCTTTCCTTTGGATTTATGATTTGCATACTTATGATGTTATTTATATATTTAATATTATGTACGTATACTTTTGGTATATATATATATATATATATTTATATATATGTATGTGCTTCTAAGGAGTCCCCAGAAATTAAAAAAAAAATGCTAAAGCAAAAGGTCTGCTGTGCTGCCAATTATTTTCGTTTGTGAACAATTTGTTGTCTATATAATATCACAATTACTTTCTATTTAACACAGTTTAAATGTTTCTTTACACAAAATATGAATGGAATATTTGCAAAAGTTTCAGCTATCATAAGTTTGAGTATTGCGGTTACAATGTGGATATATGACTGCAGGTGGGTGCTTGCAAGCACATTGAATTGAAAAATGGGTAATAGGTCTTCTAAAAAACATGTTGCACTTTTGTATATATGCCTTTGCATATTAAATTGATATGAGCCTTGTGGTCGGCCTTGCATGTGTGCATCTTTTTTAATTCAGTTACACTAAAGGAATCCAGCTGATAAATAGACTGAAACAGGGAGAAAAAGAAGTATAGAAGATGAAGCGATAAATTCGATTCACTTAGACACCGAGGTCGTGGCCCTCTGCATGTACCATCACACGGTAACTAATTTTGACGCATGTGCATGACACCACGCATGATATCATGTGTCACTTCAGAGCCGAGATGTTCTCACAGGCCAGAAGGACTTGATTTAGTGTGAACTTGAATCGGGTCATGCGTAGGTTGGCGTGCTTGCATGCAGATCCTTCAGACGCCCGTGATTACGACCGTCACTGAAGGTTTTTTCTTCAAGCGCAGAATAAATGGCTCGGTAATTACAATATATCGCTGCAGGCATTGGAACGGACGTGCTTTCCAGCTCAGGTTTCCATGGATACCCCGTCTGTTCTGGAACCTTTCTAAAGCGAGTCATTGACTTCCATTAGAGAGGCGAGCGGCAGTGGAAGAGAGCGGGGTTTCAGCAGAGCTGCACATACCTGTCAGCTTCACATTACGTACACAACTAGACATCTTAGCATACCTTTAGCACCTTTCATTTAGCACCAGCTCATCTTTGTTAACTGCTTTTGGTAAATGTTCCTGTAGCAATGCGTTAACAATGCTAAAGTCATTGGTTTGATTCTCAAGAAACGCACTAACTTTTAAAAGTCACTTTGGATAAAAGCATCTGCCAAATGCATTAATGTAAATATGACATAAATCTTATGCTTGAGACCGATTTAAATAACATCTAAGTGCTCATTGCTATATATACCTGTATAAAAAAAAACATCTCCTTTATCTCTGGCTTTGATTGAATTTCTGTTTTTTTTGTTTGGCTGTGTTTACAATGACAGACTTCCATACCACTTCTTCTCCCGCAGTATGTACTGTGACTTATGCTAATTTTACTGCATACGTGAAACGAAATGGCTTGATGGTTTACATTTTGACTCTACCCCATAAGAAAAATCACAGATGAGATCTCTCTCATAAAAGTCTCTGTAAAGTCTTGAAAATTGTTTCTAAACGCATTATAAATGTTAGTAATGTATTGCTTAAACACACCAAAAAAGACTGTACACTATTCACTACTGAATAGACCTTTTGCGTGTTTGTAAACAGAGATGACGTATTTTGTGGGCGGAGCCAACTGGTGTTAGTAAGTGACAGCTCTGCAATAGCAGTGTGAAGTGTTAGTGTTAAACTGTGATTTTTATGGATCCGGTCTTCTGTCAGAAAGTCTGTTTCCCTTCAGTTTTATCACGTAACATTTATTTTTTAGAGAGATTAAAAGTTTAAATGGCTTGGCTACTGAGATGTGTGCATGTATGTAATGTATATGTATTGTTCTTTATTGGTAAATCAATTATTTTAACAACATAAATGACTAAAGTACATGAAAAAGCAATACTAACATGTATTCTAATACCATTAAATGGTATAAACAGAAAAAAAATGAAATATTTAATACATTTTATTAAATATTTCATATTTTTTTCTGATTATAGCCAACTTGTTTGTTCTAAACCTATTCTAAAACTTTTATGTTTACATACAAATTAATATGCATACGTTTGATTATATATTGATAGCACTTTACATCGTGTGTGCTATATTGATATATTTATTAAGTATCTAAACATAATAATTTTAGAACAAACAGTAGGGACAAAAGGGAAGAAGACATAAGCCATAGAAATAAGGTAAAATGAAATAATAGAAAATGGAAAACGGTATTATAGAATACATGATATTATTGTTTTTTTTTTTTTGTATAACCCATTCAAATTTTTTATCTTTTTAAATAAATTATAAACATAAACATAGCCTTTTTTGCACAAACTGATTTATCCAGGTGTGTCTGATTATTGTCGTTGTGACTACTGAGGTCAGGCACACCTGGATTAATCAGTTTGTCCAATAATGGCGGACAGGAAACAATGAGCTGGCTGAAGTTCAGGGAGTAGTACAGCTGGGCATAAAGCCTTTTAAACATAACGTGCCATTTAAAGAATGATCATGTGACTTTTATGCATGTCAGCTAACCTTTAAATACAGAAAAACTGTTTCCAATGCAGTTTTGCTATATATTCCTTGTTCGCATTGCCTGAAAAACCACCTCACCCGCACGTAAAAAAAAGTTTTTGAGATATATGGGAGATATATGCTATGTTTCCATTGGGGCACATTTTCAATTTGCTATTACGATTTAAAGGGTAATGAAAACATACCTAAGATATATCAGTATTTTTTCTCCTAATATCAGATTTATAGTCAGAATTACATTTCTACTAAATTTGTAAAAAAGTAAATTTGTTAACACCAGCATACAGATTAATTGATATACCTTTAAAGGTTCCTAAAAGAAACATTGGTTTCTTATCTTTTTATAACCTGTAGATCCTTTCTTTTTCACTACAAAGAGCCTTTTGTGAAACTGAAAGTGTCTGTGGATTTTAAAGGTTCTTTATGGAACCATATAGATTGACAAAGACCCTTTTGGGAACCTTTATTTTTAAGTGATAGTGCTTGACTAGTATTCCATGTACAGTATTCAATTGCAAACATGATAATGGAGTAAGTTTGACGTCTCGCCTCTCCTCTCCAATATTTAATTACTGAAACATGTGCTTCGGCTCTCCACCTGCTCTCAATAGAGTAAAAAAAATCTAATTGAAAAATTACCGCACACATTAACCCTGCTAATTGCTGCGATTTAAACCTTACAGATGTGGCACACATTATAATCATTTCATTTGTCAGACATATTGACTAAAGAAAACCTTTTTTTGAATACTAATATTTCATGTGTACTCAGAGGAATCATTTGGGGTTATTTTAATGTTATGACGTTAATCTTTCATCATGAAATCAGGGGACGCTGAGTTCTCAGATCAGATATCTTAAAATAAAAGTAGAAAGGAGACTACTGTTAGCATACCGTGAGATTGTAAAAGTTTATGTTAATGTTGGGAGAATTTGATGAGAATTGATTGTTAAAGTCTGAGACACTGTTGTGGGTTCGTTCTTTAGTGTGAGTCTATGAGACTGTGAGGATTTTTTTAAATTCTGTAATTAATCCCTGGGATTGAATTCACAACCTTTTGTGCTGCTTAAGAAACAAATCTTCAATATTCTCGTCCGTTGTATTTGTAAGAATTTTGATTGATCCTGACCAAAAGGTCAGCCCTTCCTGGGAACACAGCATGGATGCCCGAGAGTGCAGTGTGTGTGCCCTGTAGGTGCCCGAGGCAGCAAGGACATCAAAAGAGAACTTTTGCAACACAACAACTTTCCTCCAGGACTCACGGCAGGGGACCAAGACCCCCAAAACACCCCTCTCGGGAACCAGAACTTTATCTCGATTACAGGAGACTCCCTGGAGAGTTACACTTGATTTTCAAACACCACATCTCCATACAAATGATGGACCTGCAGACAAATGTCTGACCCCTCTACCCCTCCTTTCCTTGTTACCTCCTCAACACAGGACAGTCTACAGCACACCAGATGATTATGTGTAAGAAAGGTCATATCAAATGTAAATAACAGTGGAAAATATTCATGTTTCATTTCATTACGAAGGTTTTATCGCGACTGGTACACAGGTCTCATTCTCACATCAATAAAACAAATAGTAAAAAGGTTTAATAGAGTTAAGAAAACTTAACTCTACCCAAGGGGCGTACACCCCACTACAAATGTATCCAGGACGAGGTGCCTCCCATAGGTCTGTAAGAACCAATCACTGCAAACTTCCATTGATAAATAATGTTTACATAATGTTTATTCTATCTGGGTATATAAGGAGAGCTGAAAAACATTTCTGGGAATCTGTAACCAGATATCCCGCACAATTTACTGTGTGTCGTCTTTACCAGGTATGAAAGGTTTTATATTTCCTGTTTGATGTAAATACTATTGGTTTGTATTTGTGTTACGTTTATTTGAACTGTGAATTGGCTTTGAATTGTGATTTTCTTACCTGGTTAATAAATTGTTAAGTTTGATTTATTCTGTGTTGCTCGGTAAATGTTGACACTGCAAGTAATATCGTTGTATCCGTAGTTACCGTAAGGACTGAAATCAGGCTAGGATCGGCCCAAACCCAGTTAGATAGTGAATAATACATCAGCTGAGGATTTGTGAGATACGAATAGCAATTGGCGTTAGTTTAAGTGTACTTAGAAGCGTGGAGGCTGTGTTTCCGTTTAGAGTAACATTTCTGATTACTCTAAATAGGGTCAGCCTCAACCTCTGTTTATTTCAATGTTATTCTATTCATTAATCTTGATTAGAAATAATAATTGTAATAATTAAGTGTCACCTCTAAGGGGACTAAATAAAGTATGTTTAAAGTTGAGCACGCAGAAAGCGGCCGCTTAAGCGTATAGTCCAACCTCTGGCAGCGACCAACACTGATTCGCTTACGACCGTTGACCAGTATATTAATTATGAGGCCCATACTAGGATCATGTGCGACTGTGAGAACCGAATGAACGAGTGTAATACCAGAGCTTTATCAGAATAAATAAACAAACATCTATTCAAATTATACTATTAATAATTAACAATCCACATAAATATTAATTATGTCTTATTTAATTGGAGTCAGATAAGAGATTAATAATCTAAATGAAGAAATGTATAAATCCATATCTTATTATCCAATGTGAAAGGAAAGACTGAAACGCGCGAGAATCCTCCGCCACGCCTCTGGAGACCGCTATTGGACCAGTGGGTGGTGCCTACCTTACATATTCATCTTGCAGACAAAAATCCTAAAAAAGTAATACCATACTTTTTTTCAATCACCTCTTGCACATAGTTTAGATAAGATACAAACCAAAGTTTATAGCTAGGTTTATTTTGTGTTTAGTTGAAATTTTGTAAGCCCAAAATATGCCCAATATATAATTTTTTGTTATTTTTATTTAGCGGAATTATTAGCAGGGCCGTTTTTAGGCATAGGTGAACTAGGTGGTCGCCTAGGGCGCCACCTGCTGCAGGGGTCCCAAAGAGCGCATACACATTATGTATTCACTGACTGCTGCTTCACTGACTTAAATGAAAAGTGTGAAAAATGAGCACTGCAACAAAATGAAAGATAAACTCTGAGGGCCCTATTTTAACGTCTAAGCGCATGGTCTAAAGCGCACAGCGCATGGTCTAAATGAGCGTGTCCGAATCCACTTTTGCTAATTTAACGATGGGAAAAATGGTTTGTGCGCCGAGCGCACAATCAAAAAGTGTTGTTCCTATTCTTTTAATGAGTAATGGGAGTGTTTTGGACGTAACGTGCAATAAACCAAGAGAGTCTCAACTCTCATCCCCTTTAAAAGCTAGTTGTGCTGGCGCTATGTCTAATCCCTATTTAGATGACGGACTTTGTAAATGTTTGGCTATCCAATATCATCAAAAAATTATTTACAAGTATGTAAGAAAAGGTTTGTACTCTAAAAATACTTTATTTGTAACAAACAGGAGATAAAGAATTTACAAACGGCTCTCCGCACGTTTCAGCACTTGGACAGCGTTATGAGTTTTTTTAAAGCATTACTTAAAAATGTTTCTCATCTCACCATATCCACAGGTACAGAGTCATCATATACAATAAATCCATGAGGTTGCATTTAAAAAAAAAATTAAAAACAGTTGCATTTGTTTAAAGCAAAGCATTTAATTACGTACCAGGCTGCAGGTGAAGCAGCTCTTTGCGCCTTCTAAAGTCTCATAATCGGTCCTCATTTATGTCCAAGAGACTCAATAATAATCTTTTACATTTGAATGCTTTCAATTTTCATATTTAAAAGCTTTTTTGTGCTGCTGTGCATCCATGTGTGTGATAAGTAAACCTGCGTTGTACTCCCGTTTATAGGCGCATATTTCTAACGCGCTCATTAAAAAGCAAAAAACATACTGCCGTCTATTTTAGTTGCCTCAAAACGTGCCAACAATGCGCCTGAACACACCTCGTTTTTAGATTAGTTTACCGATGGGCGCAGAAATGGGCGCAAATGCATTTGCTATTTAAACAATGTGGCGCTAAACGTGAAAATGATAATTGCGCTAGGTTGAAACTAGCAAAAGACACTGCTGGGTGTATTACACGCTGGGTGTATGATAGAGCCCTGAATGTCGCGTTTTTAACACCAAAAGGAAAATATTTCACCAGACAGAAGGTGGAATGTGTGATTTGCCCAAAAGTATGCCGTTTTTAAAGACTACAACCTGTTTTCCTTTGTTTTAACACTTTAACACATATTTTTCATGATAATTGATATGTTTTAATTATCAAGCAATGCACTTGTGATTTATTTATTCTTAGGAAAATGAAGCCTGGCAACTGTATTTTATTTGTAGTAAAAATATGGTAATAAAATGATAATTAATCTGCTAAAAACATAGTTACTACTAAAAGAAAACCATGGTTAATTTTTTTATGATGATATGGCTCACAATGTATATGAAATGAGAGTTTGGTCTAACTATGCTAAATATATTTATTTAATTGTGATGTTTACTGTAGAACTGTAAATATGGTACCGTTTTTCCAAAATATAAAATAAGTATATTAATAAAAGCAGGTTAAAGATGAATGCCCATGTATAAATATAGTACAGTAATAAAAATTGTATGCTGATTTGGAATAATCTAAATTTGTCGTTCACATAGTATGTGGCCCTTCAACTGTATTTTAAAAACCTGATGTGGCCCTTGAAACTAAAATCTTTGCCTACTGCTGGTCCAACAGGTGACACAAACTGGGTACAGCCACCCTTAAAGGGGACAGAGAATGAAAAAACATTTTTACCTTGTCTTTGTTGAATAATGGTAGTTTACCCACATTCACAAACATACAAAAAGTGCTATACATGCTAAACATCTCAGTCTCATAGAAATTCCTCTTTTAGAAATGTCAGCCAGAAAACGGCCCAATCTAAAAAACTGATGATTATGATGACATCACAGGTATCTCACTGCCCCTCCACTTTAAAATAATTGGCTACATTTTTTGAGTGGCAGCAAAGTTAGCCAATCAGTAATGAGATTGCAAGTTAAGCCAGTAGGGGGAGCCAAATAGGTGCAAAACCACTTGTTTAAAATCCCCCACCCTAATAGAGCTATCTGAGAGAGGTTTTTAGGAAGCTTCTAAGGCATTACAGACCCAAACTAAAAATATTTTTTTTTGTTTTTTATAATTTTGTCTACATGTCACATGACAGAACAAGGATAAATACCCCGTTCAATCATTCTATGTCACCTTTAAATGACTGCTGCCCCCACTATTCCACCAGCACCATTAGGTGCCTGGGTGATTCTCACGAAAACTTGGTTTTAAAAATGTCAAGCATGAAAATGTAAAAATTGCTTAAATTTACTTTTTTTCCCACCAGACATCGAAAAACAAAGTCTGGAGTAAATGGGAACATTAATTTAAACCCTTTTACTTATCATTTAACACTTTTTGTAACATAATTTAAAAAATTAGTCCTAAAAAATCTCATTACCGCAACAGTCAGAAAAGATCAACACTGACATATTTTCAAAATGACATGACAAACCTGAAAGAACATAATTTGGAGATTCTGCACATGCATTTAAAATCAAAGTATTATGCTTCTATTAATTAAATTAACATTTAATAAGCATCTGTTGCGGTAATGATAATCAAAATGTCGTGTAAGCATTCTGACAAGACAATATTTCAAATTAACTGTAAAAAAAATTATCTTACCTGGTAGCCATCTTGAAGTAACTGGTCCATGTGCTTGGTCACTCAAAATAAACTTTATTAAAATTCTGTATGTGTGCTTAAACTGTTCTCAAAAAGTGTTGCGGAGGATGAGAACATCAGGCATGGACACATCATTTTCCTAATTTTTCTTCGTTATTATTATACATGAATATTCAGTAAATATTTTTCTGTCATCTAAAGTAGTCTAGCAAAACATCCATTTATTTTTTTTCTAAATATTTTTGTGTTAATTTGATTAAATTACAACATAACGCATGTTCAAACACAGCCGGACACATTGCGGTAATGAGAATTTCAGCAGAAAATGAGATAAAAGTGACAAATTATAAATTCTTATGTTGAAATCACACATTGTGCAAGGTAGAACACAGTATTGTGTTAATTTTGATGCTTTTTAATATTACTATATTACACATTTTATAGCTAAAATCATTAGTGCCGTGGTGTTTCAATGGTTTCGTGAGAATCACCCGCCTATTGGGGTTTCGCCTAGGGCGTCATAATGACTAGAAATGGACCTGATTTTTAGAAATGATATACACAAGAAAAATGCATCTTTAAAAGTACGCCTTGTGTTTGACTTGAGATCTGGATGGAGAAGAATAAAGGTTCTCACACAGACAGATGTATTTTGGATGAAGGGTCTTTGAATCTCCTCACTCTTGTTTTGAAGGGTCCTTAAAGAGATCTCAGGCACACTGCAGGATAACGCCGTTCGCTGACACTCATCATTTCATCTGAATCCCACCGTTGTACAGGTGTGAGTATAAAAGACGTTGTATAGTGTTACACAAGTACACTCAGCAGATGTTGTGTTAATATTTCACCCACACCCTATGTACTGATATGAAAAAAATACAAAAAGTGCGTTTTACAGTATTTGTAATAATGATGAAATTTTTAATAACTCATTATTCTGTAGAAATAGTGATAATATTATACGTCACAGTAGCTCAGTTGGTTGACCCATTCTCACCCCATGGCGTCAATATTTGACGCCACTTGTAACATGCGTCAATATGTTACGCGGAGGGTATACCTTTCGCGTCATTTTTTGACGAACTGGGGACTTCAATACTATTACGTCCGTTGCATTCTCTTTCCTATTTTCTTACCATTTTCGCGTCGGTTTAGGGTTAGATTTACATAATGACATCCCTACCCAAACCTAACTCTAACCCCAACGCCAGGTGACAACTGTTTAATTTCGCGTACACTGTTTAATTTTGCGTAATCTAACCCTAAACCGTAGCGAAAATGGTAAGAAAATAGGAAAGAGAATGCAACGGAAGTAATAGTATTGAAGTCCCCAGTTCGTCAAAAAATGACGCGAAAGGTATACCCTCCGCGTAACATATTGACGCATGGTCAAGTGGCGTCAAATATTGACGCCATGGGATGAGAATGTGTTGCAACCTTGGCAAATGTCACAGGTTTGAATTCCAGGTAACACACATACTTAAAAAAAACTGTATTGCTTGAATTCACTGTACGCATCTGCCAAATGCATAAATCCACTCATATATCGTAATCTCGTGAATTTTCCTTTAATTGAGCCGAATTTCTTCAATTGAATGAAATAAAACTATTTAACTTTAATGAGTTTGTCATATTTGGATAATAAAATGTGTATGCTGTGCTGTCGTGTCTCTGTTTGCTTCAGATCTACATGAAGCTCTTTGGGGCGTCTGATAGATGACCTGCTCATACAGCAGTTACCATGGAAATGGTAACTATGAGACATTTGTGATTTGTTGCTGAGACAGAGAGAGCAGGTAAACCTGTTTTGTCATGGCATCGGTGAAATGATGCTCAAAGACATGAAGGCGATTTTGTTTACGGTTGGCTGTTAGGAACCACGAACGTAATTTGTCTGCAGGTCACGCTGAATTCTTGAAACAGATGTTTTCCTAGAAATGACAAATATCTGAATCTGATGACGTCTGATATTGGCACGTGTGTGTTTGTAATTGAATGTGATGCTGCGTGCACCAAATCAACAACAGAAGGTCCTCAATGGGTGTAAACTACAAATCTTAATGCGTGAACAGAATTCGCGCCACTAGGCGGCCATGTTTGCAAAGCGTCTGGCCAGTTATTGTTAGTCATGCAAGACTATATCACTGTAAAAACTAACTCAAAAAATTAAGTTCAATAAGTTATGTCAACTTATCACAAGTCAAAACTTAAAATAGTAGGTTGAATGGACTTGAATAACCACGTTTTTGTTGTTGACAAAATAGAATCAACAAATATTAATAACAGATCAAATATTAAGCTTTTTGATACTCTGTGCATTTTATTAAAAAAGAATAATACCCAGATTCTTTAATACACTGTTGTTTGCCTTTTTATCCAATTATTTTGTCTAAAAATACCTTCAAGTTTAGTCAATTTTGTACCATACACCTTTGAGGGTTTAAACTAACCTGAATGGACATTTAAAGCAAATATTGTAAAACATTTTCCCCTGGACATCATCTTTGCCGACTACTGTACACTGTTAGAAAAAATTGTCAAAATATGTACAGTAGCTGTCACTACCCTTTAAAAAGGTCTATACTGTATGAAGTCATTATGTACATGGCTGTAACATTTTAAAGGTTACCGCCCCAGAGACAGTTTTGACATTTTTTATGACATTGTATCTGTTATTCTGGATAATGAGGAAATGCGGTGTACACCACAATATTTAAACTCTATAACAAAAACAAATCTGATTGTATTCTGTATTGCATTGTGAATGTATTACCCAATTCCTTCAGAGCAATCTTGTCTCTCTCTCTCTCTCTCTCTCTCATCAGGAAATAATAAGGTACATGCAGAACGCCCACTTGACTCTGAGATCTTCCCGGCAACACTGGCAACACTCGTACACTTGTAAGCATCAAACAGACATGTGTTGTGCTTATCATGTGACTAATGCTTTTGAGTGAAGCGTAACCATGACAACCTGAAGATATGCTGCATGGTGTACTGTGAGGTTTTTTAATCAGCTCTTAGAGAAGCATACAAATGGAGAAATAACTGCAGAAACCCATGAGCAGTCATAATATTGATCTGGTTTGTGCAAAAACATCTAAATAAATTTAAAAAATCTTAATAAAACATGCTGTTTTATCTTAACAATGATCAAATTAATACCCCAAACAAAATGAAGGTAAATGAGGGTCAAAATCATATTTTTGCCTCGAGTGTCCTGACACTATCCATTTGCTTGCCTCCTACAGTATGACGTATCTGCATAACATAACACACCACACAGCAAAATCAAATTTTAAGCCAACATAATAAACTGTTATTATTTACATAATGGCAACCACAACCTTCTTTAAGCTTGACTAAATCAAAAATCGTAGCAACCTGTGTTAAAAAATAATAAACCTACAGGTATTCATGAATATCAGCTGACGTCACTCACTTGTCTTCCGCCATTTTGAGTACCTGAAGTGGTCGCAAAAGAACTTGAAGCTATGCCTTCAATATGTTGGGAGCATCAAAATCGCTATGATTACAACACTAAGAAGGCTCGACAAAACATGATACTTTGCTGGAAGTATCACCTGTGTCTCTACATGTGAACTCGAGCATTGAGAACATTGTTTGTGAACACAGAGTTAACTAAAAAGAAGGTTTTGAACCTGACTTTGGTTGTTTTTGTGTAGTAAAATTCCGTAATGGTTTGGCAGATGCTAGCTAACAGTCAAAAGGAGCGTCCTAGTAATGAGCGGTCAAGCATTTTTTTTTCATGCAAATGTATTTTCCCTAAAGTACGACAACAAAAGCTTTTGAACACAACACACTGGTAAATACCAGTTCATAAACGGAAATTGTCATCTTTCCTAGCACGTGAAGGCAGCAAACGTATATTGACACCTGTTTACAACATTTGATTCATATCACAACATTGTGAGTTATTTACTACGTCATACAGTCAGACTACCATTTGTATGTTACGTGAACTTCATCCACCAAGATACCCATTACGTTGGCTTAAAAAACATCGGAGCCTAGCATGTCCCTTCTTATTCAGCAGCTAGGATTCTGGGTTTCCGAAAATGCAATGGACATTAATTATATCCACCTCGTCAGGCACGCCGAGTTGCATCGCCGTGATACCCATTTCAGTTGCTTATTTCCCTTGGACCTCCATGATAAAACATATTCAAGACAGGCGCTCTTTGGTGAAGTGGTTGTGTTCCTGTTTAGCTCAGTGGTAGAGCATTGCGTTTGCAGCGCAAAAGGTCATGGGTTCGAACCCAGGGAACACAAGTACTGATAAAAATGTATAGCTTGTAATGCACTGTAAGTTGCTTTGAATAAAAGCATCTGCCAAATGCATATATAAATTATATTACTTTTGATCATCTGTCCATCATCGTATAAAGTTTACCCTGACAATTTGTTTGGTCCGAACAGTTTTTGGTTCGAGCATAGTAGCGCCTTGAATGTACATCTCCAGACCGAACTTCCTGTCCTCAAATGTTGTGGGCAGGGCTAAGTTTGGCTGGCACCCAGGCTAATTGAAGATAGATCAGTGTGATAACAACTACCTTAAAGGACCAAAACATCTTTCGAAATTTTTTATTTGAAGTGCATTTTTTACCCAAGTCCCGTTCTTTTGCATGGAGAGATCAGGGTTTATGACTTGTACTGCATCTTGCCACAAGGGAGCGATCACAGAGCCGACAGCTTTACTTTTCAGGATGTAGGCCTACAGTATGAGGCACACCCAGGCTCATCCAGTCAATTTTTTACCCGTTTAAATACACATACATTCTCATGAAATGCGTAAAAATTGCAACGCAGTTGTGCAATACATACCCCAAATTTCAATTTTGTGTGCTACGCCAGTCCTTCCCTTTCACTTAATACGGCACGTCTTTTCATGTCTTTTTATGTATTGTTTTTTTTCTGTTTTTTACCATTGTCGCTTGGCTTTAAGGTTAGCACAACTTTTTTGTTACAAAAAATGACATCCTAACCCAAACCCTGATTCTAACCCCAACTCCAAGCGACCAAAAAACATGGAGAAAGCTACAATATATATTTAATGACATCCCAAAGCAAATCCCCAAAACCAAGCATCAATGGTTTAAAAAAAAAACTGAGAAACCAATACATAAAATGACACAAAAAGATGCGGCTTATCAAGTGAACAGGAAGGCCTGCCGAATCATATGTACGCAAAATTGGAATTTGGCTTATGTATTGTATGAATTTTCAAGCGCGTGCTACACATTTCATGAGAATGGGTTGGAATATGATGACTTGCATTTACATTTGAAGAAGTTTCGTTGCAAAACGAGATATCTCCGTTTTTAAATTTTTTATCAAAACATGTTTATTTTTATGTTATCATGTTAAAGGTAGGGTAACACATTTGGAAAAATGCTAACGGTAGCCGCCTAGCAATGAAATCCCGATCCCACCCTCAAGTCAAATCGCTCTCCAAAGTCACGCCTCTTTCCAAACACATGAACACGCACAGATCAGACGGTCACGTCTCATGTCTCATTCACCAGTGAGAAAACTTTGCAGTACAAAGTGAATAACACTTCCAAAATAACCAACATAAACAACTGGTTTACATCAGAATTAGTTTAAGCACACGTTCGGTTGTGTAGACGTAGTAACTATATCGTTATGCTAATCCGTAAACGAACACAAATTTCATAAGCAACACAACGTTTCATCAAAGTAGAATATCTGAATCCATCTCAATACAAACATATCGCGTACCTACCTTACCAAAATAAACAGTGCAACGACCCTTTCAGACCCTTTGCCTCCTGTAGCTGTTTGCATCTCGTGGTAAAGCAGTAAAGTTACAGATGTTAATTTGGGTTTTTGCTCTTGCTGATCCAGGCAGTTTTTGCTGTTGTTGTTATAAAAGATGCATTTAGTTTTGTTGCTCCTGTGTAGGTTGTCAATTCAGCAGAAAAGTTTGGTGTTCTCGCTGTTTACAGACAGAGCGCACGTGAACGCGCCGATGACGTATGGTATCTGCGTGGACTCGCTGCGCGGTGGGAATTCAAATTACGCTTACGTATGAGGGACATAAAAGGAAACGTCCGTTCGGACCGAAATCTATGATTTGTTGAACATTTTTTGGTCCTACGCCTTTCACAGATGATATAAATTTTTACAAATACATTTAAACAACTTAACACAGTGATTGCTATCAGGATGTGAGGAGACTTTTAACCAGCATAACTAAAAATGTTTCAGGATCAAATCTGTTACCCTACCTTTAATATTTTGTTTTATGGTGCTACTTAGCTGTATTTTTTAAGCTATGAAGATTTAAATCAAAACAAACCAACTGCAGTTGAAGTGATATTAATTGGAATGCACCAAAATACGAGATTTCTGAAAAATTTTAAAAAACGGAGTTATCTCGTTTTGCAATGAAGCTCTTGATTTATTATTTGTACGATTATAGATCAAAATATACTGAAAGCTTGTTAAGAGTTGTTTGTTATATTTTTACTACACGAACATATCCATGAAAACTTTTCTCATAAGATCACAATAATCCAGCTTGTCTTGTGTTTCTATTTTTGTTGTTGAATAATAAAATTCCGTTTTTTTATCTTTAAAAATCTCCTTAACATTGTTAAACAAACTTAAAATTATTGTTATATTGACCACGCCATTGAATATGTATAAAATACTACATTCAATCTGATGTGTAAAGCAAACCCATAGTGCTTTTAAACACTTTCTGGGATGTCTTTGTACCATGTATACAACCTTTTTTAAATTCAGTAATCTTGTCAAATTCACATTTGTCTTATTCGATGAATCATTATTGTACATAAAAGGATGTGGTGAGTTTATTTGAAATGGCAACAAACAGATGTTAGAGGTCACATCTCAGTGTTTGTCTAGGGGTGAAAAGATGATCCTTTCCCAACAATGATGTCACGTAGGCCGTAAGTTGCTTTGTCTTGTAGCTATTTAAACATTTTAATGCATTATTTTTTGTATTATTTGTTAACTGAATCTTATCTGTCTTGTTTGTTTTCTTTGCATGTGTCATTGTCGTCAAAGACAGTCAACGCATGCATGTCATCACGTTACACACTGTAAACACAATCTTCTTTTAGCTCTGTTAACATTTCATTGGCTATTTAACCTCCTCCAGTGAAATCCTCTGAGAGGTTAAACATGTGGAATGTGTGTTTATTGTGAGAACTGAGAGACTCAATGAGTCCAGTATGTTCAGATAAACACGAACCCAAAACCACATGAATCAGGACGCTGAGGTGGTTATTTGGAGATTTAACCTCGATTAGCCTAACAAAGATGTTTCTGAGAAGCGCTGCCAGACCACATTGTCATGGGACATCACCGATAGCTTCTTAAGGTCAGACATTTTTGTGTTTTATGTTCACATGAGAACAACTACATTAGTATTTTCAGAACTGCAGTATTTTTTCTACAAAGCAAAATCAGCAGTGTGAAATGTACTCTGCTGGTGTATTTATGGGCATGGTTGGACTGGCCAACTGGCATACTGGGCAATTTCCCGGTGGGCTGCGGAGCTATTTGGGCTGACAGTCCCAAGTCCCACACTTTTTTAAATCTAGATATTACTGTTTCTGACCTGCCCATGAATCTAGACAGTTGATCAGCGGCCTGATTGACATTGGGCTGGCCCAATCACATTGTTAAGCACCAACCCCTTTCACTTTGGCCGGCATAATGCATAAAAAAAGAGTAAGAGTAACCACCGAATTTACAGAATTCGAGTTTTTGTTAAGACAAACATGAATTCCAGCCAATCACATTACAGAGCTAAGCAGAATTCAACCAATTAAATGAAAGAAGGCGGGAGTCTCTGTTCACAAGTTTGAGCATTTGTATAGTGCTTAACACATGAATTCATATTGTTTCAAAGCGGCATTACAGAAAATGCATCCTTATATAAAAAATGTTAGACAGTAAGCAAGTCCAGAGATTCAAACTACTTAACTTTAGGTCAATTTTGCAGTTTTAATTTAAATGTGACATTTAGATTATTTGCCATGTAACACTTGCTGCAGTGACTCTCAGTCAAATAAATAGAAACAATAAATGTTTATAGCATACAGTATAAGATAAAGTATGAATGTGTGTATATTGTGGATTAAATTAGGATGGAAGAATTCACAAGAAGGCAAAACTGTTATAACAAATAATGAAATGACATTTAGGGCTAAGTTTGTGTTAAAACGATTAAAAAATCTTATTAAAGCTACCGTTTTTTAGTCAGATTTTTTATGTTGTTGTTTTTTTTGAGAAAGAGATTTATGTTCCCTTTTGTTTAGACAATGCCATCAGGGACGATTTTTTTGTCCCGCCCATATGGGCACCACCAGATCTGGTGGTACTCATATAAACACAATAGTTTGATGAACTTAAAATTTTAAGTTCAGTCTATGTGGCCACCATGTAAAGTGAACTTAAATACGTTTTGGGGAGACCCATTTCTTAATTTAACTGAGGCAACGAGTTTACTCATTAAAATTATTTCAGTCAAACTTATTAGGGTTTTCTATGCAGCAGTGTAAATTTAACAATAATGATTTTGCTGTGCGACCATCCCAGATAGCAAAATTGCTGTGGCCCAGATCTGGCTCACATTTGACACTCTCATCTGGCCCACCTTTGATGGCACTTGAGCACTCCACTTCTTTTTTTTCCAGATCTTTGCCACAAACAAGCCATAGAAATACCACATGTCAGCCAAGCACAAAGCAAATAATGCAGATCTGGCCCAAATCTGGGTAGCGTTGATTTAAATTCTGGCCCAGATTCGGCCCACACCTAGCATGATTGATTGCACTTGTGTGGTCCACTCCTGTTTAACACATCTCAACCACGAGCAAGCCAGAGTGATGCCACAATCAGAGTATGAATCTCAACCATGGTGACAATTAAATGAAAAACTTAATGCTGCAATGCAAGCTGGGTATTAACAAATTACAAATCTCATCCAGGACTCCCAGCATGCACTGCAGCATGGATAAATAATTCACTTTTTACAATTTTCTTTGTCACTATGGTTGATATTCATAGTCTGATTCTTGATGTTTGTACTTCCCAAATATACAATTTTTGTCTAAAGTTTCTAATGACAAACTGCTGTGAAAGTGCTGGACTTCATAAATATTATTGACAGAAAAGAAACTTTTGATGAGTAAATCATTTAAATAGATGACAATGTTTACCATTATATATCAACCACCACAGAATTGCAATTTTATTGCAATTAACTTTACACTACCATAACAAATGTGTTTTATACACACAAAGTAATGCAACTACGGAACAACTAGTAAATAAGTCAAGGGTCCAACTAAAACAAACACTAATCACAATATTGGTGACTTAAAATTAAACAAAGCATCAACATCAAAACCTAATAAGTGAATAGTGTTTTCTACAGCAATATTTTACTGAACATTCCGAAATAATCTTTTATAACAGTTTGAAAATAATAAAATGCAATGTTTCTCTATCATTTACATATCCAGCAAACAAGTCAATATAAAAACAGTTGATGTTTAAAAATTTTTGGGAACTTTCAGGGAACGTTCTTAGATTTTTTTTCTGTTTTCTGGGTATGTGGATGACTTCAGACTCACACACACATGAGCCGGTGCCCGCTGTGCCATATCTTTGCCAAAACTTGCCCGGATATGTTTTAAAAGAACTGGGCCACATTTGCTACATCATATGTGGGCCACTTCAGACTCACACCCACATGAGCCGGTGCTTACTGTGCCACATGTTTGCCAAAACCGGCCTGGATACGTTTTAAAAGAACTGGGCCACATTTACTATATCATATGTGGGCCACTTTAGACTCACACCCACATGAGCCGGTGCTTACTCTCTCATATCTTTGCCAAAACTGGCCCAGACACGTTTGTAAAGAACTGGGCCACATAACATTTGAGGGCCACATTTGGTTTATTCCAAGATTAGGCCGTGTCTGTTGTGCAGCATTTTTTGCCAAAGATGGCCCATATTTGTTTGATATTTAGGCCATATTCAGTATTTGTCGGATGGGCCACTTTTGGTTCATATTCAGATGACATGTTTCCATGAGCACCGCATCTTTGCCTAAAAGGGCCCACATGTGATTTGATATATTTGGCAAATTTTTGCTATTTTACATGTGAGCCACTTTAGGTTATATACATTAGCAAATACATTTTATAAATGTTTGTTCGAACCCACAACCTTTGTGCTTTTAACACAATGCTAACTAAGCTAAAGAAACTTAAATGGATAGTTCATCCAAAAATGAAAATTCTGTCATCATTTACTCACCCCCATGTTTCATGTTGTTCTAAACCTGTAATAGTTTTTTATTTTGATGAAAAAGATATTTTGACTTCCATAGTAGGAAAACAAATATTATGGAAGTATTGTGAATTGTAAATGATGAAAAAGATATTTTGATGATGGTAAGCACACAGTTGACGGTAGTAATTTAATTCCTTCGTATTTGTTTTTCCTACTATGGAAGTCAGTGGTTAAAATTTACATGCTTACCATAATTTATCAAAATATCTTCTTTTGTGTTCATTAGAAAAAATTTATTCATACAGGTTTAAAAAAACATGAGAATGAGAAAATGATGAAAGAAATGTAAATTTTTTTGGGGTAAACTTTCCGTTTAACCATGACACCTGACTCATAGGCAAAGCCAATCACAAAAGGACATCTTTGCATTCCAGCTAGATGAGTTTATTTTATTAAATAAATATTCAAGTATACAAAATAGTGGTGTCAAATGATTAATCGTGATTTATCACATACATAGGAAAAGTTTGTGTTTGCATAATATATTTGTGTGTCCTTTGTGTAATTATTATGTATGTATAAATACACAATTATGTATGTATTTAAGAAACATTTACATGTGTATATATTTTTTATATTGTTATATGTATTCTATAGTATAATGATAATATATTATGAATAATATAAAACATATTTACATACATAATATATACATAATTTGCCCTAATACAAAACAATTGCCTTTAATAAAGCATACATTGACTACAATTTTATCTGTTATTAATATTTATTGATCTTTTTTGTGGTAATATTTTGTAGTCATTGCCCTTGGTGGTGTCTTTATAAACTTTGCACATGTTTTGTGTGTCATTTTTTGCCAAGCCTCCCTTAATTCTTCTCAAAGCTAAGTTTCAGTTTATACCAATGCAACATGCATAAGTTGATGCATCTTTAATAAAATATTAAAAACAGAAACCAAAGATGTCAGATGATGTTGTTAAAAATACTACTACATATAGAGACATTTCATTTGATTCCTCAAATCACTTTCTATAAGCATGTGTTTAGTAATAACACTGATTATAATGTATGCAGTATACAGTCATAAAGTGTGTTTATTATGTTAAACTTTAGTCTGCCCTGTACGCAAACCTACAGTGTGGCTTCAAAACACTTGAAATATACTGCAAGATAACTTTATTAATCTCTTTTTGTCTCTTCTAAAACTCCGTCCTCTCACACTTTCAATGTACTTTTGCTTTCTGAAGAACACGACAGTGAGTAAAGAGTTTTTACTTTTGAGTGAGCTGGTTTAAACTTAATTTTAAGCTTGCGATGTTTCCAGTCTCTTCCAGTTTCTTTCACCCATGAAATGAAAGATCCACACACACGTACATACACCCATCTGACAGTATTATGATGTTAAAGGAGAGTTTCTATTAAACATATAGACCCCATGACACGTGTCAGTCATATCAGACAGCTTGTATTACATAACAGCTTCATTCTTCTGTGCGCCGCTTGACACATCTAAAACAGGCCTGTCAACGCTGCAAAATGAAACAGAGATTGAATTGTTCAAAGATTGGCTTTGTTCAAAACCCCATCAAGCGTCTTCATTTTATGCTATCTACAGTGCACAGACAGTTACTTTTGAGAGCAGTACCATAACTGTTCAGGTTCAGATTACTTTATTTGTCCACAAATGTCATTTCAACTTACTATTCTTTTTATGAGTTGCTGTTACTTTAAAGCTAAAAGTTGAATTAACTTCAGTTATTTCAACTTATTTTTTTATAGCAACACTGCAAAATTGACTTTCTTGCTTAGGTTTTTTTGTCTTGTTTTCAGTAAAAATATCTAAATATTAAAAAAAAGTAAACGTATTTAAAGAAAAATTCCATTGGCAGATTTTTTTTGCTTGTTTTAAGCACTAGTTTACTAGTTTATATTTTTGTTTAAGAACTATACTTATTTTCCAAGGTCATTTTGCTCATCAAGAAATTACATCTTATTTTAAGAATTTTTTGATATTTTTACAAAAAAAGCCAAACATACTAAGTAAGAAAGTCATCCCTACACTGCAAAAAATAATGTCTTACTTAGTATTTTTGTCTTGTTTTTTTTTTTAAATAAATATCTGAAAATTCTTAAATTGAGATAAATTTACTTGATAAGCAAGTGGCTTAAGATATTAAGTCTTGTTTATTGAAAAAAATGATGAATATCAAGAGGTTTCTTACTTAAAATTAGGGATGCTAAACAATTAATCGCGATTAATCGTTAGCAGAATAAAAGTTTTTGTTTACATCACATGTGTGTGTAAACTGTGTATAATAAATATGTATATATATAAATATGAACACATTCATGTATAAAAAAATTTATATATTAAGTATTTATATATAATATAAATTATACATAAATATACAAATGCATATACACATGTAAACATTTCTAAAACATATACATGCATGTGTGTACATTTATTTATACAAAGTTATTATACACAGTTCACACACATATATGATGTAAACAAAAACTTTTATTCTGCTAACGATTAATCGCGATTAATCGTTAAGCATCCCTACTTAAAATAAGTCAAAATATCTGCCATTGCAGTAAAAAAAATCAACTTAATTCCAGTTTCAACTTAATTTAACAAATTTAATTTAAGTTGATTTTTCTTACTCCAATGGCAGATATTTTGACTTATTTTGAGTAAGTAACTTCTTGATACTCATCATTTATTTCAATAAACAAGACTTAATATCTTAAGCCACTTGCTTATCAAGTAAAAATATCAAACAAAATCTGCCAATGGGGTAAGCAAATTTTTCTTGATTTCTTCTTGAATTTAGTGTTTAAGAAAAATTTTCAAGATTTTTTGCTTACCCCATTGGCAGATTTTTTTGCTTGTTTTATGCACAAAATCACTTAAATTTGATATTTTTGGTCTTAAAAACTAGACTTATATTCTTGGGTCGTTTTGCTTATCAAGAAAATACATCTTGATTTAAGCATTTTTAGATATTTTTACTGAAAACAAGACAAAAATACTAAGAATTTTTTTTCTTGGAATTTTTTCTTGGAATATATATATATATATATATATATATATATATGAACACATTCATGTATAAAAAAAATTATATATTAAGTATTTATATATAATATAAATTATACATAAATATACAAATGCATATACACATGTAAACATTTCTAAAACATATACATGCATGTGTGTACATTTATTTATACAAAGTTATTATACACAGTTCACACACACACATATATGATGTAAACAAAAACTTTTATTTTGCTAACGATTAATCGCGATTAATCGTTAAGCATCCCTACTTAAAATAAGTCAAAATATCTGCCATTGCAGTAAAAAAATCAACTTAATTCCAGTTTCAACTTAATTCAACAAATTTAATTTAAGTTGATTTTTCTTACTGCACTGGCAGATATTTTGACTTATTTTAAGTAAGAAACTTCTTGATACTCATCATTTATTTCAATAAACAAGACTTAATATCTTAAGCCACTTGCTTATCAAGTAAATGTATCTCAATTTAAGAATTTTTAGATATTTATTTTAGAAAACAAGACAAAAATACTTATGACATTTTCAAGAAAATAATTTCAGTAAAAATATCAAACAAAATCTGCCAATGGGGTAAGCAAATTTTTCTTGATTTCTTCGTGAATTTAGTGTTTAAGAAAAAAAAATTTTGCTTACCCCATTAGCAGATTTATTTGCTTTTTTCATGCACAAAATCACTTACATCTGATATTTTTTGTCTCAAAACTAGACTTATTTTCTTGGGTCGTTTTGCTCATCAAGAAAAAGCATTTAAATTTAAGAATTTTTTTGATATTTTTACTGAAAGCAAGACAAAAATACTAAGAAAATGTTTTCTCAAAAATATTTTTTTTGCAGTGTGGTGAGGAAAGTTAAAATAAATTGAATTTTCAAATAGATAAACTTAAAATATTTAAGGGGTAACAAGAATTTTTTTCAGTGTAGATATGTTATGCAGTGGATGGAAGATCACAAAGTAAAATCTGTACAATATGTACAAATATAAAAAAGTAGTTAAACATTTTTTGTTATATTTGCATTTTTCGACTTGTTTAACTGGTTAATGGCTACTGATGCAAAGCAGGGACTTGGGGACAAAGACTTGCTCTATTCTCCTTATTTACCAGAATGTATTTTTAGTTAAAAATATACACATAATTTTAACTGGATGTATAAGCAGGGGTGCCCAAAGTCAGTGCCGGAGGGACAGTGTCCTGCAGAGTTTAGCTTCAACCCTAATCAAGCACACCTGAAGCACCAAGTGAAGGTCTTACTGTGCATAAAAACTTTCAGGCAGGTGTGCTGAGGCTAGTTAGAGGTAAAATCTGCAGGACATCAGCCCTCAAAGGCCGACTTTGGGCACCCCAGGTCCAAAGCAATTGTGTATTATTTCTGAAGCCAACTGATCAAACATGACAAGGTTTACATCTAACTTCCTGTGATCCAATCTGTGAATTTTTTTGTGATTTACTGTTTCTACAAAATAAATTTAAAATCATTGTGTGAAAATATAACCTTGACATCTATATTATTTATTGAGTGAGGAAATAAAGATTGAATCAGTGTGACATTAATAGCTGAAATCTTTAGTTTTTCAACAGGCATGATCTCTCTAGTGATGCAATTTCAATCTTGCTGGTAAACCTAGTTAAAAAGCATGATGCTAGTCTTTAACAAGACAACAACTACAGTAATGCCATGAACCAGCACCCACAACAAAAGATAATGCATGCTGGTGGCTGGCAATGCTTGTCTTTCGTAAACTACCGAGTGACTCTTCGCTCTTAAAGATGAAGTCATGTTTTGTTTTTTAGGCCGCTAATAGACTTTGATGCAGTGAACTTTGTTGCTTTTGGCATCATCTCACATAAGAGAGCCACTGCCGGCCTGCACTTAATGAAAGTGGGGGTTGATGGTTTTTATCGAGTTCTTCCGCTTGCTCCCGCTGCGTGCTCTACACAGGGGGGCGAGGGAGTTCGTCGCTCAAACCTTCAAGTATCTATCAGCCCTGCGTCACTGACAAATCACCATGGTGATAGCGCGCGCTCGGGGCCTTGAATGACCCATCAGATCCTTTGGAGAAATGTGCAGATGCGTGGGGATCATTTACATTTTGAGAAACAATACAGGGAAATTACAGATAAGAAAAAACCCTTCAATTAAAAATTCTGATTCATTGTTTCAAATAAGGTGAGTGCTCTATTGATACTAATGAGCACAGGCTTTATGAACCGATATAGTGCTCTGATGTTGGGGAACATGAGAGCGAAAGATCTTCAATGAAAATGTTTTTTGTCTGCTAATATACAGGGCAGAGATGAGAGTTTTCCTCATTTTGCCATGGAAACACTTCAGCTGTTTCCCCATATGCCAATAAAATATCTATATATGTTAAATGAATTTCCATGGAACACACATACTGATCAAATGTAAAAAGCTTGAATGCATTTGTAAGTCACTTTGGATAAATCATGTAATATCCTGTTACTGTGTTATTTGGGGAAAATAATAAAGAACAATTTTCATACCCTGCTTTGTGTAAAGTGCTTTAAATATTCCTGACATGCTGTGTTAAGGGATATACTGTACTCAGCACTTTTGTTTCCGTATCTGTCCTCTGTGCTACCGTGTGCATATGTTCACCTTTAGATGCTGTGCAGACATTCTGGGTTTTGGCAGGTTAGTGTGCTCTCCCTTGTCTCATTACAGACAGTTTAAATGATAAAGAACACATCCCAGCTGGATGTCTGGGTCGGGGTCTGAATGCTCCTGCAGTGAGCTCCAAATGCACTGTCACCTCCTGCATTGTGTATTATTAGACAGATCACGTGGCTCGGCTGAGAAAGTTTGGCTAGACACAAACTAAATTAGTCATGTATTTGCTCTTTATCTATATTATAAAAGAAAAAACTGAATAGACTGGTTTAAATAGAAAACCTTAAGGATTCAAGGAAGAATTTTTCTTAAACACAGTAGTAAATTCAATAGCAAGCAGATTATCCCAGATTGAAATGTTCTTGCTTTTAACAAGAACAGTGATGATTCAGTGAGGGTGAGTGAAGATTCAATGATAGTGAATGACGATTCAGTGAGGGTTAGGGATGACTCCCTGAGGGTAAGCGACAATTCAGTGAGGGTGAGTGACAATTCAGTGATCGTGAGTGAAGATTCTGTAGGGGGGACGATTCAACGATCGTGAGTGAAGAATCAGTGAGGGTGAGTGACAATTCAGTGAAGGTGAGTGATGACTGCCTGAGGGTAAGCGACAATTCAGTGATTATAAATTATAATAGCTTTGTAATGGTAAGAGATAATTTACAAATAATGCCCATGATACATTGGAACAATGCCATCATCTTCTAGAGTGGACTTAATGAGCAACTGTTCTGGTAGGTACCAGCAAATGCTACAACATGTTTCCTTGTGCAATACCTTGTGCAATGGACACTGTGTTCTGGTGATGTGGCTTACCCTTCACAGTGTTTGAAGCAGATGACAACTTTGACTCCATTTTCTACTCCAACTCTTAGTAAAATCCAGTTCCTTCCTGGCACCATTGATCGTCAGTGCTGATTTCACCTGTGCCTCAGAAGTCCTCCAAACCTCCCAACAGCTCCAGTTCTCTCTGCAGTCCCCTCACTACCCCCAGCTTCAGAGTTCACCACAGATTAAGCTCCAGAGTTCATCACTGAGTCCGCTCTAGAGTTCATCTCCCTATGCACAGCTACAAGCCTGCTTTCTTTCCTGAAATCAGCCACAAGCCAGTTCTCCTTCCAAATTTGGCCACAAGCCCAGTTAACTTCCCAACTCACCCACAAGCCAACTCTCCTTCCCGAACTCAGCCACGAGCCTAATCTTCTTCCTGAACTCAGCCACAAGCCCGCTTTCCTTCCCTACTGTAACTCTGTCACAAGTCCGCTCTCCTTCCTGAACTCAGCCATGATCCTGGCCTCATCTCAGTGCTAAGTACAGACCCTGCGCTGGCTCCAGAGGTCGTTGTATCGGTCTTGTTGACACTGGCATTAGGATGTGTTTTGGGCAAGGACACATCTCTGGAATCTCTCCCATGAAATGTTTTTTTTTGTTTTTTGGGGGGCTATCCTGTCACGGCCATGGTGGCCGTTTGTCTCTTTTTTGCTTCAGTCTCCTGTGTCTTGGTCACAACAGATGTCAGTTTATCCTGTACTCCAGCGTCAAGGTCACAATGGCAGTCTGTTTCTCCTGTACTCTAGTACCCAACCTCATGGCCACATTGGCCGTCAGTTTCTCCTGAGCCTAAGTTTACTGTGTCACAGCCATGCCGGCCGTCAGTATCTCCTATGCTCCAGTTTCCAATGTAATGGCTACTCCGGCCACCTGTCCACCTGACTCCACCATGGCACCCGGTACGGGCTGCACATTTACATTTAGTCATTTAGCAGACGTTTTTGTCCAAAGCGACTTAAAAATGAGGTAAACAGTAGAAGCAATCAGAGCAAAGCAAGAACAGCAATACATAAGTGCACTAGACCTAATCTCATCAAGTATTACACAGTGAACATTGCCAAGGGTTAGTTAGTATTTTTTATAGAAAATGTACAGATAAAGATGGGAAATAGAAAAGATATTAAGCTCTGTATTAGTAAGTGAGGTGTTGGCGGAAGAGATGGGTTTTTAGCTAATTCTTAAAGATAGCTACAGTCAGCAGATTGTGTCGTGACCGGAAGATCATTTCACAGATGTGGAACAGATCCAGAGAAGGTTCGCGATAATCATGTTTTCCCTTTTTGAGATGGCACCACAAGCCATCGCTCAGTGACAGAGCGCATGGATCAAGATGGTACATAAGTCTGTATAAGGATAGACTAGGACTTGCGTAGCATGCTCACTAAGAAAAGGTCTAAATTTCCTAATATTGTAGAGGATGAACCTTCAAGAGTGGGTGGTGCTGGCAACATGCTCCGAGAAGCTAAGCTGATCATCAATGAACACTCCCAGGTTTCTGGCTGTCCTGGAAGGCGTAATGGTCGAGGAACCTAGCTGAATGGAAAGGTTGTGATGAATCTTAAGGTCAAACAATATGACAACCAGTTACGTCTTTGCAAGGTTCAGCTGGAGATGATGATCCTTCATCCAGAGTGAGAAACCGTGTGATCTTCAGAGTTGAACAACAAGTGGAGTTGTGTGTCATCCGCATAGCAGTGGTAGTAAAAGCCATGTTTCCAAATGACAGGACACAGAGATGTCATGCATATCTAAAAGAGCAGTGGTCCAAGCACTGAGCCTTGAGGTACCCCGGCATTGAGAAGTTTGCACCTCTGTGGCTCCTGGTGCTGGCTGCACCACCCTGGCACATGGGAGTACTGTCACGCTCCCAGTCTGTTCTCTCGTCTGTTTCCACGATTTCTCCATTCATCTCCCTCCAGACTTACGCTTCCTCACCTGTCTTGTGTTTGCAATCATTCTCACCTTCCAGCCATCTTCTTCATTATCTCCACTCAACCAATATGCTCCTGTTCCCCTCATCCTTTGTCCATTCTTAGTCTTAAGTGTGTGTTCCATGCCTGTTTATCTGTTCCTAGTCTTCTAATTAAAGATTGTTAAGATATTATTTTAATTTAATCTTAGAGTATCTAGTCTTCTCCATCCACGCGCACACCTGATGCAGTGTTGGTAAGATATGATTCATTGTGATAAATGATTACAGCTCAGTGATGGTGAGAGATGATTCAGTGATGATGAATGATTATAACTCAGTGATGGTGAGAGATGATTCAGTGATGAGGAATGATTATAACTCAGTGATGGTGAGAGATGATTCAGTGATGATGAATGCTTACAGCTCAGTGATGGTGAGAGATGATTCAGTGAAGGTGAATGATTATATCTCAGTAATGGTGAGAGATGATTTTGTGATGATAAATGATTATAGCTCAGTGATGGTAAGATATGATTCCGTGATGATGAATGATTATAGCTTAGTGATGGTGAGAGATGATTCAGTGACGATAAATTATTCTAATTCAGTGATGGTAAGATATGATTTAGTGATAGTGAATGTTTATAATTCAGTGATGGTGAGAGATGATTCAGTGATGGTTCTGTGATAAATGATTATAGCTCAGTGATGGTAAGATATGATTCAGTGATGGTGAATGATTATAGCTCAGTGATGGTGAGAGATGATTCAGTGATGGTGAATGATTATATCTCAGTAATGGTGAGAGATGATTTAGTGATGATGAATGATTATAGCTCAGTGATGGTAAGATATGATTCTGTGATGATGAATGATTATAGCTTAGTGATGGTGAGAGATGATTCTGTGACAATAAATGATTCTTATTCAGTGATGGTAAGATATGATTCAGTGATAGTGAATGTTTATAATTCAGTGATGGTGAGAGATGATTCAGTGATGGTTCTGTGATAAATTATTATAGCTCAGTGATGGTAAGAAATGATTCAGTGATGGTGAATGATTATAGCTTAGTGATGGTGAGAGATGATTAAGTGATGGTTCAGTGATAAATGATTATAGCTCAGTGATGGTAAGATATGATTCAGTGATGATGAATGATTATAGCTTAGTGATGGTGAGAGATGATTCAGTGACGATAAATGATTCTAATTCAGTGATGGTAAGATATGATTCAGTGATAGTGAATGATTATAACTCAGGGATGGTGAGAGATGATTCAGTGATGGTTCTGTGAAAAAAATGATTATAGCTCAGTAATGGTAAGAGATGATTCAGTGATGATGAATGATTATGGCTCAGTGATGGTAATGATTATATCTCAGTGGTGATGAGAGATGATTCAGTGATGATAAATGATTCTAATTCAGTGATGGTAAGATTTGATTCAGTGATAGTGAATGATTATCACTCAGTAATGGTAAGATATGATTCAGTGATGATGAATGAATATTCAGTGATGGTGATTGATGACCATGTTAGTATAAAGTAAAGATAGCAGGCTGATAAAATTAGTTAACAGCAAGTAAAATTCATTTTAATGTGCGAATTGTAATTTTGGAAAGTATTCTAGTATGTCAAATATTTCAAAGTTTTAAAGCCTTACACAAGCAGAATTGTATTTTCTACTTTATTTTTTATATATATGAAAATATACGTGTTTTTCTATTGTTAATGGACTGAACTCATATTTATGCTAATTTTTCATTTCATGGAATACTGCAGTTTTTATTCAATTATTTATTAGCTGTTTTCCACATCATGTATAAATGATGTCTTTAATGATGTTAAATGTTGACTGTTTTTTGTGAAAGACGTTGAGTACAGTGTGTGATAGTTGTGAAGTGGTGAGTAAGGCTGCGTGATGCTCCGTGCAGGTGACTGTCTGTCAGCATCAGCAGCAGAGCTCGTGAAGGAATCACCGATCAAACAGCATCTCTCTCTCCACTGCAGTATATACACACAAACCGGCTGCGTTTATCCTGGATAAAAAGTTGAAATCGCCGGTGTATGAAGCGCATTTGCAGACACTAAAGGAAAACAGGGATTATATCGCGTCTTTTGTAATGGTGAGTTTATTTCCTTCGCATTTCTTCATTCGCGGTTAGTAGCCATAGCGATGCATAATAAGCGTGTACACTATGACAAAACCAGCATTTGCCTCGTGAGTGTTTTCTGTATAAATATATATATTTTTTATTAAATATCCAGTGGTTTGTGGCTGTGTGCTGTTGTGTTGGCATCGCAATCTTCTCTAATTGATTTATGGGAATGTACCCATGTGTCCACACCACTTTAAAACGATACATTTGATGCAAAACGTGTGTCGCAAACCAGTGTTCAAATCAGTGTTTTTGTTTCTTTGGAAAGACGACGGAAGATGTAACGTTAAGAAAATGTCTAGTCATATCTCACGACCGCGAAAATGATATAAACATATAAACAAACATATTTTTGCATCAAAACGGAAGATTTATTTGCAAGTATATTTTCCTCATAAATGAAATGGATTTACTGTACGATTTTATTCATGGAGATGTAAGCAAATAAATACATAAACAATAATAATAATAATATTTGGGTAGAGATGATGATGGGAATATAATGAGAATCGTCCTGAGAGAATGAGTATTATAAACTTATAAGGCATCTGGAAACATAGCCTAATGAGAACTTGAGGGAGAATGATGTCACAATGCAAAAATGTAACAGACTTCATTTGAAATATGATTTGATATTTTGTTTCTTATGACTGGGATGTGAAACATGACGTAGACACATTCTTATTGAGATACACACCAAGAGCAAAGACATTCCCTAAATGAAAACAGACATCACGAGGCACATTCTTGTTTTCCTTGCCAGAGAAATGTAACCAATGCATGTTACAGTAAAGCATCTAATAATCAGCCAATTCTATTGATTTTCCTTTACAATAGATCTGTCGTCTTTAACGCTTCACAACAGCATCAATAAATCAATTCAGATTGTGCTTTGACTGAAGGCATGCAGTGAGTCACGCCACAGATGAATTCAAGCTTCATGCTAATTCAACTGCATCTCTTCTCTTTCAAATGTTTGTTATTTTGCCTCTTTTAATATGCGGTAGTGACTTTTTATTCGGCATCTCTTTTGACCTTGCCATGTCTTGACATTATGTCCCATATTCAGTTTATTTGAAGCATTGCGTTCTGTATATTAACATAAATAACTATTTTTTTAAGAATGCGTACAGTACGTCTCTGCTTGCATGCTGGAAAAACTGAGTTGAAATGACACTAACCCTTAACGTCATAACAATGTAAAAAGCACATGATGTTAAATGATGGTGGTTATTATTGGCAGACGCTGTTTTTCTCTTGGCTGTAAGATCACAGATCCTGGTCAGAACCAGACCCGTGTCCAGCTGGAGCACAATGTCTGTGTTTATAAAGATGCTTATCAGAGCCCAGAGTGTGTTTAGTATCTAAATAAAACCTGTTGTTCGATGTTTTTACGGCCTCCTCTGCTATACTGTACAAGGATTGCAATAACAGAACAAAGGCAAGGAGAGAATATTTTATCAAATCTGTACATCAACATTTCAAACATCGTGAAGACGTTTCCATGTCTATCTTGTTTTCTTGTTGATTCATTTTAGGTGAATCTGATGTATTTGAAATTTAAAATAACGTCTGTGCAAATGCCCTCTTAAAGGTACCAAAATGGTTCTTGTAGGGCATCGTCTAGCACGTTTATTTTTAAGATTGTGTGTCATGTGTGTTATTTACTGTAGTATGATTCATCAATTATGTTTTCTCTATTCATAAAGATGTGTTGGTCACAGTCAGTGAGGTGGAGATCACATCTTGAAAAACTGCAAGCAGATTTTAGATTCGCTCTCAGTAAATCTTCCTGACATACATTTCCCATAAACCCCTGCCCACTCGGCCCCTCCCTCCACAGCGGCCCTATGCACTTCAGTGATCAAAGATTATTATTTCAGATGGCAGAGTATGTAATAAAGAAGATGGGGACTGATTCTGTGATTAACTGGTTTTGGTGGTCGTCCAGACAGAACAATGACCTCTCTGTTGCGTTATATCATATTGCTCAATAGCAGACACTGCAGTTGAATGAAACAGCTCAGTGTGTTTTTAAAACAGTGTATCGTCTTTTATTTTACAGGGCTGTGTGTGAGGTCTCCAGAATCAACAGTGAGCAGGATGCATAGAAACACGGCAAGGGAGGCCTTCCTCCTGCTCTTCCTCATCCTCAGTCTGGTAAGAGTTTGTGTTCTCATGGATGCAGATGTGGATGGTAGTTTACTGGGTGTGCGTCATCATATGCTGCAATAACATTGAGGGGTAAAGGATGGTTTTTAACAGCGCTTTTTTTTAGATTGTGATTCTGTTTTTCTCGCTTTTTGTTTCAAGAGAGGTTACTTCAAAGAAAAAGATTTTGCTATTTTTTGTATTCGATTTTGGTGATTTCCCTTGCAGTGTCTTAGCTTTAATCTGATAATAGAAAATGTAAAATGTTTGAATTTTGGTAAATGGAAAAAGAACATTTAAAAAACACGTTATAACGTGATAATGTAGAAATATTTTAATATGTCTTGCTCTTGTAGGGTCCTCGAAAGAGCAAAGTTACTCATTCAAATTTAGCATACTGTAGATATACACAGAATTTTTTTCAGGAAATGGTCCCAAGTGGTTGATGTGGCAGTACCCTTTTGAAAGCTCCTTAAAGGTACCATTAAGGTACAGATATGTATAGATTTGGTACCACTGTGTATCTTCGAGGAACTAACATGAACTCTGGATGCAAATGTGTTGAAAGGGTACCGTTACAGTGACGGCTAGGGATCATTGTTTGACCATTTTTCTGACACTTTTCTGAATAGACAAGTAAGATTCATATCTCTATTAAATGTGGTCTTAGTCTTAAAGATTCATTTAGGTTTCATTTAGATATCCAGAATTCCTAGGAGAAATGAAAGAGACATAAACAATCTGTCAACAATATCATAATATTACAAGGCTATATCAAATTACTAATTGAAGAGTTTGGTTCCAAAACGCAATAAACCCATTTTTACTATTTTGGGTAAAAATTTGTTTTTATACCAAGAAAGTGACAAGATGAAAAGCACTATTTTCTGTTACAAACTTTCACATAGCATCTTTAGGTTATCTTTCCCATCTTATATTCATTTATGTGACCAGTGGTATACACTGGTATACTAGCTTAAATAAATTTATTGCAACCACTTACCTTAAAAAAATTGAGTAAATTGAGTAAATTAAATGAATAATTTTTTTCAGTGTACCATTGAAAAAACATGGTTTTACTACAACCATATAATACTAACCAATGGTTAGTATTATTTCGCTTTTATTGAAATATGTTTTGAACAAACAGAAGACAAAATTTAACAAATAAAGAATACTTTAAGTAAGGGATAATGTAGAGGCAGCCGGTAGTTATCGGGAAATAAGCCCCGACAGTGTGATCAGGACTCGACGCGAAGCGGAGGGTCTTGTATCACACTGAAGGGGCTTATTTCCCAATAACTACCGGCTGCCTCTACATTATCCCGCTTATTACACGGCTACTTGCCACATAAGAAAAAAAACTGGACATGAATATGAATTTGAAACATTTTATTGGCATATTTGTTTTAAATTAACATTTTTATCCTTCCGCGAAACTTTGCACAGATGCATAAAATGATCGTAATACCTTATTAAGATCCTCTGCTTCATACTTGTCTGTCTCCATTTTTTCTCTTTTAGCCAGTCTTTGAGAAGTTTTAATGCCCATTCTGTATTTTTTTGTGTGTTGGCTTCGTAGCTGTCATGCTCTATTTTGTCAAGTTCAGTCTCAGTAAGCTGTCTGTGTCTTGTCGTGGTTGTCGAGTGTTTGTCACAAGATGGCGCCAAACAGACAGTAATCTTTATTGATCTTTATTGGTGCGGAGGGATTTTACTCATGCAAGTAGTCCGGCTATGCGTTATTATTTTGGAGCGGTTATTATTTGAAAAGAACGAACCTGCAAATGTCTCAACTGACCAATCAGAATCAAGCATTCCAGAGAGCCGTGTAATAAGTAAAAATAATATCTATTGCTTATGTCTATAAATGAACTCCCTGGCTCCACCTTGCTTTATGTGGTCAGCAGTACTGGTGTGACAGCATCACTCATAAAATTATCTGTGATTTTTGGATGATGTTATTTTCTCTTAAATCTGACTCGAATGCAGACAGGCCCTTTAAAATATAGACTCCCCAATATTTAGACCCCCATAAATTCAAATTAAAAGGTAAACCAAATATATTCATTCGTTTTAATGCCACTCATTTCATAAAGAAAAAAGCAGCTGTTAGTAAATAGTATCCATATACACTCACCTAAAGGACTATTAGGAACACCTGTTCAATTTCTCATGAATGCAATTATCTAATCAACCAATCACATGGCAGTTGCTTCAATGCATTTAGGGGTGTGGTCCTGGTCAAGACAATCTCCTGAACTCTAAACTGAATGTCAGAATGGGAAAGAAAGCTGGTTTAAGCAATTTTGAGCGTGGCATGGTTGTTGGTGCCAGACGGGCCGGTCAGAGTATTTCACAATCTGCTCAGTTACTGGGATTTTCACGCACAACCATTTCTAGGGTTTACAAAGAATGGTGTGAAAAGGGAAAAACATCCAGTATGCGGCAGTCCTGCACTGTCAGAAATAAAGGTACAAAAGTGTACCTTTTCTGTCACTGGGGCTGTACCCTAAGTTTCCGTTTGGTACCTTTACATGAATAAAAAACAGAATACAATTTTGGGTAGATTACCGTACCTTTAGGACCTACATTGTTAGAAAAAAGTCAAAATATGTGCCCTAGCTGTCAGTGGGGCAGCACCCTTTAAAAAGGTAATTGTATGGATCATTAGGTACAGATAAGTAAATATTTAGTACCAATATGTACCTTTGAGATACTAATATGTATTTTTGAGGTACTAATAAGCTCTCTTTGGTCCCAGAATGTACTTCTGAGGTACTAAAATAAAATCCTTAGGTGCAAAGCTGTACTTTTTGAAAGGGTACAGCCCCAGTGACAGAAAGGGTACAGATTTGTACCTTTATTTCTGAGAGTGTGTGGGCGAAAATGCCTTGTTGATGCTAAAGGTGACTGATTCAAGCTGATAGAAGAGCAACTTTGACTGAAATAACCACTCATTACAACCGAGGTATGCAGCAAAGCATTTGTGAAGCCACAACACGCACAACCTTGAGGTGGATGGGCTACAACAGTAGAAGACCCCACCGGGTACCACTCATCTCCACTACAAATAGGAAAAAAGGCCAGAATTGGATAGTTGAAGACTGGAAAAATGTTGCCTGGTCTGATGAGTCTCGATTTCTGTTGAGACATTCAGATGGTAGAGTCAGAATTTGGCGTAAACAGAATGAGAACATGGATCCATCATGCCTTGTTACCACTGTATAGGATGCTGGTGGTGGTGTAATGGTGTGGGGGATGTTTTCTTGGCACACTTTAGGCCTCTTAGTGCCAATTGGGCATCGTTTAAATGCCAAGGCCTACCTGAGCATTGTTTCTGACCATGTCCATCCCTTTATGACCAAAGCTCAAATCATTTTAAATTGGTTTCTTGAACATGACGATGAGTTCACTGCATTAAAATGGCCCCCACAGTCACCAGATCTCAACCCAATATCTTTGGGATGTGGTGGAACGGGAACTTCGTGCCCTGGATGTGCATCCCACAAATCTCCATCAACTGCAAGATGCTATCCTATAAATATGAGCCAACATTTCTCAAGAATGCTTTCAGCACCTTGTTGAATCAATGCCATGTAGAAATAAGGCAGTTCTGAAGGCGAAATGGGGTCAAACACAGTATTAGTATGGTGTTCCTAATAATCCCTAAGGTGAGCTTTCACTCCAGTACCCTTATAAAGGTTCCAAAATTGTACTATGCATACGTATGGTACCAAAATGTACCTGTGAGGTACTAATATGAACTCTTTGGTGCCAATATATACCTCCTGAGAGTGTAACAAGATCATGGGCAAGATTATTAATAGTTCTATACAACTGATTACCCACCAGGTTGGGCATCTTGAACTAGTTACAAACCATGTTTAACCAGTCAGTGTATCATCAGAATCTGGTTTTAGCTGGATTTTCTTGCAGTGGAGGCACAGGGATGCCAATGAACTTAAATACAACCCCCTGATGCAGATGGCAAAGACACAAAGAATAACTTAAACCTCTGTGATGGTCCGTAAAACCCCTGTTAATTCCCAGAGGGGTAAATAAAATCACGACACGCTTTTTGTCAACTTTATTTGTGCTGGCAGATTTTACTGGGGTTTTTTAATGGTTTATGGTGATGCTTCTGCTGCTGTTTGTTCTCATTGCTGTTGTATTGTTTTGCTTTATTTATTTGTTGTTGTGTTTCTTGTTCCAGATGTGGCCCGTACAGTCAGTGATCTCAAACTGCGTCATCAAGCGCGAGGAGGAGAGATGCATGGAGCGAATCGCGCTGCATGACCCCGAAGAGGACGCTGTGTTTGGTGAGACTGTAAAAAAAAAAACATTTTTTATGAGCAATTCTAAGATTCGCGGACCACCCAAACAGTTTTGCAGTATGCCGTTTGTATATTAAGCATTTACTTTTAGCCAATGTGAAGTATAACAGGTAGATGTGACTCTGAATTCTGAATGGATGAGCAGAATATTATAAAGCAGAGGGCATAAAATGTTCATGTAATACCTGTGACCATAAATCATTTCTATATTAATCCATTGCTTTGTTGCTTGGCAACATAAAACAGCCTACATTTAGGCAACTGGGCTATTGAACCTGATAGAAGAAATCTTTCCAGATGAAAATGTACAAAAGCTATCACTGGGACGAGACCCTTCTAAAAGTACACCTTTGTATCTAATGGGTGCAAATAGTGCCATAAAGTTACCAATTGAGGAGCTCAGATGCTAAAGCCTCTAAACGTTAGTTTCCATATTTCATCACTATTTTGGGAGAATAATGACATAGTGAGAGTCAGATTCTAAAAGGTCAAGAGCCCACACGTAGGCCAAATTTGTTTTTACACATTTAGAACAATAAACCCCTACTCTAAACCTAAAAAATCACGACAAACTATATCACTGGAAAGCTCCCAGAGTGTAGTTTTCATATTTCAAGATCATTTGATAATAGAAATAATGTAGTGACAGTTTTTTGTTACATGATTTCCTCACCATAGGAATGCATATTAATTATAATTTATTCATAACGCTATATCCTATTATAACATGTTGACAAAGTACACGGCAAAAATTATTCATTCAATTTACTCAATTTTTTAAGGTAAGGTAAAAAGTTTTTTATTTTATTTTACTTTACTAATCTTTTTTATTTAAATGTAGCTTAAATAAATTGATTGCAACCACTTACCTTAAAAAATTGAGTAAATTGAATTAATAATTTTTTTCAGTGTATGTATCATGGAAAGCTCTAAGAATGTAGTTTTTATGCTTTAATAATAATGCAGTGACAGTAATTTATTCATTTGTGACAAGAGTATGCAGCAAACCGTTGACACCTAGTGGCCGTTGTTGGTAAAACTACTAAAAGTGTGACACAAACCTAATTTTTTGTGATTTTAACTTGAAATTTGGATCACAACTGCTTGAGACTTATGGCTTCATGTTTGCATTATTACTTTTATGAAATATTTACATTTTTATATATTTTTTAATAAAACGAATATGTTTATCTCTATTTAAACTTTTTATTAAGATTTTTACCTCCAGACACTTCTGTGAAGTGTATTTTTTTTAAAACAAGACAAAGATTAGGCTTCTAGACCAAAAAATGCTTGAGTTTTCACCCCCCCCCCTCCACCCCACTTAAAAGGGATTTGCGCCACTTAAGGGGTTAATGTTACATTTCCCCATTATAAACAAATTATTCAATAGAAATTGTATTTGTTTATCTTCCATAAGTGTACTAAAAATTTTAGAGATCTGAGATATGACAACAAGTGTAACCATTAAGCCACTCATACATATGAGACCAAAAAACATTATTATATGAACTTAGTTTAGGGTGGTTCTCAAACTGGGGTGTGAGATGGTGCCAGGGGGGATAATTTAAATACATTAAATTATCATATAATTAAACTTTAGGAAACTAAGGCTATAACCAACAGCACTACTTATTATACGTAATATCTTTTGTTTAGTTCATCTTCTAAGTTTGAGATTGTTTCGTGTCATGAATTTTCTTTGGGGGGGGGGACACGAAGAGATGCAGCTTACACTGGGGTTTGCAAGTCATTTAAACAGACTTTTTTTACAGTGGGCCTTTAGCTTGACATTGTGTTGTATTCTTGATCTTCTAGTGTTTCTGTAACTTCTTTTCCTTATTTGTAAAGTCTGCCTCTGGCACTAAACAGTGAATCATTCATTGTGAATATCCTGTAGTTTTTTCAGCCAGTATAGCCTTAACTAAAAAAAATATATTTTTTATTTGATTACTCAGATCTTTAGTGCAGCCCAGTCTCAACTTGAGTGAGTTGTTTGGTTCATTTTGCTCGTCCTGTATGAATGTGTCATATGTTTGCCTGTGGAGCTATTCGGGTACAGTGGTAAACAGGAAGCCAGGGATGTGACACCTGTCAGCAATTATAGAGGAGAGCAGTTATTTCAGAGATCGCTAGAAGACGTGTACTTTGAGATGTAGGAGAGAGAGAGAGAGAGAGAGAGAGAGAGAGAGAGAGAGAGAGAGAGAGAGAGAGAGAAAGGCTCATAGCGTAAGTTTTTAATCCTCAATGATACTTTAGATGACGGTTTGGTTTGGGGCAGGAAACCATAGATTATATAATGACAAACTGTTTGAGACACTTATTACCTGCCCATCACACATCGTGGTTTTGTCATCATACTGTATTTCTGTCAATTGTAAAAGTAATTAGAAAGAATAATTTTCAAATGATATATGCTGAAAATAGTATAGCGACTACAGTTTTTGGTTGATTTTTTTGAGGCGTGCATCCCTGTAGATTTTTGTTATCTCATTTGACCCACAAACCCATGTTATGGAAATATTTTTTAAACTGCATTTAAACCTTTAGCTGACCAATCATCACTCTTGGGAAGTAATAAAGGTAATTGGACGACAGCAAAACCATTGACTGTAACATTTTTACCAGCAGAGGATTAGACATCGGGGTCAACTTATGTGAAAAGCATTTATAACCACAGTAATTGAAGAGCTCATACAGTAATTAAATTGAAAGCTCTCATTGGTTGAAAATGATCTGGCTGTAAAACAAAACCTGAACCAAATGAAGGATTTGCATGGATGTATAAGAAAATATAGGCCAATGTGGAAATTTTTCTTTTAACATTCACTGTAAAAAAATGCTGTAATTATGCAGCTGGCTGACAGTAACTTACTGTAGGAGATAAAGACTGAAAATGTTTAATGTTCATTTTACTTGAAGCAAACTGTTGCCAGTAAATATTCTACAAAAATATTTTAGAGTGTTCATATCAATAATTTTGAAGATGTACATTGTTGTGAAAAACTGTACAAAAGCACATTATATTTTTCATGTTTGCTGTCATTTCTGTTCATTTGGCAGATGAACAGGACGTTGGGATAGGACATTTTAAATAGTTTTTTTTTAATATCTTAATTATATTTAGTAAAATATATCTGTGCCCTTAAACAGTTTCCGTACAGGGTTTAAAATGCATGTTTGAGCTGCCTTCATTTTTAAAACACCTTGTACTGACGTATCTTAACATAAAACTGTGCCATTGTTTTGTCTTAAGATGCACACCAGTATTGTTTTTTGTAAGATTTGCTTGTAAAAATTATTTAATGTCCTAATGTAACTAAGGCCTAGTACTCGATTTATCTAAACCCTGTCCAGGAAACTGTCCCAATGTCCTCTTATTAAGTTATAAATGACAATTTTGGGCAGGTCTTATTCTTCAGATCTACACTCACCTAAAGGATTATTAGGAACACCATACTAATACTGTGTTTGACTCCCTTGCACCTTCAGAACTGCCTTAATTCTACGTGGCATTGATTCAACAAGGTGCTGAAAGCGTTCTTTAGAAATGTTGGCCCATATTGATAGGATAGCATCTTGCAGTTGATGGAGATTTGTGGGATGCACATCCAGGGGAATCCACGAAGTTCCCATTCCACCACATCCCAAAGATGCTCTATTGGGTTGAGATCTGGTGACTGTGGGGGCCATTTTAGTTCAGTCATTGTCATGTTCAAGAAACCAATTTGAAATGATTCGAGCTTTGTGACATGATGCATTATCCTGCTGGAAGTAGCCATCAGACGATGGGTACATGGTGGTCATAAAGGGATGGACATGGTCAGAAACAATGCTCAAGTAGGCCGTGGCATTTAAATGATTCCCAATTGGCACTGGTTATTTCAGGCAAAGTTGCTCTTCTGTCAGCTTGAATCAGTCGGCCCATTCTCCTCTGACCTCTAGCATCAACAAGGCATTTTCACCCACAGGACTGCCGCATACTGGATGTTTTTACCTTTTCACACCATTCTTTGTAAGCCCTAGAAATGGTTGTGCGTGAAAATCCCAGAAACTGAGCAGATTGTGAAATACTCAGACAACCATGCCACGCTCAAAATTGCTTAAATCCTTTTTCTTTCCCATTCTGACATTCAGTTTGGAGATCAGGAGATTGTCTTGACCAGGACCACACCCCTAAATGCATTGAAGCAACTGCCATGTGATTGGTTAGATAATTGCATTAATGAGAAATTGAACAGGTGTTCCTAATAATCCTTTAGGTGAGTGTATGCGTATGGTGAAAAAAGTTTTCTGTTATAACTGCTTTCTTTCCTAAAAACTGAAACAGGACGATTCTGTAGGGTTTGATGTTTGATTACCTCATATCTTGCAATTTGAAGCTAAAGTGCAGAATGATGTCATTAAAATCATAGATCCTTATTGGCGAAAGCTCGAGACTGTAAGCTTTGTATACTTATATATGTTTGTCAACGTTTTCATCCACACTACTGTAGTTTGCAGATATCCCCAAGGCTAACAGATTCATGTTAAAGGCAAAATAAATATTTATATAGTTATTATCTGTATCCATTACTTTTGCACTGCTAACACAATGCAATACTTACCTATGTAAAGGAACTTTACACTATTTTAATACGAAACTAACATTTATATGTTTTATTTCTGTTAAGCCTTATATAGTTCATTCAGTGTCATAAATCGTACCCGCTTTTTTGTTACTGGGAAGAACCCCCTTATCTTGGCATTGTTAGTGCCATGCTATACCACTTCATCTATTAGCACATTGTGATATAGAAACTTAAAAATATACAGAATGCGTAGTAAATATCTGAAATGTTATGCACATGAAAAAATATTTAATGCTTAACTTGGCAATGTCACACCCTCCCATATTGAAATGGGTTCAGAGTATTTGGAAGCGATGACCTCTCTTTGCTGGCTGTTTACATCTGAGTTCATTGATCCTCATCCTTTCCTGTTCCTTAAAGCACAGCAGACTCATTTCAGCGCAGACAGAAAATCATTCAGTCGGAAATAAAACAGCCGCGTCTGCAGGGGGGAGAGAAAGATTGACAGATGCAGACAGATGGAGTGAGTGAGAGAGACAGAGACTGAGAGAGAGATAGATCAAGCTTTAATTCATCTTCGCTTGTACGTAAGCAGCATCATAACTTAACAGAGACCTTCATAAACCAAGACATAAATAAAATTTCCTTTAATAAATATCTATGTTTTAAACATAACTCCCTCTTATTTATGTTACAAATAATCATTTCTGGCAGGATTTATTTATCAGCCTAATATATATCTTCGATAATTAAATGTGATTTTTTTTTGGGTGCTTTATTTTCTTAAAAGCTGTCAAGTGTGGTTTTGCCAGTAACTAAAGATTATTTGTCATTTAAGAAATGAAAAACCCCTTTGATATGTCACACCTCAACTTCCTGTTTCAACAGGAAGTCTGTGACTCATCAGTGACCTAATTCTTAAAGCCAACCAATAAATTTGATGATAATCTAGTATTGACTTCTGATAGCAGTGATTCAGATCTAAGCAGATGTAAACAGTTTAGATTTTCTCTTCATGATTTAGGAGAAATGATTTCATGCAGTATTTCAGTATGAGCGCCTTTATCTTTCTGTGTCATGTAGTTTATTATGTCTGTCTCTTTCACTTACTGTACATCTGTCCTGCTGGTTAAGAAGAGCTCTTGTTTAAAATGTCAATCTACATTTAAAAAAAATGCTGGGTTATTTATTAACCCATGGGTCAAAAAGGGACAAACCAGTTTGTTGGGTTTTAATTTAAACAACGCAGAAATTACAGTAATACCAATTTGTGTTTACCAGTAACATACTGTAGATTTACATGTATGTTGGCAAACAGTTTGTTTAAAGATAAATGAACATTAAACATTAAGACTTTGTCTTTCCAAGAAAAAGCTATAAAAAGTACAGCATTATGCAAAGCGTTTCTGGGAACCAAAATCAGAAAAAACTGGAAAAGGTTGATGACAATTTATGGTTCCCAAAATGCTTGGCATGAGACTGTTTTTCCCATTTTGTTCTGTAAAAATAAAGACTTGTTAATGTTTAATATGTATTTTTCTTTGAACAAACTGTTGCCAATAAATTAGATAAATATTAATCTACAGTAAATTACTGGGAAACAGCTTCATAACTACAACTCATTTTTACAGTGTATGCCGGGTTGTTTTAACTCATTGTTTGGTCAAATATAAATATTTTCTGGGTTACAAAAGAATATATTTTGATCAATGATTGTAAGCACACAGTTTATGGTACTTATTGATTTCCATAGTAATTATTTTTCTTACTGTAGAAGTCAACTATCAAACTATATAAAAATATCTTCTTTTGTGTTTAACAGAATAAAGAACCTCAGACCAACATAAGGATGAGTAAATGAAGACAACATTTTCATTTTTGGGTAAACTATCCCGATGGCTGGGGTTCATCTCTTTTTGGGTTGAAAATAACCCAGTATTTTTGAGAGTGTATAAACACTAACTCGGATAACTTTAGATCATAGAAGTTTGACTCAGATTTGGTGCCGCACTTGTTTTGTTGAAGTGATCCTAAAAACTGAGCAGCGCTGCTTTGGATTTTCTGTGTTGTTACTCAAAATAGGTTTACAACCTGTAATTGTTCAGGCACTTGGCCAAAGAAAGTATTATTTTCATTCCTTCCTGTGATTCATCCCTCCCTTATCATGCAAATGAGCCAAACATCTGAAAGACCACATGTTCTTCAATTATGTTGCTAATTATATCAGAATAAACATGCAGGTTAAACTACAGTTTTACATTTTTAAACGTACGCAAGGTTGTAGCTGTTGAGGCATTGCTGTAGGGTTTTGCTCTGGGTCATTCACGGGGCATTGTTAGATGATCACTTACTTAAGTTGAAGCCTTACGGAAAATCCATATGAATGTCCAGCCCGTATCTCACTGTTTATACGTATGTAACTTTCAAAAACACGAAACAAATTTTTGTAGGTTAAAATAAATGCTGAAGCGTACAATGTAGATGCATTTGCAACATTTCATCGTTGCATTATTACGTTTTTACAACTACAAAACATTTACAAATCTTTCATACCATAAACATTGCTGTATAATTTCCCTTTAACCATTTTATCTATAATGTTGCCACCCTAACGCAAACCTTACCCTTAACCTAAAACCTTTTATACAAAAAAAGTTAAATATAATGTATTATTTTTATATTATGCAATGTAATGGAGAGAAATGTGTAGGAATTTTTTAGAAACAATCATAACAATATAACATTAGTATTTAAAAGATATTCTAAGCTGCTAATGCAGTCCTGCCCAAAATAGTTCATGTACTGTTGGAAATAAAAATCAAAACAGACAGATTTTAGTCTGTTTACTTAGAAGTGTAATCACAATAATTTATTTATTGCAAATTTTCAAAAGCAGAACCAAAAGTAGTTAAAATGAGGATGTGCTGCAGCTGCAGTCCTCTCTGGAGTTTATGAAGTAGCATACAGGGAAATATTAAAGTTATTCATCTATGAAGACTTTAATCTGGCTTCTCTCTGTAAAGGCACACATTTGAAATTTTAAAAGTACATCGACTGAAAGACGGCAATGTCGCAAATCTGTGACGTCGCACGCAAGAGCCAATGAGCTTTTGATATCACTGCTGTTAAGCAATGTGTCGTAAAGCTTCTTGAGGCGCAATATTTGAATTCATATTCATAACGAATTCGAGATTTGACATTTACAGTCGCTGATGAAAACTGGGATCAAGATTGCTGGATAAAGGGCTGAATTTGGATCTGTTCCACGCAATCATATGAATTTTAAAGATGTGGATTACAGCGAATAAATAAAATTAACATCTTTTGTGAATTTATGTTGTGATGTGGTGGAAGTATTGTTGCATAGAAGAAAACATCTTTTGTGTGTCATGGGAAATGAACTAAATATTACAAAATATTACAGAAATGTTATTAACTCTTTTCTCACCAGCGTCTAAAAAAAAGTTGCCAGCCAGCGCCAGCATATTTCATGATTTTGAAGTTTAATGCCTACCAGAAAATGTCCTTTGAAAAAATATATAAACATACAATATATCAAATGAAAGAACAGACCCTCTGCTTTCAAACAAACTTTTCAATGTTTAGTTCTCTTCTTATCACCTCTCAAATATGGGTAGGTTTCTTCAAAAACACAACATTTTTAGCAAAAAGCTGAGATAATTCATTTTTTTAAAGGACTTTTGACAAAGATCAAACATACACTGAGTTCTTATGGCGCATTCACACGGCGCGTAAGCGTTAACGCTTCCCATTCACTTTTAATGGGTGACGTCAAGTGTTGGCGAACTGATTTGTGGATCCGTCGGCGCCGCGTCAGTGCCGTTGCTCGTGGCAGAAGTTGAACATTTCTCAACTTTTCAAGCGGCAACGCGTGCGTCAGCCAATCATATCGCCTTATGCAAATAACCTAGGCAGAGCCAGCCAATTACGTTTATGAAAGACCGGAGCTTGTGTTGCGGCCACAGTGATTGGCTGTTGGCCACGCTTCAGACAAGCCTTCCGTTAAGCGTCAACGCTTGTGAATGTACCGTTACTCTTTCATGTGAGGCGTTGTTTCCAAGTTGTATAAGGTGCGGAAGATCAGAGGAAATTTGGCCACCTGGTGGATAATAGCAGTATTGCGGATTGCCAGAAATACTCGTCATTGGCAGGGAAAGAGTTAATTTTAAGGTTTAAAAGTGTGGTCTTGTTTAATATTGTGTAATTCTCTAAAAGTCATGAACATATCATTAGGTAAATGAGTAAACTTAAATAAATAAGCCAGAAAATATACCACAACAAAACATATCATTATAATGGTAAAAAAATGCCAATGCTCGCGATTTTAATATTTATGAATAGGAATATGTACAAATCTGTATGTCCGTAAATGTATTAGTCTTGTCAATATGTCGATATTATACGTTTCAATGTGTATGAAAATGTAAATAAACCATACTTTAAATACAGACAAGTGTTTTGGAGCTGGGTTGGAAATGAAGTCTGCAGGACAGTAGCAGGGTTGGAGACACCTGACCTAGGATTTAGGAATGCACATCAGATTATAAATAACCAGGGTTATCCCTGGTTAAGTATGAACAATGGTAAACATGAAACAGTTAACCCAGGAATCTGTTAACCTGTGGTTCGGAAAAACCTGGGGTTACTTATTTCATGCATGGAAAGCCATCATGTGTGCTGTCCAATATTAACCAACATAATGTAGTATTTACATAATTAAAGAATCCAATGGTGCACTGCATCTCAAAAAAACATGGCATGCCAAAAATGTAAGAGATTTATTTATGCAATGAGTTTTTTTTTGGTCTGTTATTTTTTGCATCAGGCTGTCCATGGGAATGGGATAACTTGACCTGCTGGGAGGGGGCCAGGGTTGGTGATGTTGTGGAAGTCAACTGTCCCGAACTTTTTGAGTTCATGAGCCCAGACGAGGGTGAGAGATATTTCTATGCACTGATATGACCAGATGTCATAATTGCATGTTTTTATATGTATTTGTATAGATGGACATTGATGTTGTATATTATTGTTCTTATGTTATGATATAACTTGAAAGTAGTATGTCTGATAAAACACTTATCGATCTTTCAATCTTTTTACACAAGTTTTACAGTCAAATTATATTTCGGACACAAGTAAACAAAATATATGACACGGTGCTAGTGATGTTTAATATTTTTTAAGGCAAAATTTTTACATATTGTGTCTTTAAAACCAAGCATTCATGTATGAGAGCATGCAGAAATGTTCAGTTTGAATGTCCATTAAATCAATCAACATAAATCGTTACCGATACCGATGTTTCCTGCTCAAGCTTTCGTTTTGTGCTGACGGCAGCAAATTTCATCAGTTACTTACATCATGTTTAATGCATTGGGTTTGATTTATTGCTGTTTTTCAGGTTTCGGTAAGATCAGCAGAAATTGCACAGACGATGGCTGGGCTGAGCCTTTTCCTCACTATGTTGATGCATGTATGACCGGCGAAAACGCAACCAAACCTGTGAGTTGTGACATAACACATATAAAGCTCACATCTATAAACTGGTAGACATTCAGTGGTGTGTGGAAGTAAAGTTGCCGATTAAAGCGCTTTTATAAGCATTATTTTCTTGAATATGAAAGTAAAACACCAAAAAGGCATCTCTTTAATGGTTTATACTATGTGTGTGTTTTCTTGTCTCATTTGAAGGACATGTACTATGCGTCAGTGAAGGCTCTCTATACGGTGGGTTACAGCACATCTCTGGTGTCTCTGACCACAGCTATGGTCATTCTCTGCAGGTTCAGGTTAGTTTTAAACAATTCCAGCACATAACATTGACCCCATGCCAGCTTTTGTATTTTAATTAAAGGCATTTGTCGCTTTTCTTTTACAATATGCAAGTGTAAATGTATGTTATCTTCATATGGAGAGTTATCCAACCTTTCACTTAAAGGGACACTCCACTTTTTTTGAAAATATGCTCATTTTCCAGCTCCCCTAGAATTAAACATTTGATTTTTACCGTTTTGTAATCCATTCAGCTGATCTCCGGGTCTGGCACTACCACTTTTTGCATAGCTAAGCATAATCCATTGAATCTGATTAGACCATTAGCATCGCGCTAAAAAAATAACCAAAGAGTTTCAATATTTTTCCTATTTAAAATGTGACTCTTCTGTAGATACATCATGTAAAAAGGCAGACGGAAAATAAAAATTTGCGCATATCGATAATTTTGACTCATACAATGTTGGCTATTGCTCCAAATATACCTAATAACTGATTTGGTGGTCCAGGGTCACAAATGGTATAAAATCACAGCCATCCGCCACAGTTCGTCTTCTAACAGCTTCTAAATGCTTTCTTCAAATCTGTCTGTCTCACAGAAAGCTGCACTGCACCAGGAACTTCATCCACATGAACTTGTTTGTGTCTTTCATCCTGAGAGCGATCTCTGTGTTCATTAAAGACGGCGTTCTGTACGCAGAAGAGGACAGCGACCACTGCTTTGTCCATACTGTAAGTAATGCAACGACAGGAATATCAAATCCCATGAATATCTCGAAAACTAAATGAAGACGTTTCCATCATGTTTTAATCTTTAATCAACCTTTACCGAAACACTCATCAAAGCAGGTTGGATTTATTCTTTTATTTTATTTGTGCATTCATAGTCTTTTCATTATTTCCTCTCACAAACTTTTGCATATGGAAATGGACCAGAATCGTATACGCGGGGCCAAAATACTTCTGTGGTCTATTTGCATCTGCAAGCCACAAGCTAATAATACCTCAGTTTGATTATGTCCATGTCTGTCTGAAAAACAGCCGTAATTACAATGACCCTGAGTTCAGTGCGCTCCGGAAATCTGCTATTATTTCTGAATCACCATAGGAATAGCTTTTAAAACCTGCACCTGAATGAGGCCTCCGAGTTTTCCCCAGCCAATCAGAGGCCACGGTAATGACATCATCTAGGATCTAATTGGATCAGAGGGTAATTGATAAACATATAAAAAGACTTAAGGGTGTTCTGATGCAAAATGGTACAGAAATGACGAATGGAAATGTACATTCGCCCTGACAAACGAAAGATAAAGATTTGCTTCACTTTTACTTTAAAAATGCAAGCCATGATTGGGGAAAATATTTACATTAAACTTTAACTTTTTGGTCATTGTGCAGAATATACAAGTACAGGGCAAATGACATGCATCATCTTTAGCAAGAATTCATCTTATTTTACAGCTTAGCACAAATGCAGTGTTGTAATGTGTATTGTGTTATTGTGTTTAGGTGGGCTGTAAGACAGTGATGGTCTTTTTTCATTACTGTGTCATGTCAAACTACTTCTGGCTCTTCATCGAGGGTCTCTACCTCTTCACACTGTTAGTGGAAACCTTCTTTCCTGAGAGACGCTACTTCTACTTTTACACCATCATTGGTTGGGGTATGTCACAGCGTGAATATGAATGATTGGATTGTATAATATTTGGTCCTTTCTGGTCATTGGCTGTTTATGATATGATATGATGTCGTATATAATATAGATTATTTATTTCAAAAGCAAATTTCGTCTTTCTTCATTTCTTAGGAACCCCCACTATCTGTGTGACCATATGGGCAGTTCTGCGTCTACATTTCGATGATTCTGGGTACGTTGATGCCTCATATAAGAACAAGATGTTGTTTAGATCCTGCAGATGACAGATGACAACACATATGCTGGGATATAAACTATTAACATTCACTGTCACTTTAGAATAAAGCTTTATTTGGAAGGGATTACTAGCTCATCCAACACAACCTTATAACAGTAACTACTTGTTTATTACAAGGTGACTGATTCATATGAATTCGTACAATCTCATTCGTACCTTTTTGTACGATCTGCTTTTTCACAATTTACTTTGGTTTTTGGAGTTGGGCTTCATTACTGCTTTATTTTTAATATTAACAAGGTTTTTTATGATTTATATTGTACGAATTCGTCTTCGCCATCTCGTAAAATAGCTACAAATTAAATCAGGCTGGCTAACCAGTTACTGTCCATTATACAGTATAATGCTATATATACTGTTTGGTATGTTTCAAACTTTAGTGTGGTACATTATTGTCACATAACCTGTTTTTATTTCATTTAACATATAACACTCAAATGTATTTCAGTTTAAATGTATTAACACTAGGGTTGTGACGAGACACTTAATCCACGAGACGAGACGAAACACGAGATTGGGTTCACGAGACGAGACGATATTTTTACACTTTTTAAGAAACCCTCAACGATTATTTTGCTAACTGATAATGAAGTAATTTGTTATTTAGGGTAATAAAAATAGACCCAAGTGAGCAGTAGCATTTAAAATGACATAATAACGAAGATGCAATAATAATTGGTTCAAATAAAGTATTAAAACCAAGTTACATTAAACAACATTTTGTGGCCTATAAATAAAAAGCATTATGTATGTATTATAACAAATGCCTGCAGGGGGCGATAGAGGACTCGTCTCGCAGACGCTGTCTTCACTTTCACTTTAGACGGAGAGAAACGCTTATTTTTAGTCAAACAATGTTTAAATCCATATTAATATTTAATATATGTCCATTTCTTTACAATAGAAATGATACAGACACTGTCATTTTTTGAGCAAGAACATGCAGACATTAAATCATGTAAACTCTGAGTGAGGGTTTAATCTGCTGAGACTTCACATCTGACACTGATCAACAGACAAACACAACGCGTCTCAGACTTCACACGAGCTCCCAAACGAACATTATTGGAAACCTAAACAAAAACGCAAACGCAGTAAAAGACAAATATAATGCATGCACTGTAAAAGGTTCAAACAGAAAGCTGCATCCTCCGGAGGTCGCATATGCAGGCTGCATTCGTCATTAAAGTTTATTTCTGATCATTAACTGAGCATTACATTTGCAAGTCGTGAGCATATTACAACAAGTTGCGATTAACTAAATAATTAGTAAACTTTATAATTGTTAATAGTCTCTAATAAGACAGTAATGAAGTAAATGCAGTTTAAAAATGCGACCTCCGAAGGATGCAGTCTTTTATTTGAGAAACGGCCAGCATCTCCACAAGAAATCTCGCAAGACACATTTAATCTCGCGAAACACATTTAATCTCGCGAGATCTCATCGCACGAGATCTCGTCACACCCCTAATTAACACTATAAAAAGTGAAAGTTGGATAAACAAAAACAAACAAAAAAAAATACTTCAATTGGTATCACCTAAAAAATGTAATACATTTTAAATAAAATTAAATACATTTTACTAAAAGAAAATTTATGTTGAAAATAAATTTTTGGGTGGTACCAATGTTTTAGTTATCTTACATTTTTCACTTAACATAAGAAAATGAAAGTTTAGAAAAAAGTTTTTGTTACCAGTGTTACCTTTTCACTTAAAGTGAAAAATGCAGTTTTTAGGTGTTACAAGTTACCAATTGAAGTAATTTTTAAGTGAATCCAACTTTTACAAAGCAGCATTACATAGAATAAAAAAACTGAAAGATAAGAAAAACAGGACAAATTTTTTAAAGGGGACATTTCACAAGATGTAAAATAAATCTGGGTGTCCCCATTTATGTATGCAACGTCTAGCTCAAAATACCATATAGATAATTTATTAGAAATCGCCACTTTGAAGGTGTGAGCAAAAATGTGCCGTTTTGAGGTGTGTCCTTTAACATGCAAATGAGCTGATCTCTGCACTAAATGGCAGTCCTGTGGTTGGATAGTGCAGATTAAGGGGCGGTATTATCCTTTTCTGACATCACAAGGGGAGCCAAATTTCAATATTTTTTCACATTTGCAGAGAATGCTTTACCAAAACTCACATTTTCTAGGTTGATAGAAGCAGTGGGGACCCAATTATAACACTTAAACATAGAAAAAGTCAGATTTTCATGATATGTCCCCCTATCATTTAATTAAAATATACAATAACATTTTTTATTGTTACAAGATACTCAGTGAGAAAAAAGTAGACTTGATTTAAATCTTAATAAGACAGATTGTGGGTGGGTTGAAATTTACAAAGTAAGACATTTCAGCATTCTGTGCGGTTTGCTCTTGTTGTACACTACACATGTTGGCATATGAAGCCATCCACGCATGCAGAAAATGTGCAAAGTGTGCACAGTAGACACAGCAAAATTATGCAAATCATTTTCATAAAATAACTAAATAAATTTGCAGGTGTCATTGCTAACACACTTTGAAGTGTAAATTAAATCGTTTGACCCAGCAAATCGTGTGTTTTTTCAGCTGCTGGGACATGAATGATAACACTGCCCTCTGGTGGGTGATAAAGGGACCTGTGGTGGCATCAATCATGGTAAATTTACAAATTACACATTTTTTTATACAGTTTCTGTGTGTGACACGTCTATATAAATGCATGTAAATGGAGTTTTTCCATAACACACTATAAACATATTTCTTATATTGTAAATATTTTCTGCACTTAAACTATTTCTTTCCTCATTCAGATTAACTTTGTGCTCTTTATTGGAATAATCATAATCCTGGTGCAGAAGCTACAATCTCCAGACATCGGCGGAAACGAGTCCAGCATTTACCTGTGAGTATGCTCGTCTCGGTCACCATGGCAACAGCGTACAGAATCTGTTGCACAGATTTATCGGTTTATGTTTTATGGCACAGATGTGGCCAGGCTTTCTTTATGAGCAATAACAAAATGATGAGTGTGATGTCACTGGTCCTCTACCCGTTGAAATGGGGTGCGTCCCTGGTCAAGAAAGGAATATGTATTCCTACTGGCACCCTGTACAGCTCAATGTTGATTGTGTTATGTGTGATTTATTGTTGAAATGTCTGCAGTGCATGTCATGTAAGTCTGTTCTGAGATCAGTGATCATATAAAGCAAACAAATGCTGTGTCAAGTTTTATTGACTATCGAAAGACTCTCAGCCTCAGTGTGTATCAGATTTTTGGTGCGAGTCTGCGTGTTGGTGTTTGTGCGTTTGTGTGTGCGTTCGTTCTGTCCTAAAGAGTGTTTGTTGTCTTTGTCGTGTTCAGCAGCTGTGCACAGAAATGCTTCAGTGAGCCGATACAGGCTGCCCAGCATTCGTGCAGGATGTCAGAACTTTCTGCCATCACACTGTAAGTGTGTGTATGTGAGTGTTCGACTGTGACGATGTGCATTTGTGGGCTTCGCTCGGCAAATGTGCATTTTGGGTCTGTAAATATTGCCCGCTGACAGTTCTGTCATCTTGTGTGGTGTTGTGTGTAGTTTCTTGAGGCTAAAATCTGAACCCGCTTATGGTGGTTCAACACTTTCAGAGGGTGAATATCTGACTGACCTGGTAGACCACTTGGGTCAAGGTTTTTTTTACTGGAAAAACAGATCGTACCAGTTGAAATTGCTTTTTTTGAATGTTTGTTGTTTGGTCCAAGAAGGTCTACAGGTTCAGTTAGCTTGCTGAGTGTTTATTATAGTGGTGGTGACATTGTGCGAGATTCAGTCGAGCGTTTAAAGTCTCGCTGTTTGCTGTGTGTTGACAGACGTCTGGCGCGATCCACGCTGCTTCTCATCCCTCTGTTTGGTATCCACTACACTGTGTTTGCCTTCTCTCCTGAGGATTTCAGCAAGCGAGAGAGACTTGTCTTTGAACTGGGCCTGGGATCCTTTCAGGTACTGAGGATCAGTTTTGAGTTCATCATGAAACATGTTCATGGGCACTTTATAGTGCTATTTTAAACCATAGTGATGCACTGCAGATACCTTATGCCATTTAGGTACAGGTAACCTCTAAATTGTACATTTGCATTTAGATGCTTTTATCCAAAGTGACTTAAAACAATAAAGTGATTCTTCTAAGGCAGGCAATATAAGATATCATATAAGCTATATAGGCAGTAGAAGATAATATAAGATATATGATAATATAAGAATCTGATATGAAGTTACAAAGTGTTAAAATTTTTTTAGAGACCATACACTGCAAAAATAAATTTCTTACTTTTAAGTATAAATATCTAAAAATTCTTATGTAAAGATCCATTGTCTTGGTTAGCAAAATGACCTAAGAAAATAAGTCTAGTTTTAAGACAAAAAAAAATATATATACAATTTGAGTGAATTAAATAAAAAAAAATACCAATGGGGGAAGCAAAAAAATCTTAAACTTTTTTTTTACCCCATTGGCAGTTTTTTTGCTTGTTTTAACTGCAAATTCAATATTTTTTGTCTAAAAACTAGACTATTTTCTTAAGTCATTTTGCTCACCAAGAAAATACATCTTGATTTAAGAATTTTTAGATATTTGTACTAAAAAACAAGACAAAAATACTAAGTAAGAAAGTAATTTTTGCAGTGTACATTGTAAAAAAAAAATTGTTGCCGACATAAATGAACACGGCAAAAATGACTTTCTTAGTTAGTATTTTTGTCTTGTTTTCGGACAAATATCTAAAAAGTCTTTAAAATTAACATATATTGTCTTGATGAGCAAAATGACCTAAGAAAATAAGAAATAAGAAAAGAAAAAGAAAATAATAAGCAAAAAATCTGCCAATGGGATGAGAAAAAAAATCTTAAACTTTTTTCTTAAACACTTAAAGGCGGAGTCCACGATGTTTGAAAAACGGTTTGGAAAAGGAGACGGGCCGACTACCAAAACACACTTATAGCCAATCAAATCAAATCAAATGCCGGGTTGCGTATGTGTGGGGCGGGTCTATCAACAGAAGGTCCAGATTCTATTGGGGTAGGGGCGTGTTTGTTTAGGCGATTTCAAATATCAACACTGGCTTTCAAACATCATGGACTCCGCCTTTAAAGGTGCAGTGTGTAGACTTTTAGTGGCATCTAGTGGTGAGATTTCGAATTGCAACCAATGGCTTAGTGCAATGCTCACCCCTCTCTTTCGAAACGCATAGGGAAGCTACGGTAGACACCGCAGGGCAAACATGTCATCTCATCTGAGACAATATAGTGATGAAACACGCTCTGTAAAGCAGTTTGTCCATTTAGGGCTACTATAGAAACATGACTGTGTAAGGTGTATGTAGATAAAAACTAGAGCTGGGCATAGATTAATCTAGATTAATCTCATACAAAATAAAAGTTATTTTTTGCATAACATATGAGTTTGTGTTGTGTGCAATTATTATGTATATATAAATACACACACATTCATGTATGTATATTTAGGAAAAATGTACATCTGTATATATATTTATTTATATTTTTATAAATTCTAAATTATATATAAATAAAAAACAATATTTAAATAAAAAAATTCTTAAATGTGTATATATGTGCGTGCGTGCGTGTGTGTGTTTAAATATACATAATATTTACACACATCACAAACTCATATATTGTTCAAAAAATTACTTTTATTTTGTATGAGATTAATCTAGATTTATCTATGCCAGCCCTAAAAACTGTTCATTCTAAAGTAATAAAAACATAATAGATAAAAATGTAAACACCACTGGAAAATAGTTATGTATATAAGATTGCATTTCTCTCAATAGATCCTCCTAAAATGTACACACTGCACCTTTAATTCAAGAAAATTGCAAGATTTTTTTTTACCCCGTTGGCTGTTTTATTTATTTATTTTTGTCTAAAAACGACATTTAGTTTCTTAGGTAATTTTGCTCGTCAAGAAATTGAATCTTGATTAAAAACAATTGTAGATATTTGTCCTGAAAACGAAACAAAAATAGTTTTTCAAAGTGAAGTTGTTCAGCCTGAATGTGCAAGTCATTTCGGCGTAGTATTTTAAATTTTAACTAATCATCAGTTGCAATATATTATAAATAAAAGCTGAAATCGCTTAACTTGAATTCAAAATAGTACGTTGAAATAACTTGCACTTAATTGTATGCATTTGGTAGACACTTTAATCCAAAGCAACTTACAGTGAATTACAAGGTGCATACATTTTCATTATGTGTGTCTTTGGGTTCAAACCCACAACCTTTTGCACTCCTAATGCTATGAATGGTCTACCAATGAGCTACAGAAAGAAATATCATACAGTACAGTGTGCTCACTCACTAGGTTTTAAAACTTTAGAAAAGTGATGGGTACAGATGAATACTTTACATTTAAAATTAATTTGTAATGAAATGCAAGGTAAGACATTAGATCACTTCTGGTGTATTAATGACATATCACTTGAATTTTCAACAGGGCTTTGTGGTGGCCGTGCTGTACTGCTTTCTGAATGGAGAGGTAGGAGGGTTTTAGTTTTTGTCATATTTTGTGCCAGTGGTGGTCTGTTAAAGTCTGTGTAAAGTCAGATATTAAACGTGTTCTCAGTTTCTCCAACCACAGAAAAATGTGTTAGCCAAATTTGCTTGATTAAAAAATTGCAAGTTTAATATAGTAAGTTTTTAAAACTTGGAAAAACAGGCATGATTCTCTGCTCTCAAATGTTGGGGGTAGGTCTGATGACAGCACTGAAACCACACCTACTCGCAGGAAAGCTCTTTCAACTTTTAAATACCGCTACAAAGGGAATGGATGCTTGTGACTGTGTTAGGGGTGGTGCCATGCTCGGTGGCTCCAGTATATCATCAAGTCACCATTTTAGCCCCGCCCAAATAATTCTAAACACAGAAATGTGGAAAAACTGTTAAACGGTGTTATCTGAAATGACTTTACATGGACTTTAATATATATTATACATATGTACACATACACTCACCTAAAGGATTATTAGGAACACCTGTTCAATTTCTCATGAATGCAATTATCTAATCAACCAATCACATGGCAGTTGCTTCAATGCATTTAGGGGTGTGGTCCTGGTCAAGACAATCTCCTGAACTCTAAACTGAATGTCAGAATGGGAAAGAAAGGTGATTTAAGCAATTAAGAGCGTGGCATGGTTGTTGGTGCCAGACGGGCCGGTCTGAGTATTTCACAATCTGCTCAGTTACTGGGATTTTCACGCATAACCATTTCTAGGGTTTACAAAGAATGGTGTGAAAAGGGAAAAACATCCAGTATGCGGCAGTCCTGTGGGCGAAAATGCCTTGTTGATGCTAGAGGTCAGAGGAGAATGGGCCGACTGATTCAAGCTGATAGAAGAGTAACTTTGACTGAAATAACCACTCGTTACAACCGAGGTATGCAGCAAAGCATTTGTGAAGCCACAACACACACAACCTTGAGGTGGATGGGCTACAACAGCAGAAGACCCCACCGGGTACCACTCATCTCCACTACAAATAGGAAAAAGAGGCTACAATTTGCACGAGCTCACCAAAATTGGACAGTTGAAGACTGGAAAAATGTTGCCTGGTCTGATGAGTCTCGATTTCTGTTGAGACATTCAGATGGTAGAGTCAGAATTTGGCTTAAAAAGAATGAGAACATGGATCCATCATGCCTTGTTACCACTGTGCAGGCTGGTGGTGGTGGTGTAATGGTGTTGGGGATGTTTTTAGGCCCGTCAGTGCCAATTGGGCATCATTTAAATGCCATGGCTTACCTGAGCATTGTTTCTGACCATGTCCAATCCGTCATGACCACCATGTACCCATCCTTTGATAGCTACTTTCTGCAGGATAATGCCCATGTCACGAAGCACAAATCATTTCAAATTGGTTTCTTGTACATGCCAATGAGTTCACTGTACTAAAATGGCCCCCACAGTCACCAGATCTCAACCCAATAGAGCATCTTTGGGATGTGGTGGAATGGGAACTTCATGCTCTGGATGTGCATCCCACAAATCTCCATCAACTGCAAGATGCTATCCTATCAATATGAGCCAACCTTTCTAAAGAATGCTTTCAGCACGTTGTTGAATCAATGCCACGTAGAATTAAGGCAGTTCTGGAGGCGAAAGGGGGTCAAACACAGTATTAGTATGGTGTTCCTAATAATCCTGCTGGTGAGAGTATGTTTACATTTACACTCATAACCCAATACATAAATGTATGGGCAGCGTTTACACTAGTACATGGTTTAAGTGATCCAGTTCCAAATTTTCCTCATAGATTCATAGGATATGACCTATGAATCTGATACGTGCATTTGAATCACGTCAACTTAGGTGGACACCAACTGTGATCAGCTAACTTTTGACTCTTTCTCGTCAATATTTCGCTGGCGTGTAAAGTAAAACCATGTGTTATCATTTTGGCTGCATCTGTAATCAGTTTTTAGTTACTTGGCCACTTACAGGATTACTCCACTTTCAAAAAAAATTCTGATAATTTATTCACCCTCATGTCATCCGAGATGTTTATGTCTTTCTCTCTTCAGTCGGGAAGAAATTAAGTTTTTTGAGGAAAACATTCCAGGATTTTTCTCTATTAGTGGACCTCAACAGTTTACAGTTTCAATGCAGCTTCAAGGGCTCTAAATGATCCCAACAGAGGCATACGAGTCTTATAGCAAAACAATCATCATTTTCGCAAAAAAGTACTTTTTAAGCACAACTTCTCGTCTTGCACTAACTGTGTGACACGCCAGCGTGACCTTACGTATTATGTAATCACGTGGAAAGGTCACGTGTTACATATATGCATCTTGGAAGACATGGGAGTGAGTAAATTATCACATTTTTTATGAATATTGAGTAATCCTTTAAGTATTTCCTTGTTTACGTCTACTGTGGATTATTTTTCCAAGTGTATGTAAATGCAAATATTGGATACAGGTCACTTTTTTAAGTTGATGTCGTCACCAAAATCAAATGTACACTGCAAAAAATGATTTTCAAGAAAAAATTCTTAGTATTTTTGTCTTGTTTTCAGTAAAAATATATAAAAATATTATAAATTAAGATGCTTTTTCTTGATGAGAGAAACGACCCAAGAAAATAAGTCTATTTTTTAGACCAAAAATATCAAATTTACGTGATTTTGTGCATAAAACAAGCAAAAATTCTGTTAATTGGGTAAGCAAATTGTTCTTGAATTTTTCTTGAATTTAGTGTTTAAATGATAATTCCGGTATTTAACACTTTGAGTCTCATTTCTGGTTTGTTTTGGATGAACTACAGTGATGGAAACAGAAATTTTGACAATGGGTCGTGTCTTGAGTTTTTGACTTGTTTAGAAGCGTCTCTTGACTGCTTCAGAATGGAAGTCAATGACCATGCACAAACATGTCATTAAAACAACACTTCACGTTCATTTTCAAAACTGTGCTACTGACCGAGTGGTTCGTTGATGATTAAAAACAAATATATTGGCGCAATGTATGATTTCAATCCATGTTATTTGCTATAGTGAAACTATTTGTTCAGATACCTCACAACCGCGTATATACTTCCTCTCTATATTTGAGTCTGAAGCGTTAGCACACTCCCGACCACTTGATGGCGACAACCACTTTGCCATACAAGTATGCTCGGTGTCTAGCGTATAGACAGTCACAATCGAGCTCAACTTCAAACCTAAAGCTGGTCACTGAGCCATCAAATATGGGAAAAATTTATTCTGAGAGAAACCGAGTGAAAAAACTACAACCGCATGTAAACAAACCCTTTTCTGTTTCCTGGAGGCGGAGTGATATATCAGCAAATTTTTGTGTCTTTCGAGAGAAGTCAATGGAATTTTACAAAATGCCAAATAAAACACGACAGAAACTGTATTTCGCTACACAACTTGTTTTTAATCATCAACGAACACCACAAACCACCCGGTGAGTAGCACAGTTTTGAAAATGAACGTTAAGTGTTGTTTTAATGACATGTTTGTGCATGGCCATTGACTTCCATTCTGAAGCAGTCAAGAGACGCTTCTAAACAAGTCAAAAACTCAAGACACGACCCATTGTCAAAATTTCAGTGTCCATCAGTGTTGTTCATCCAAAACAAACCAGAAATGAGACTCAAAGTGTTAAATACCGGAATTATCCTTTAATAAAAATGTTCAAGATTTTTTTGCTTACCCCATTGGCAGATTTTTTTTTGCTTGTTTTATGCACAAAATCACTTAAATTTGATATTGCAGTGTAGTAAACAAATTGGAATTGGGCATCAAGACCTGTAATGTAAATGTGGCCATAAACATATATATACTGTGACCAGCTGCCACTTGTCCACTTGTATATTGTCTACTTGCCACTTGTAATGCTAATTTGACACATTTCTGAAAAAGCTTGGCTTGCATGTTATATGTTAAATCAAGTGTCTTAATTTCTTATAAGGAAACAATAATTTTTAGTCATTAAAGATTTTAATACAATGTTTCAACCAGGTCTGATGGGAATTCATTGAGTTTTTCTCCCAATCGGCAGCAAATGATGCACGACTTTTATCCTCACATCAATCTGTTTTAATTCCATTGTGCCCAAATCATCAAATATGTTTGATTCGCACCAGGCCTGGTTCTGACACAGTATTAAAGGACGAAGCAGTTTTTGCGCGTGCAACCCTTACAGCTGAGTACATTAAAAAAATGACCTCTTCAAGTTTCTCCCTAAAGGTGCAGTCGGAGATAAAGAGGAAATGGAGGAGCTGGACGGTGAACAGGTACTTTGCTGTGGACCTGAAACAGCAGCGTCACCCTTCGCTAGCGAGCAGTGGGGTCAACGGGGGGACGCAGCTGTCCATACTGAGCAAGAGCAGCTCGCAGATCCGCATGTCCAGCCCGCTGGCGGAGACGGTCAACCTCAACCTGCCCACCTGAGCGCCTGATTGGCCCATTCCTCCGCTCGTCCATGCTTAAAGCCTCCTGCCCTTTCACCAATCACGATTCTAAATTAAACCTCCGGATAGTATTTATAAACCCATATCATTGAAAAGAAAAGGGTCGGATGTGTCATCCATCACCCAATGCTCTTCTGATTTATCCGGGGATATATTTATAGTGCCAAAACTATTTTAAACTCACGCAGAGAACAGTTACAATTCATGGGGAAGTGGTATGAGCGCCAAGTAAAATTTCGAAGGCTTTCTAATTAATCTGTTCACAAAACGAATATAAAAGCTTAAACGAATGTTAAGATACTTTATTTAATTTAAAAGTAATGCAGTACCTCATAAACGTCAAACGTGAGGACGCAGTGAATCTTTCGCGATGCATTATGAGCCATGAATAATGTGAACTGTCTTTGCTATAATATCGACACAATGCATAAACACAATCCTCTTTAAATCCATTTACGGCTGATAGATACTGTAATAGCACATTGCTTTACTACACGAGAATGTCGAGCGAGTAAAATCGTACGACGTCAGACGGGTTACATTTCAGTGTTATGTCAATAGAAACGTAATAACATGAAGTGCCAAAACAGTTTTATCTGCAAACTACTGTGTTTAAGAAAAATTCATTATATATATATGAGAAAATGTACAGATTTAGTGTTAGTCATACGGATGTATTCGATGAAACGATGTTCGCTATAGAGAGGTTGTAAAACAGTATTTTTTATAACCAGCCGCAAGTACGGAGTATGTCAACATTACGATGATACGTAAAATTATCAATTTTTCTCCAGTTTGCTTTTTTGCTTAATGACAGGCCAGTGTATTGTGTTTCTCTCCTCATTCACAAATACAGCACTAATGTAAACAAATTGACAAACCAACTAGCTAAAAATAACAGCATTTTATTTTTATTTTGATAATATGTGTGCAAAGATGCCCACAATCCCCTGTGATTTATTCAAAGTGCCTGTTGGTCACAAAAATAGCTTTGATGGATTACCAGTATTATAAACAACCTGTGCCATACAGTATTATTCGTAGTTTAGATCAAATTCAGTGTGTCAGGTAGTTTTTAATTTTAAAATGTACCAATCGATACGATCTTTCATTTATACACAGTAAGTCTTAGAGTGTTTCTAGTATAAATAGATGCTTTGAGATGCACAAATAAATGCCATTACGTTATTATCAGGTACATCAAGGCATTTAGGGCTGATACATTATGTTTAACTGTGCGAGGAAAGAGTAAGTGTTTAAGGAACAGTTCCCACCCAAAGTAAAAATTCTGTCATCATTCACTCAAAAAAAAAAAGAAAAAAAATCATGGGTTTAGTCAAAAAGGGAAACCCAGCCATTGGGTTAAATTAACCCCTCAAAACCAAAAAACTTTATATTTGACCCAACAATGGGTTAAAACAACTCAGCACACTGTAAACTGGGACAAGTTGAATTTACTTAAAAAATTAGAGGAAAGTTGTTGCCCTGAAAAAATTAAGTAATGTGAACTAAAACAAAAGTACTTGTAACCTAATTTCAACTTAATTTAGCAAGTTCAGAAAACGTAATTTTAAGTTAATTTTACTTGAAATTTCAAATGCTCTGTCCAACATCTCCACTTACGTAACCGACTTTTAGTTTTATGCTGGATTCACACCAAACGCAGTAAAGGCGGGAAAAAAGCGCTATTCGCACGTAGTGGGACACTTGAACATTTTGAGTTTACTCACTTCATTCGTGCGTGAAAGACGCAGTTGAAATTCGAGACATTCACAAGGAAATTTGCATCATGGGAGGGGTTTTTGCGAATCTGCTCACTTCCTGTGATCACGTCACTACTAGAGCAAGCTCCTGATTGGTTAAGGGGGCGCAAATATCCGCCAAAGTTCAGATTTTTCTACTGGCATTTATCGCGCCGCAGGATGCCTATTCGCGTCTTTGCATTGACATAAAATCTAAATCACTCGCGCTTGCCTCCTCTTTTGCGTCTTGTGTGAATGCCACATTATAAATGGCATTATAACAAAAAATTCATGACTGAATAAACACCGGAACGGTGACTTCACAAAATGATCACTTACGACAAAACAACATGAATAATATAAGAGCTTAAACCTCTATGACATGTTATCAACAAATATTTAAGAAGTTATCAATTCTTATTCTGTGAAACAGCTTAAACAATCAAAATATTCAGTCACAAAGGACTATCGGTATTCCGAATAATTTAAAGGGGTCATATTATACGTTTTTAAGATTTAAAATAAATCTTTGGTGTCCCCAAATACCATATAGATAATTTATTATAACATTTGCCACTTTGTAGGTGTGAGCAAAAATGTGCTGTTTTGGGGTGTTTCCTTTTAAATGCAAATGAGCTGATCTCGTGGGCAGTGTTGGGGGTAACACATTACAAGTAACGTGTATTACGTAATAATATTACTTTTCTGAAGTAACAAGTAAAGTAACTTTTTACTTTTTTAATGTACACAATAATATTTGAGTTACTTTTTTAAAAAAGTAATGCAAGTTACTTTTTACTTTCATTAATTTGATAAAAAAAATGTACTGAATGAAACTAAACGTAGTCACATTATGCACTCTATACACGCCTTTGTGGGAACCGTTTGAGTCAGAAACTGAGATGACAGGCCAAAGCTTGACATTTTTGTGATGAAATATGCAATTTATGATTGCAGAACTTTTCAATCAAAAAAACACCTGCAAGGCCTGAAAGAGATCAAGCCTCAGCCAAGAAAAAGTAATGCAAAAGTAACTAAAAAGTAACGTAAGCATTACTTTTTATGAAAAGTTACTTTTTTGGGGAGTAACTTAATATTGTAATGCATTACTTTTAAAAGTAACTTTCCCCAACTCTCCTCATGGTTGGATAGTGGAGATTAAGGGGCGGTATTATCCCCTTCTGACATCACAAGGGGAGCCAAATTTCAATGAGCTATTTTTTACACGCTTGCAGAGAATGGTTTATCGAAACTAAGTTACTGGATTGATCTTTTTCACATTTTCTAGGTTGATAAAAGCACTGCGGACCCAATTATAGCACTTAAACGTGGATTTTAATGATATGACCCCTTTTAAGTTAATTCCACTTGAATGTTTTAGTTTAATGGATTTTACATGCTTAAAAGTTCAATGAACTAAGATTTTTTTAAATATATGTGCAAATAAGACAATGTCTGAGTCAACAGTGCCTATCAAGCTCATAAAAACACAATTAAACTCTTTTTTTGTCCCATAGTTGTAGTTTGAAGTAAATGATGACAGAATCTTTATATATGTGACCCTGTGTGCGAAATCCAGGCTTTAATAATGAGTTAAGGAGCATCAAAGTTGAATTTCCCTTTGATTTCAGTCTTTGACATGACCTTACTCAGTCAATATTGAAGATATCAAGATTATATTTTTACAAAGTGTTGGGATGATTTAGTAAATAAAAACAAACTGGGTTTTCACAGGCAGGGTCACATCCGAGTGAACTTTAATGCTAGGAGACCCCAACCCTTTACACGTACAATCTTTGATGTCAATCTAATAATCCAACCAAATTTACAGCTTCATCACTGACTGACAATCACTATGAGTTGTTACATCACTCGGCGCTTTTCCATTATCTTGTTTGAACAATGTGCATCGATGTACAAAGTGAACTTACATGGCAGTGAAACTACAGTGTTCGTTCTCTGGCGTGATGTTTTAGGGTGTATTTTCTATATGTGCCACTAACTGATGGATGTACCAGCATTCTCTCTCTCTTTACATCAGCACTTTCAGTCTCAATCTTTGATGTAAATCTTATCATTTTTCAGATATGAATGCAATACGTATGTGCTTTTTGTTGCATAGGTGTATTTTATATGGAAACAGAGGTGAAATGTAAAGTGATGGTGATTCTTTTTGAAATGTCTGTTTAATGTGGAGATTGTAAAATATTTGCCATTTTGCGAAAGTGATGTCATTTCTGAGGCACCAGCGGCACCAAACACAACTGCAAAATGATGGACCCGCCTCCAGGGTCTTGTCATTGGTTGAGCTGGCAATGAAAGGTGTGGCCACTCATGCAAACAGGTGCAATGCATGCTTGCAAAGTTATCCTTACCTCACTACTGTATATGTGCAGAGTCAACTTTGCATTTGTATTTGTGGGAGCTAATGGCACAGAAATGACTCACTTGAACTATACCATTTCTTTTTATTATTAAAATATGATCATCTTTTTTTCCGGTCAACCTGTAAATATTACTGTTCTTGAATAAGCTTTCAGTGATAGTGAACGTGTGACCTATAAAGACATAGAGCTTAATGTTTGGATATATAGTAACAGGAAAGCTGACATTCCTATCTGCATGAAAAAGAGAAATATATTTGCTGCTTTCCGTGTTCTTAACACCAGCTGTCATTCTGAGTATACGGGCGCTCAGGAGGGAACGACCATGAGTCTCAAAGCTGTTACAAACCTGTCGTGTCAGCTGTGGAAATGTGTTTGTAATACGTTTGCCTGCCAGCAGACAGCACTGTGGGTTTTATTGGTGCGCAGGACACGAGGAAAGGGATCTTGGGCCATCGGACGCCTTTGATCTGTCTCTTCTGTAGGTCTGAAATGTGCATTGTGTCTTTAAGATGTAGTCGTGTGACTAATATAAATCTGAATGTAACACCTGGCCAACAGCTGTACTGTACATTCAATTCCGCTGCTTTGTAAATCTGTCTGCTGTGCTTTCTGCTTAGATGTAGAAATGATGTCTTTGTTTGACCTGTGGACATTTTTTGTACATGTTTGTTAAAATCCATTCTTGACATACAACTCTTGAATTCTTGGGATTTGTGTAGATTTGTGTGTTTTTTATGTATGTGTGTTTAAGAGTGAATGTATTTTTAGATGAAAATACTAAATGAGAGAGACAGAGAGAGAGAGAGGAATTTACCTTGTTGGGAACTCACTCCACAATATAAAATGAGAATAGTATTGCCAAAAATAAAGGTGCTGGAAAACGGTTCTTCGCACTGCTGCCATAAAGGTGTAATGTGTATTTTTAGCAGCATCTAGTGGTGAGATTGTGAATTGCAATCTACCTCAATTTCGATGCTATATAGTAGTGGTCACAGGACAAACATGTGGTCATCTGAGACAACATAGGCATGAAATACGCTCTGTAGAACAGTTTTGACTGTTTAGGGCCAGGCCCAGTATAGGGTGCTGGCCAGGGAAGGGCAGTCAGGAATTTTTGGTGGGCAGCCATAACACTCAATGTAAAATATATATATATATATATATATATATATATATATATATATATATATATATATATATATATATATATATATATATATATATATATAAATTAACACATTAATAATGCATTCATGTACATTAATTTTAACAACACTAATTTTATTAAAGCAACACTATGTAGTTTTTTTACCTTTAAATAATGTCTCTAAAATTATTTCAGTGATAGAACAACTTTTAACTGGACAAATTGTACTGTTGCTGCAACCTGAGCAGCCTCCTAGCTGCTTCAAGCACACTCTGAAAGTAGTGGTGGAGGGTAGGAAACACAGCCCCGCCCATCCCCCTGCCTGCAGAAGAGTGTCTGATACCAGGCACTGTTGCGCTTTTCAACCACATGGGGGAGCTGTAAGTCATTTTTACATGGAAACTACAAAATTTCTGTTTGACCCTTGGCCTAGCCCGTTGTTGGATAAATTAAAGTGCCCGTATTATGAAAAACTCACTTTTTCTGGGTTTTGGGGTGTTCATTTGTGTCTCTGATGCTCCCACACGCATACAAACTTGGAAAAAAATCCATCCATGCTGTTTTGAGTGAGATACAGGTTTCTGAATGTCCTCTGCCTTGAGTCTCAGATTGCGCTAGTTAAAACTCAGCTCCATTGTGACGTAACAAACCGTTTCGTCACATTCAGTTTGAATTTTCCCGCCCACCACCCCACTCGCAGGTCTCCACCCACCAGGTAGCTAGAGAGCATAGAGCAGTCACTTGAATGAGACCCTCTGTGCTGTTATCATCTCTCACGGAAATAACAGCGCTATTTGGATATTATGGATTATACTCCCACCTACTTTTAAAAACAAAGTTTTAACGCGTGGTTATTGGAACCCGGAGTATCTTATATACAGTGTGTTACGACGCAAACAGTCCTCAGATTGTAGGCGATAAGACCTTCATGCGAAATCTGATGTAAACAACAGACTATGTATCTATATTTCACGGATTATAAGCATTTGTGGACAAAAATGGTAATTGGATGTATTTTATTGGACTTCATGGATCATTCACACATCTGAAACAGACTGGATTCGATTCGCAATCGCGTTGTTTCATCACAAAAGGTAAGAAGTCACGTTATATTTTGCATGTTGTCATCTTCTGTCACAAAATACTACATTTATGATGCTAGAGCTAAAAGCTTTTTGCCAAACTAACCGAGACCGTACGCCCCGGCTTTTCTGACGAGGCGAGCCTCTAATAACTTTACGGTCCGCATAGATATATACACGGTCCGGACCTCCCGCTAGCTTCTAGGGAAAACGAGTGTATTGTTCAGACTGCTACATCACAATTTACGCTGGAATCTTTGTGTGTCATGATGAGTTTGACACACCGAGACCGGGCCTTACCGCCCCGGCTTTTCTGAAGAGGCTAACCCCCGAGCCTCTTATAACTTTACGGTCCGGACCTCCCGCTAGCTTCTAGCAATTAGCACGCGGTCCACAAGCAGTATACATCCCCCACCGGGTCTTAATTTCTGTAATTTGCGAAAATAATGCGCTTGAAAATGTTTTATAATGGGAATATGTTAGCATTGTCCAGGGAAAACGAGTTTATTGTTGTGACTGCTAACGTAACATCACAATTTACTCTGGAATCATTGTGTGTCATGAGTTTCTTCTCCTGTAGTGTACTTATTAGTGATACTTTTCTGTATGATTTGTCTGTTGGCAACATAAACCGTTAATAATAATAATAATAATATATAAAATAATAACACCGTATGGTCTGTACTGCTCACGATACCACTGAACATGCGCACGGGCACATGACGTTAGTATTGGGGCGTGATCAAAGGAGCAGCAGCTCATAAATATGTAAGACTAGCTCAAAACGGCACAATCTGAACTGCCCTGAAACAGAGGCTACTAGAGATGGGTAACAATCTTTTCCTACAAGCTATTTCGAGCAAACAACTTTTGAAACATGCTTTATGGAACTCATACACCTATATAACTTGTGGAAAAGCAGTCATAAGATGGCCACTTTAAGAAGCAGGATTAGACGGTAAATAATCATCAAACGTCTAAGCTCTTTATTTGTATGTTTTCTGAGAGGTGTACCTTTCTAAATGCATAATCTAATACAATGGATGCGCATACATCCACTTGCGCATCTGAGGTTTTGGTTTCGGTTTAAAATACGCAGGAATTCTAAAATAAAGTGCAGGATTTGCTTGATGTGAAAAGAGTTATTAAGAGCGACTCGAAAATGATCTTTCTCATGCTGACTGACCCATCTAAAGCATTGACACACGCGCAAGTGCGTGACCCCGATATATGCAGACATAGACAGAATTACAGTTAAAATATCAGTTTTGAAAAGAATTTACGCAGATATAATCTGTAAGTCTTAAGTAAACATTTGATTAACTGTTAGGGACAATATCTGATATGTAACATTATGTTAGATCATTGCATTACAGTTGATCTTAAAAACTGTCTGTCTCTCAATGTCAATGAAATGGTAAAAGAAAGAAAACATTTGAACAAAATTTTTCCTATAGATATGTTTTTTGTGTGTGCTAAATCTATTAGTTTTACCCGGGATTTTAAAGTATAGATGCAGTGATTTTGTTTTTAAACCTTAACTCATTCCCTGCCAGCCTTTTTGGTAAAGTTGGCCACCAGCATTTTTTGTGATTTTCACAAAAGTTTCACAAAATGCCTTCCAGGAAAAATTTATTCTAAGAACATATAAACATACAAATATATCAAATGAAAGAACAGACCCTCTGCTTTCAAACAAACAAAACAGGAAAAAAAACTTTTAAGCAAAAAGCTGAAATAATTGCATTTTTTTTTTTTAATTTACGTTATTAATAAGTAACTCATCAATGGCGGGGAATGAGTTAAAAAACCTTTAAAAATTACCTGGATTTTTTTCACAATTATTTTCGCTGACTCTTTCACTAATAATAAACATACATTTGCATAAAGCATCTATATTTGTCAACTCCATTGTTGATTAGAGAATTAAAAACTTGATAAGTGCCAAATTAAGGTAAATATAAACAATTAAGTTGCAATTAATCAACTCATAAAAATCATGCGATTATTCTAGATTAAATATTTTAATCGATTGACAGCCCTAATATAAATACAATTGCCATTGGCTGTTATTTTTGAACAAATAATGAGGTGATTTCAAGAAAGGTTTAGGGGCTATATTGGTGATGTTTTACTATAAATATAATATATTTATGTGTTATTACATTTAAGTAATAGTGAATTGCATATTTTCGAATATATATTTTAAAGATGCGTTTTCTTTAAGTTACCATCATAGAAAATAGTAGGCCTACTTTTCCTTGAATACTGCCGAAGAAACCTCAGCTTTGTGTAAAACAACCAGATATTGGTGGGCAGGAGCTAATATAGCGTTTGCCAACAAATGATGTTATTTGTGTAAAGAGACACTCCTTTTATTATGGTTGCCAGGACATTTTTGGGGAGCAGAGGGAAAATCTGGAGGGGGCAATGCCCCCCTAGCCCCCCGTAGACCCAGCCTTGTTTAGGGCTACTGTAGAAACATGACTGCAACTTCCATGTAAGGGGACACGGGGTGTATGCAGATAAAAATGTCTTATTCTTAGGTAATTAAAACAATACAGTTCATTATGTAAGGTCTTATATCAACTACAGGGGAACTTGTGGCAAAACTGCAGTACATTTTCATCTCTATAAATGCATTACACTATACAGTATGTTTTGCAAATGCCTTAGAAAAAAAATGATGCATTTCACAGCTACCAACCAACAGCACTACATTCTAAAGTTTAATATGTTTTTTATTCACATTCGAAGTTTGAGATTGTCTCATAGGGGTGGGCGATAAACCGGTAGACAAAATTAACCGGTAGAAATTTGTCAACCGGTAGAGATTTTGGACTATCGTTTCTATCGAGGTTACGTGCCCACGTCACGCTCCTGTGCGTGTGGTCGCGAAAACGTAACGTTTGTACACGTATTTAAGCACTGCAGTTTTAAAACAAGTTATTTTAAGCCATTGAAACACAGACAACAGATCTGTATGCGTGCGTTCTTTCTGTGTGTCAGGAGCGGACAAGTCGCGCAACCGCTGCTCTTTCTGTCTGTGAGGAGCGCGCAAGTCGCGCGACCTCTGCTTATTAAGCTCGTGAGCATTTTTCCCGCTTTATTGGCCTTAAATACACATATGCGTCAAAATTCCCGTCTTTGCAAGCATCATCATAAACACGACCAGTAAGGTCTTAAGAGAAAGTAAACAGCTAAAAGAGAAAGCGCATGTGTAACAGTGTATTGGATCCGGACTTTGGTCTTAAAGGGGAAGTTACCTAATTTTGCTCCTGTCTGTCACTCGTGTTAATCAAACAGCATTGAGAAAAAAATCTCTCGCTCCTGATTAAATCACTTTTCTACCTTAAATAAAAATATATATAGGCCTATACATACATGCATAATTATTTATTATCATTCTTATTGACTGTGTATCTTCAGAGAGCTTGAGTTTTGTTTGTTTTTATCTTCTTTCTATGCTTGTATATGTTTTTTGTGAGAATTATGAACATTTCTATGGTATTAAAGATTTAAACCTTATTAAAACATAAAAAACTCTACCGTGATACATATCGTTATCATGATATAAAATTAATCCTATCGTGATAGAAGATTTTGGTCATATCGCCCACCCCTATTGTCTCATATTTCTTTGTGGGACTTTGAAAGGATGCACCATGGGAGGGGACACCAAAAAGTTTTAGAACCACTGCTACAGACATGAACATTTTACTGTTACAGGACTGTTCAAGCACTTGACAGAATTAATGTGGAATGAGGAAATAAAAAAAAGATTTTCAATGTTTTTCAGTCATTTTCATTCACATACAACAATCAAACATTACAGATAGAACAACATTCAAGAGACACTTTTCAACGTCATTGATCAACTTCATTATTATTACCAGAACACAAAATGTTTTGAATTTAAAGGGATAGTTTATTAGAAAATATTATAATTTGCTATTAGTTTACTCGCCCTCAGGTCACATGTGCGTGACATTTTTATTCAGCACAACAGAAATGAAGATTTTAAGATAAATTCATAAAACGCAAGATCACAGACGCCACCTCTCTGAAAGATAAATGCAGATACAGAATTTATTTCTCTGGCTTTTGATGATATATTGATATATATTGAAAATATCTGTTTGTGCAAGAAACTAAACATTACTTACAACATTATAACCTGTAATCCACAGCATTTACTCCTTGTGTCGTGTCATTATATTGTCATTTGGATTAATTTTGTGTTGCCTTTATTTGCTTTTATTCTTTCAAAGAGACGGCACCTGCATTTCATAAATCATCAAGGATCATGGTTTACCCATACATCTTCTTTAGCATTAACTACTTTAAATCCACTATTGTCCTCCTTCAATCAAACCGCTATACACTTACTGACTGTTACAATCTGTAATGTTGTCCTAACATCTGCTTGTAGAACCCAAATAACCTTTCACATGAGATGATCTTTCACATCTACAACTGAAAGGTATTTCAGACCCATTTCCTCTTTCACACCAGAGCCAAACCTAAAGCTCTTAAAGACTTTAGGACACTGTGTAACCTTAAACCTGGAACATCAGGTGGATTCATTCATACAGATGTGATGCTACCATTGTTGACGTGAACCCCATCAACCTCATGCATTGAGATTTGAGTAGCAGTGGCCCGGTGCTTTTTACTGGGACTCAGATGGGTCTGTGTCTGCCATTTCAATAGTCTCCGCTTTAACTCTGCCTGTACCTGGAAAAAGAGAGAGAGAGAGAGAGACTTCTTGTTAGTTTATGTTGACTAACACAGTAAATAATGTTACCTACAGTGCACTGTCAAAAAAAATGTCAAAATTATCCCAAGGCGTGCTATTTGAAAAGGTCCTAATATGTACAATTTAAGGGAAAACACCATAGTTTTGCAATTTTTTACTATGTTCTTACCTCAACTTAGACTAATTAATGCATACCTATCTTTTATCAATGTGTGCACTTGATCTTTGTACAGCGTGTCGTGAATGTGTTAGCATTTAGCCTAGCCCCATTCATTCCTTAAGTTCCAAACAGGACAAATTTAGAAGCCACCAAACACTTCCAATGTTCCCTTTCAGTCGGTCACGGCGACGTCACGTCATGAACGAAGAATTGGGAACGCAATTCGCGGGAACAATCTACTTATAGAAATGTTTAAAAAGGCAATGAACTTGGCATGCACCACCCCGCCGCGCAAGTATTTAACGAGAGGCAAGTGCGAATACGAAATCACAATTTTTCTCTTCTAAAGCCGGCAGATCGTCTGCTATTGAGAAACTCTCTCCCTGCTCACTGGATACGCTGTGTGCTGGGGTTGTTGGAGAAAGAGCACTTCAGTGGAGGCTCGCGGATTTCCACCTCTTTACTTTTAATCCATTTAACTTGAGTTTGAGTGTGTGCGTTGCACTCCACTGTGCTTCATCAACTCAGCACAGCTTTAAAGAGTGATTTCCTTAAAAGAGCATCACGAGTTCATGTTGTGTCTTTTTAAAGATGTAATTTCATCCGTGCACATCCGGATGTGGCAGATATGTGGTTCCCAGGTATGTCCACGATTGTTGTCTCTTGTGCCTTAGAGTGCACTCTGATGCAGCGTTCCTGGAGGGTTAGTGTTCCGCATGCTGAATTGCATTACACAACACTTCTGTCGATGTGGCCAAAGAGCATTTATTGGCAATCACCTCCACTCCGCTCGCCACGGGTACACCGATCGTGCCGTTAATCCCTCTCATTTGGTATCTGAAGGCTTGAAAGCAGCTTTTCCAGCCCACCATGTTGGCTTTTACACAAGTTCCGTTTCGACTACGCGATTCAGTTCGCCTGGCTCAAGCCCACAAATTTGAACGCTTTACTGCGATGAGAGCCCCCAACATGCACGTATTACGTGCAGAGATTGCTATCCTACGGCGAAGAATGCGATCAAGGCGGTCCCTCATCAGAGTTGTGCTTTTTTATCTCCAGCACCGCTTGGAGAAGAGGCTGTCACCATCTATTATTAAAGTAGATATTGCAGCAATATCTTTACACCACATGCCAATAAACGGTAGATCAGTAGGTCAGCATTACCTGGTCATTAGAATTTTAAGAGGTGCACAAAGGCAAAATCCTTCGCACCCTCCTTCTATTCCTCCTTGGGACCTGTCCGTGGTGCTGAAAGCATTACAGGACGCCTCATTCCAGCCTCTGCATACTATGAGTATTAAGTTTCTTACAATGAAAACTTTAACGTTTGGAGGAGGCAGACCCAGCTATGGCTTTGTTATGTCCTGTGCACTACGTGTATATGTAAATTCAAAAGCTTTAGGACCTCAGAACAGCTCTTTGTCTGTTACAGTGGTCAGCAGAAAGGTAAAGCTGTCACCAAGCAAAGGATGTCTCATTGGATTGTAGACACAATCGCCCTTGCTATGCAAAGCAGGGCATTCCATGCCCCTTTGGTTTGAGAGCCCACTCTACAAGAAGTGTGGCATCATCTTGGGCATTGGCTTGTGGTTCCTCGCTTACAGACATTTGTAGAGCAGCCGGCTGGGCGACATATAACACTTTCTCTAGATTTTACAGTGTCCGTGTCAAGCCGGTATCCTCTCAGGTTCTCTCCTCAAACCAGTGAGTCACCTTGGTGGCCGATGTTGCAGAGCATCGGCTATCAGCCTCTCACTAGCTGCATCCTTGAGAACCTGTTTTGGGCTAGGCATCCAAATTGCGTCCCCCTGAGGATTTCTATGTGAGTATCCTGTGAAAATTTTTCTTTCTACCACGTTTCCCTTAGCGGAGCTCACTCTGCTCCTCTCTAGTATAAGATATTACTAAGGGGGTTTTGCGTCATGACCTTGAGTCCATAAGATGTCACCCTAGTGGTAGACCCCCTAGAGCAGGGGTGCCCAACCATGCTCCTGGAGGGCTACCGTCCTGCAGACTTCAGTTCCAACCCAGCTCCAACACACCTGTCTGTAATTATCAAGCAACCCTGAACACCTTGATTAACTGCTTCAGCTGTGTTTGATTGGGGTTGGAGCTAAAATCTGCAGGACGGTAGCCCTCCAGGAACAGGGTTGGGCACCCCTGCCCTAGAGGGTAGTTTTTTCCGCAGCGAACCTAGTTCCGTTTGACGGGTTCGCTTCCCAGTTTACCTAGTTCACTATCGTGGGTTAAAGACGCTCTTAGCAAATCTGCGAGACGTCACTTATTGTTGATGTTTGAGCTGTTTTCAAACAAATGGAGCATAGCTATCTCCTCCTCCTCCCTTCCGTGCTTTCATGAACGCGCCCAACCCCCACCCCCAAATCCTTCTTGTCGTTTATTGGCTGGAACACTTTGTTTTGTTTCGTGGTGCTAGGTTTGGCCACTGTGTTTATATTGAAGTTTGTAGAGCCTGGGCTGTCTACAGAGATCGCGTTTTTTTTACAGTTTGATCAGTGGACAGGCAGCAAGCAGATAGTGAGGAGAATTTTTTATGGTCTAAAACGCGTGAATTCGCTTAAAGCACCTTTAAGGAACAAGTAGTGACTGGCCTCTGCTCTAACCCCATTTCTGTCTCCCTAAAATAGGAGAGTCAGAGGGTTTACGCAGGCACTGGAAGGGTCAGCTACAGTGGCGCTTTTGTAGGGATTCCCAAATCGTCGGTCACGATGTAACATCGTAGTGACCAACTGAAAGGGAACGTCTTGGTAACATATGTACTCTTGTTCCCTAAAGAAAGGAAACGGAGACGTCACGTCCCATCACCACAGTTTGCTGTTCCACTGCTGATACCAGCCGGGCACTGATGCTCGGCTTTATCCGCGAAAATAGTGATTTGGTATTCGCACCTGCCTCTCGTTAAATACTCACGTGGTGGGGCGGCGCCAGCAGATGCAAATACCTGCATGCCAAGTTCATTGCCGTTTTAGAAGTTTCTCGAAATAGATTGGTCCCTCGGAGCACGTTCCCATTTCGTCGGTAACAACGTGACGTTGAGTTCCTTCCTTCAGGGAACAAAGGTTACATATGTAACCGAGACGTTTCCCTATTTAAAGACTGTTACATGAGTAGTTACTAGGGGTGGCACGGTCCATGAAAAAAATCTGAACCGTTCGGTTCGCTTGTCTCGGTTCGGAGCGCGTGTGTACCGCACGGTTCAACGGTTCATGGCATGCGCAATGTAGTCTCATGCCCTGTATGTGACCTCAGATTGCGTGTTTCCCTTTCGTGCGAAAGAAGAGGTGACTGGTTTGAAGTATAAGTACTGCAGGTTATGTTACGTGTAGAAATGGCAAGTGGGAGAGAAAAGGAAGTCTGCCCGCAGTTGGAGGATGCGCCAGCGTCGTATAAGTTTGGTGTGTGGAAACATATTTTTATTTCATGTTACCCATGATGACAGCGGAAATAAAACAATAGATTGAACTGCAGTCTATGGGTTGAATATGCTCCAACAGCCCCAGGAGATCGCCTTGTCTCCGACCATTTATCTGAGGTACTGAACACTGTTTTACGTCTTTTCGTATTCAGCGCTATTTTTAGCCTTTCATTGATACAATTAAAGCGGCTGATTTCCGCGTAGTTTCATTTTGCTAGCGTGTGAAAGTTGCGCGATCTTATTTCATAAATTGCCCCTCAAAGTAATCAGGACAGAAGTGGTCAAAAGTGCACAAAAGAGACGGATTTAAATATTACAGGTGTAAAGGTTATGTTTCTCTCTCGTCCACATAAACTCTCAGTATTAAAGCAGCCTCTCAGTGATAAATCTTAGAGCTACACTGAAGTTGGCATTTTAATAAATGCAAGTTATCTTTGTGTGCTAAAAATGCACATAAAGTTTATGTAGATGGCAATACACATTCTCTTTTTTGCCAAATAAATGAAAAGCATGTTGAAATCATCAATGTCTTCCCTCTTGCTCTATCAAAATCTCACCTGGCTTTCCTCAGAGATGGTCCCAATAATGTGCTTAAAGTCAAATTCAGTTTGTGCATGATTACATGATATAACTTTTTTAATAATGTATCCTAAATTATGGATAATTAATACATTCATATGATAATACATTTCTGGAGTGTTAAAAAATTAAAGAAAAAATAACAACAAGAACCGTACTGAACCGTGAACCGTGACCATAGAACCGTGATACGAACCGAACCGAGGGTTTTGTGAACCGTGCCACCCCTAGTAGTTACACGAGTAAGTATGGTGGGACAAAATAAAACGTGCCGATTTTTTAAGTGGATAAAAATGAGAACTACTTAGTTTGCAGCACTGCGCAATATTTACAATACACAACACTCATTTTTTTGGACAACCATTAGATGGTGGGGACATGTCCCCTCGGGATGTAGGCCTCTGCTCACACAATTCAAAAACTTACCTCTGCATTCAGAAAACAGTAAAGTAAGGCCACCACAAAGCCCTGGAAATGAAACAACAACTTCAAGAACAACATCATCATCCATCAGACACCATCAGATGTCATCTCATTCTAACATGTGTTGGTCTGTAGTACCTGAAATGAGCCGAGGCCGAGCTCGATGAAGAAACGCACGACTTGGCCGGTGTTTTCTGGCAGAAAGGCAAACACAGTGTAGTGCATCCCGAATAGAGGAATCAGGAAGAGAGTGGACTTGGCCAGGCGCCTGCGTGATCAAAGAAAGACACAGCTCTCATTAAAACCAACAATCATTATACATACTGTCTTCCACATAAACAATTCAGAGTACTGACAATAGATCTGTGTATCCTTTTTTAGGCCTATGTATTTATTTATGGCTTCAGAAGAAATGATGAGTATATTTTAATAAAATTTACTATTAGCTTGTTTGAAGTCATCCAATCAGATTTGCTTGACTGATTCCGCCACAGCAGAACCTGATTTTACACTTTAATTGTGTGACACCATGGGCCCTATTTTAACGATCTGAAACGCAAGTGTGAAGCGCAAAACGCAAGTGACTTTGTGGGCGGATCTTGGGCGCTGTTGCTATTTTCCCGGCGGGAGAAATTACTCTTGCGCCAGGCGCAAATCAATAAGGGGTTTGTCTGAAGTAGGTTCATTATTCATAGGTGTGGTTTGAGCATACCGTCAAATAAACCAATAAGAACGCTATCCAACATTCCCTTTAAACGCAAGGGCGCAAGTTCCATGGCGGGTTGCTATTATGACGGATTTACCAAGCGCACACCAGGAGCGGTTCACAGCCGAGGAGACCGACGTTCTTGTAAGAGCAGTCAAAGACAGAGAAGTTGTTTTGTATGGGGATGGGAGAAACCTGCCCAAATCAGCGTCGGTCAAACAGGCGTGAGAGAAAAAGCCACAATTGTCTCATCAGCTGGCATCCCCATCGTTGCGCCAAGCGCTACAATGATGTCAGGAGACGGGGGAATCCCAAGCTTGCCAGCATAAATCGGGCACGCCGTGTAACGGGAGGTGGATCTGCCTCTACACAGCACCTGACGCCAGCAGAGGACATCGCTGTGTCCACCCTCACCGCTGAAAGGGTTTGGGGGCTTTGAGATCGGACCCAAGAAACGCAAGCAGTCCAACCCCAAAGTACTCTTACAAATCAAGTTCATATACATTAAGGTTTCTTATGAAAATATTTTAATCGTTATTTGCATGAGAATTTTTTAACGCAGCCACACAATAAATAAAAACTATCACCACAATGCTCACCACAATGATTTCCCTTATCTCATGTGTTAATATTTTTTATTGTAACAATTTATGATTTGCAAAAATAACTGTTGCATCTGTGTAGATTAGATAAGCAAAGTGTGTGCGCGTTGTGCACGATATACATTATGGTCAAGCATGCGCCCTTAAAATAGCATAATGAACAACGCGCCACTGACTTTAGACTAGTTTTTTTTGGTCAGTGTCGCAATTGTTTTTTGAAACTGGAAAATAGCATCAGGGATGGTTTGCGCCACAACACGCCTCCTTTTTTGTGCTGAACCGCCCAGGGAGCGCAAGTTCATTCCCTAGTTTGCCGACGTGCGTTTGTGGAGGGGAAAAAAACCCGCTGTGCGCTGGTGCAAAAAACGAATGATACATGCGTCACTGACAAAGTCAATTGCGCTGGGTGCAAGATAGGGCCCAATGTCCTAGCTGTTGTGTCTTTTTTGTTTTGGTACTATTAATACTAAGTCATTTGTAGGTTGACTGTGTATCGTGTAAACAACGTTATTCACTTTAGCAAAGATAAATCAAACGAACAAATGAAACCCTCTAAATGCATTTGACATGTTTTCTTGTAAATGAGCGTCTTTTATCAGGCTCATATGTTTAAGTTCAGTTATTTCAATTGCAATGAAAAGGTTATTTGTCAGAAATTGAAATGACTTATTTTCGCAAATTTGACTGTCTTTTGCTGCAGAACCCTCTAAGTGCATGCAAGCTTTTTTGGCAAAAACCTCCACTTTTAAAAAAATAATCACTTATTTGGACAAGACATGGTAAACGAGTCACTGTTTCATCCATGCCCGTTTCACATTCATTCTCCCTGGACTTTGAGGACTTTGCTGAAAAATCAATGTGGATCTTATTCGATGTAAAAGGCTAAATCAAATTAAATCTGCAAAACAGATCTTTACATCAGTATGTGCTCTCAGACACTAACAAGTCTCCGGATGTAATGGGCCAAATGTAATTTGACAACATCTATAGATATACGGAGCTTAACCTGCAGAGATATTAAGCCATAAGATAATGGAAGCTTAAAATAGAAATTCACTCTTGTGGGAACTGTCAGGCCAGTCAGTGGAAGTCTTATTATAATCTTATTCATGCATTAAAGATAAAGCTGGAACATTAACATTGACATCCTAACTTAGAGCTGACAGCTCATTGCACTTTTACAGTAACTCACTTAGATATATACAGCGTGTGTGTACCTTCTTAACCAGGGGCGGCCAATGTTTCTTTTTCGAGGGCGCACGATGTGAGGCTCGTCAAAACATGTATTTAGCCCGTCGTGTGTGGCTCGTCTTGTCAAAATATGTGTTCGGCGTGTCAGGGGAAGCTATGTGCATCACGCATCATTTCAAAATACGATTCGAAGGGGTTTATGATAAAAGAGACACTCACGTTTGCCAGATACTCACTTATTGAGGGTCTTGCGAGTTTTTTGTGAACGCAAGCTCTTTTATCATAAACCCATTAGACGCGTCTGCAGCAGGCACATATTTTGACATGACGCGTGATGCATATAGGTTCACGTGATGCAACGAACGCATGTTTTGACATGACAAGCCACACACATGACCCACCGAACGCGTGTGTGTTTGCGTGCGTGCGTGTATGTGTGTGACTCACATGTAGTGACCTGTGTCACAGCTTCCTACTCCAGGACTCTTCAATTTCTGAACCAAGATTCGAATCACATTTAGGAAGATGATGATATTGGCCTGTGACATAAACGAGATGAATCACAGCAATACAAGTGATATTTCATGTGATATCTTTGATTAACTTTTTGCTTTCATGACTTACAAACAGCGATGCTGTGATTGGTCCTTTGATAATCCACCAGATGTACATGTTATCTGTGTCATCCCAGCACCTGCACAGGTCATACATAACAGGAAGATTATGTACCGTAAACCGAAATCTGTTTTATTTATCTCATGTTACGTACTGAATAATAAAATAAGATGTTTCATCACACTATTAGTGTCTATTTGTTAGTCTGACATACAGTACCCTCGGTTATCATAGAACTGTCTGGTCAATACCCATATGATCAGTACAACAGATGGCACACCTACAAAAAAACAGATGAAATAAACTACTTTTAGATTTCAGAACCAAAAACATACATTAATAGATAAATAAAAAAGAAAAAAATCAATCTATCATCTATCAAGAAATGTTATACATCATACACCCACCAGGGGTCTCAAACCTTTTTGTGAACAATCTGGAGGGCTAATTTTTTGATATTGTCTACTCAAACCATTTTTGTTTTACTTGTTGATGTGTTTTATCATTATTTAAAATGTTAACAACGAATATAAAAATATGTAATAAATAAATATTAAAATTGAGGCTATTAATAAAATGTGCTTTGGAGGGCGACTCCATGTGCGCAACCTGGTAACCGCGAGCACTATTTTGGAGACCACCGTCATACACTTTCTGTAGTATTATTGTATTCTCCTGAGCTACGAAGTAACCTCTAAGCATTAAAAACCTAATTATATGAAAACTACTTATATTTGTGTTTAAGAGACAGGAGACCATTTTTGTACCAACCCCATCCTATTAGGATGTACCACCAGAAGTATTTCCTCTGTGATACAAACGTAAAGGCGAGGAGCGTCTGCAGGTACATGCCCTCCACCAACAACCAGAAGTAATTTGTAAGAATGCAGAACTGAAAGAAAGCTACAGCAGTCTTACATGTCACCTGTAAACAACAACAACAACAACATATATTAACAATATAAAAATCTTTAGTCACAGTATTTTTACACACTGGTCCCAAGCTGTCATGACCTTTGTGCAATGTGCAATGCTATACCACTGAGCTATACAGAAGCATAGCGAGAGTCTAAACAAGAAATCAATCAGTATCTCTTTCTAAAACGCACAATCGCTCACCGTGGACATTAAACAATGATCCTGAGTTTCATCGGAGAACAGAACGGCATCTTTGATAAACACCGCACTCGCCCGTAATATAAAGGAGACAAACAGATTGATGTGTATGTAGTTTCTGGTACAGTGAAACTTCCTGTAGGACAAAAGACAACATGTCAAGAAAGTATGTTATATACAAATGTATGCAATCTGAACATGGTGTATTTTGGAGCTTAATAATAATCACACATAACTGTAAGAGAGTTTTACCTGAAGCAGGTGAATATGATAACAGCCGTTATGAGTGATATAAGAGACGTTGCATATCCTGTTGTGTACAGTTGTTTCAAAGTTGAGAAGTAAGCTGTCTGAAAACATAAAGGTCAAATCTGAGAAACCCATCAGAAAATCAACAACAATTGTTTTATATGACTATATTAAAGGGCAAAAGATTCTACGCATATTCTTTGTTATTATTTATGTCATACAGGTCAAATACCTGCTTTCATTTTAATAATAATAATTTTTGAACAGTTGGTTAAGTAACCTGTTTTGGTTGATCAACTTTGGAGTTTATATTAATTGAAAACAAGACTTTTATTATAATATTATATATATAATATTGCTATTTTCAAGCAAGCATTGGGTCAAAAGGGGACGAACAAGTTCCCTGAATGCATTCAATCGATCCATAAGCATTTCAGTTATGTAAAGTGGTTACATAATTGTTTAACTAAAATTTAATTGTTAATTGTTTTAAAAACTGCAAGCTTGTTGTAAGCTCCCTGAATGTTGCTGAGTAGGCAAGGCGAAGCAAAGTTTATTTATATAGCACATTTCATACACAGAGGTCATTCAAAGAAATGAGAAAACAATATATGAGAGAAAAAAAATAAGAGACACAATAAAATCACTTTTCAGTTTAATAAAAACAAAGATACATGAGAATTTAACATAACAATTAAAAGAAAATAAATGTGATTTTATAAAAAAAGAATAAAACAGGAATAAAAGTAACTTTATAAATTAATAAAAAATTAGCTTGAATAAAAATAGTAAATAAACCTTGCGTTTAAGGTCAGGCCTGCCGACTCTGTTTATTTTTAGTATTTAAAAAAAGATAACTTATTAAAACTGTATTGTGTGTTTAGAAGGCTAATTGAAATAAACTAAAAATATAAAAAAATTGCTTTGTTATTTTTTATTTATTTTACACGCAACAGGGCTATGTGTCTTCGACTGGCTAATGAAGTAGATGAATAATCGCACTAAAATGTGATTGGTGATTTTCTTAAAAGATACTTCTGACAATAAAACTAAATAACAGTATCTTAACTATTGTAATAAACATTTTATTTTATTTTATTTATATTTATATTAAAACCCTTCAGCCTTTGGTTATATTATTGATTTCGATGTATGTACTAAAACAAATTGCCTGTAGTTTTTAAATGAAATGTAAATAAGGTCTTTTTTTAACTATTAATAAATGATAAGATCCCAGGTATTCTTTTTTATTTTTTACCAAAGCCATAAAGAACCGTGACCCCTGAACCGAGGTTAGCACCAAACCGTGACTTACACCCCTAGTATACGTACATTATCCCAAAAGTTCCCATGTATTTATAAATACAGGTTTTTTAAAATAATGGCTCGTCCATGTATCCAGTATCCCTTGTAATTGTGGCCCTTTAAGTGACTTAATATCCGCACTATGCTCAGTCTCCGGTTATAGAAACTATGGCAATATGTGGTTATGCAGCATCTAACACGCATCTGTTTCTGCCTCTCAGCTAATTTATTACATTGGCATAAAATAATGTCATCAAACATACAGGTAAAAAATAGTAATTTATTATCTTGCCTTCAACCCAGTCTCACCCCATGGCGTCAATATTTGACGACACTTGACCATGCGTCAATATGTTGACGCGGAGGGTATACCTTTCGCGTCATTTTTTGACGAACTGGGGACGTTGCATTCTCTTTCCTATTTTCTTACCATTTTCACGTCGGTTTAGGGTTAGATTTACATAATGACATCCCTACCCAAACCTAACTCTAACCCCAACGCCAGGTGACAACTGTTTAATTTCGCGTACCTAACTCTAACCCCAACGCCAGGTGACAACTGTTTAATTTCGCGTACACTGTTTAATTTTGCGTAATCTAACCCTAAACCGACGCGAAAATGTTAAGAAAATAGGAAAGAGAATGCAACGGACGTAATAGTATTGAAGTCCCCAGTTCGTCAAAAAATGACGCGAAAGGTATACCCTCCGCGTCAACATATTGACGCATGGTCAAGTGTCGTCAAATATTGACGCCATGGGGTGAGACTGTGTTATGCCTTCGCCTTTAATATTGTATTATAAAATAGGGACCTCTAGTGGTAAAATCTTACATATTGCACCTTTAAATTAAACCAGAAATTGTTTGCATTTGGCATTTTGGGTTGAAATCACCCAATATAGGTTCAATTTAAACATGCCTGGACTTCCTATGGCAACAATGTTTTTTTTTAAAGAAGCTGATAAGCTTTTTAAACAAATTAAATTCGAAATAATAACCAAAAATGCTTCTTCTTTGGCATCATCAAGTATGAATTTATTTATTTTTAAGAGTTTATGGTTTTGGTAAGTGTAATTTTTTCGCCTTGCTATGTGTCAACTAATATTTTGCTGTTTGGTTTGGTAAAAGTTTTCTGCGATATTAAACTTTGCTCAAAAAAAGGAGGAAGAAAACAGCAGCAATCAAGATCAACAAAAATAAAACACAGCAACCCCTTGTGGTCTCCATAGGAAGTCCAAGTGCACTTTACGTAAGCAAGAAGTTCATTCATCATACTGAGCTGCTGTAAAGAGGTCATGTTTTCATGTTTCAGTGTGCATGACTGTTATTTATGCAGGTATTATGGGATATCTACCACAATGTTAGACTCGGAAACATCTTCAACAGCACAAGCTTCTGCATATGAGGGATACGGGTCAGTCCAGCCATTAGACGTGCAGTTCCTGTAAATAAATCCTGTACAAACAGCAATTTCTCTAAATCTTACGACACTTAAAAATCTCTTAAATCTCTTCAGTTTGTAGGTTGTCACAGCAAGCAGTTGATCAGGCCTCATTTTTTGAGAGAAGCAAGCACAATTCCCACTTCGTAACGCTTCCAAAAATACCTCCTGAAGCCTGGAGAATGCTTAGGGGGAAACATGATCGCTAGAACTGGGACGAAAAGCTGCTGTTGGTAGCATTTCCAGGGGCAGAACAGGTGGCAGGTGTTCCACTTTAGCCCATGAAAGAACTTCAGTTTACGCTATTGAACACTCTTAAAAATTAAGGTTCCTAAAAAGTTATTTTTCGTTCTGAGAAAATCATGTTTTTGAGAAATTCCAATTTAACAACAATCTTATATTTACAGGAAAGTTCTTATTAATTAACATAACACCAACTGTGATGTTACAGTCGAAATGTATGCCATTCTAAAGTCAAATCCTATGTTTGTAAATGGACATGTAAAACCTTTTGTGGATAATTTTTGTACTTAAAGGGGAATCTGACTTTTTCCATGTTTAAGTGCTGTAATTGGGTCCCCAGTGCTTCTATCAATCTAGAAAATGTGGAAAAAGATCAACTCAGTAACTTAGTTTTGGTAAACCATTCTCTGCAAGCATGGAAAAAATATTTCATTGAAATTTGGCTCCCCTTGTGATGTCAGAAGGGGATAATACCACACCTTAATCCGCACTATCCAACCACAACACCATTTAGTGCAGAGATCAGCTCATTTGCGTTTAAAGGGACACACCCAAAACAACACAGTTTTGCTCACACCTACAAAGTTGCAATTTTAACATGTTATAATAAATTATCAGTTTGGTATTTTGTGCTATAACTTCACATATATACTTTGTGAAGATTTGTTTTGCATGTTAAAAAAATCCTGTGAAGTGTCCCCTTTAATAAAGCCACATACCTTCTATGTCGATATCAAAGAACAATGTAACATTGTATCACGCATTCCTTGGCACCTTTAACAACTACAAAACAGTGCACAGCTGCAAACAGAAAAAAATCATTTGGCACAGCGGCCTATTCAATTTTAAATAACTTACCTTATCAAATAACCTTAAAAGCAATTCCATTCTCCTGTACTTTTGCATTACACTAGCTTCAATTTTTTTTCAGTAGTATTTCCTATAGACTAGACTGGTGATCCCCACAGCAGGCGGAGCTTGATATAAAGTTAGTTATACGTTATTCTGTGACTTGAAATGAGTCTCCTATTGATTTACTATAGAGTGCTGCAGGGATGACGTATTTTTGCAGGCAAAACCCAGAAGCGAGTTAGCATTTTAGCACTTGCGGTTCTATCGTCCCAAAGTCAATGGGTTTTGGTTAAGTGCCAAAAGATAACCTCTAATACTGAGACTTCAATACTGCAACAACATTATTCTATTCTCCCTTAAAGGAAAACACCACCGTTTTTCAATATTTTACTATGTTCTTACCTTAACTTAAACGAATGAATACATACCTATCTTTTTTAATGTGTGCACTTTTAACCTTTGTATAGCGCATTGTGAATGTGTTAGCATTTAGCGTAGCCCCATTCATTCCTTAGGAGCCAAACAAGGATGAATTTAGAAGCCACCAAACACTTTCATGTTTTCCCTTTTTAAAGACGGTTACATGAGTAGTCACACGAGTAAGTATGGTGGCACGAAATAAAACATGGTGTTTTTTAAGTGGATAAAAACGAGAACTATATTGTATGGCGGAAGAGCACTTAGTTTGCAGCACTTTGACATCGATGTGCAGTAACATCATCACTCCTGACTAAACCCTCTTTCTCGCTCACACTTCCGTCAATATTACTGCACCTGAGGTCGAATTGCTGCAAACTAACTTTTATTTGTGCCATCATACTTACTCATGTAACTACTCATGTAACAGTCTTTAAATGGGGAAAACATGGAAGCTTCTAAATTTATCCCTGTTTGGAGCCATAGGAATGAATGGGGCTAGGCTAAATGCTAACACATCACGACGTGCTGTACAAAGATTAAGTGTACGCACTGAAAAAAGATAGGGATGTATTAATTAGTCTAAGAACATATAAAATATTGAAAAACGGTGGTGTTTGTTTTTTAATTCGCAACAGTCATCACGCATGAAGATCTCAAAAACAACTCAACAAGGGCACAATTCCCAACAAAGATTCATTCACAGAGTATTTCCTTATCAGGAAACATGTTTTAAATGTGTTTAATAAAGGTTGAAAGAGTTTGGTGGCGAAGACATTGATGTCGAGAGACTGTAGTATAGTTCGCTTGTAGCCTAAGGTTGTGTTTATCTGTGAAGATTATCTTGCTTGACAAAACGTGTAAGTGTCATAAACTTTTGTTGAACACAAAGCTTATTTTTTGCAATATTACAAAAGTTTATGGGAAAAATGTATGGGCTTTTCGTCAAGGGAACCAGTGTCCAGTTTTCTTCTGGGTTGGCCTATAAAAATAGATCAACCCTTGTGTGTAGGACTTAATGTGATGCTGTGCCGACCAATCATATAAACACAAATAACGTGAGATCAGACCACTTTGTATGCTTTCAAAACGCTCTTGTAGTACTTTGATGTAATTCACTGATCGGTCTGCAATGCGAATGGGAAAAACTGGACAATGTTTATTAAAAATCAATTTATTTTTTTTTTTTTAACAAAGTTAAGGTCCTGTCTAGGGCCCTGATGGTTCCGTTGTCAATTAAATCATTAATTTCACTTTTTTCATGTTATAAGTAAAAGTTTAAATATTTGTAAAGGGGACATTTCACAGACTTTACAAGACATTTTTTATGATGTCAAATAAATCTTTGGTGTCCCCAGAGTACGTATGTGAAGTTAAAGCACAAAATCTCATATAGAACATTTATTATAACATGTTAAAATTGACACTTTGTGGGTCTGAGCAAAGATGTGCCCTTTTTTGATGTGTCCTTTTAAATGCAAATGAGCTGATGAAATACAAACACTGGTCGCTATAATGGTGGTTTGTTGAAATAGAAACTCAATTGTGCTGTCAATTATAATTTTTTCTCTCTTTCCCTGCAATAAATGGCAGTATTGTGGTTGGATAGGGCAGATTAAGGGGTGGTATTATTATAATAAGATCCCCTTCTGACATCACAAGGAGAGCCGAATTTCAATTACCTATTTTTTGACATGCTTGCAGAGAATGGTTTACTAAAACTAGTTACTGGGTTGATCTTTTTCACTTTTTCTATGTTGATAGAAGCCCCGCGGACACAATTATAGAACTAAAAAAATCAGATTTTCATGATACGTCCTCTTCAATCTGTCATTTACAATAATCAAATTATTTGGCCAATTTTATGGTTATGACTATTTTGACGTCCTATCTTATAATTGGATAACGTGACTTTAGCCGGGGTTTCACAGGCGGGATCACATATAGTTGAAAATGAAAGCAGCTTAGCTCATTGTGAGCAAAATCTCAATTTCTCTGAGGCCGTAACCTTTCTATTTGTGTAACTGTCATCCGTGTAAAAAAAGAATGACCCTCAGAATATTACAATCCCTGATTTACACACAAACCCTCAAGAACAATCTTAACAATCCCTCGTCTGCTTTACAATAAACCTAGAGCTCTGTCCAAAATGAAAAGCAGCAGCCTAGTTCTGTGTCCCACTTTTACATTTTCTTAAGAGCAAACGCTGAAACTACACCAGGACAAAGAAGGTTTTAGTGTCTGATGCAAATACATTGGATGGAGGAAACCTAAAGCTGTGTGAATTTCCACTTCTATGAGAATATATACATGCATAATAGAGAAATGATAGCTAGACAGAGAGATCTGACCTTGATTGTTAGAGAAATGTTGAAAGACTTCCGTGCAGGAAACATTGATAAATTGTCCAGCGTTGGCTGTGTGCCAGCACCGTATCCCATCCCAATCTGTACCACATCCTGCGAACCATCATAACAGTCTAAATCAACCGAAACATTTTTTTCCATTCCATTAATCTTTCATCTCTGCAGTACATCAATATTTAAAAGTATATTGAAAAACCAATTCAGGTGAGCTACAGTATTGATTTATCCATCTGCACTAACAGCACAGCACCGGTTTCACAGTCAGAGCAAGTACGATACCTAAATTAATCTCATTTCCAAACTGAACCTCTGCCAAAGAAACTCAAATCATGAACTTTAACAATCTGTTTGAGATCTAGCAGTGAAACGACCAGACCGCATCAGATCATGTCATTGAATAGGCAGATCACACCTTATGGAGTCATGTCTCTACAATAGTACCAAGATTTATATAAACGTTATGCAAGTCTACATAATGTTGTATCGCCAAAAAGAACATTAAACATGTGTCATTATGTCACTTTTGTTACACTGTCAGAAATAAAACTCTCTAGCTGTTGCCAGGGCGGCACTCTTTTAAAAACGACACTTTTGTACCTAAAGAAATCATATAATGGTATACCAGAGAGTGCAAATGAATACTTTAAAAACCCTTAACCGGCACAGAGTGGGGGTGAAAATGTGATGTACACCTTCAAATTAATTTAACTCTACTTTTTTTTTTGTCTAAGAGTCTAATCTTGGTCTTGTTTTAAAAAAGACACTTAAACGTTTGTGTTGTTAAAAGTGTCTGGAGGTGAAAAAAATAATAAAAAAGTTATACAAATTTTCTTTTATTGTAATAATTAAAAATATTACAATAAAGTATATATGTTTTATATATAAAATAATCACAAAAAATTAGGTTTGTGTTACACTTTTTACTGTGTTACCTAACAACGGCCATTAGGTATCAAAGGTTTGCTGCATACTCTTGTCACAAATTAATAGATTACTGTTATTGTATTATTATTACTGCTAAAATGTTTTAATATATGACAAATACATTCTTAGACCATTACAACGATATATAGTTTGCCGTGATTGAGTAAAATTTACATGCAAAATATTGAAGTAAACTCAGGTGTCCCAATCACGGGACAGCGCTAAGGAATTAAAGGTACATATTGTATTTTGTTTGTTTAACTGGGGCCACATTTATAAAAGTGCGACGTAGGAATTATGCTATTTGATCAGTGGCGGCTCGTGACTGCTCTTCTGAGGATGCGCTAATTCAAAATAAGTGTTCGGATTGTCACGTGTGTGGTTCCCTTTTTCCAAAATATGTGGCCTGCGTTTGGAGAGATCCTGTGTGCATCACGTGTTTTGTCAAAATAAGTGCCTGCTGCAGATGCGTCAAAACCGTTTATGATAAAAGAGACACTCACGTTCCCTAAATACACGCAAGACACTCCCTTAACAGTAAACTCTGATTACGTGTAAGATTATGTGATTATCTGGCAAACGCGAGCGTCTCTTTTCAAGTTCAAGTTCAAGGCAGCAGGCACTTATTTTGGCATGACACACGATCTCTCAAAGCGCAGAATACGCATGACAAGCTACATACATGTTGTGACGAACTTCGCTTTGTGCGCTTCAAAAAAAGAAGTCACCAGCTGTCACTGCATTTAATCTAAGACCATTTCTGAAACTATCGTACGTGTGATTCAGAGAAAAGGAGCGGACGCACAAAAATACGTGCGTACACCTCTTTTCCAGATGTGCAGTTTATAAATCACAAATGATCTTGAAATTGTGCGCAGCTGAATGCTCTTAGAACTACGCCTTGTAAACGCCCCTAATTTAATTCATTAACATATAAAAATTTTTAAAGACCTAATTCTCTGACTGCTACAATGGCAAGTGGTAAGAAAACATATGTTGTCATTTGCTTAAGCTTTTAATATTTCAAAATTCTAACATGGAAACTTTTTTGAGCGTTTTGATCACTCGGGTTAAGGCGATTATTAGTCGACCTTTTAATTCACGGGTTTCATTTAAATATAGTTTTTACACGTAAACGTAATATTTGTGTCTTTAAAGTTCCAGTTTGCCATGCCTCCTGCGCAGGGCCGGCCCTGGCCAATTTGCTGCCCTAGGCAAGATTTCACCTGGTGCCCTTTAGAATCATTTTGTTCATAAACTTACACAGAAAAAAATGCACAGCTTTGTCTAGTTTTTCTTAATTTGGAAAATATTTTGGAAACACACGCATGCACGCACGCACACACACATACACACAATACCCTGTCACTCAGGCATTTGATCTTGACATTGTCACTAAAAAGGCAGTTTAAAATATAAACCCAGAATTCAGCGAACGTCCGTCAAGAACAAGAAAACTGAAACAACAATCAGACAGAGACGCAGGATTATTACGTTACACGGACCATGTTTAAATTTCAATGTTTCTGCACAATAATACCAACTTTGTCTGGTATTAATAAGCTGCACATTGGAGTGCTGGCTGCTCCCCGTGGTGCTGAAGACGCGTGATGGCACTATGCACAGATATTTACGTGCAATCTATTGGAAGCGGAGGAGTCATTAGTTGGGTTAGTAAAATAACGAAATTATAGCTTTTAATAATATAATAATAATAAACTTTATTTTTTATAGCGCCTTTAAAGTAGCATCTCAAAGCGCTGCACAAGGGAAAAGTAACAAGCAATTATACAAGCAATACATAAAATAAGTCAAATATAAAACCACACAAAATAAGACCGTAGGTCAGTTAAAAGAGAGATCAATTTTAAGTAAAAATAGAAGAAAAAAATAGAAAAAAACTTTTAAATAGAAGAAAAAAGTTTTTTTTTGTAAAGAGATATATATTTTTAAAAGTTTAAAACACACAACTCTTCTCAAGGGGAATTAAGCTATACTTTTCTCCTTACGTGCAACCTATTGGAAAGCGCAGATGAGTTTGGTTAGTAAAATAATGAAATTATAGATTTAATTACAAAATAGTATTTATATAAAGAGAAATATTGAAATAAAAAGTGCAAAACTCTTCTTAAGTGGAAGTAATAAAGTAAAATAACGAATAATAATTATATAATTACGAATAATAGTCTCCAATAGATTGCACGTAAATATCTGTGCTGCCACCAGTACTCTGTCTGAGCGCGTCTTCAGCACCGCGGCCAGCACTCCAATGCGCAGCTTATTAATACCAAGTGAACAAGTTGGTATTTCTGTGCAGAAACATTGAAATTTAAACATGGTCTGTGTAACATTATGTAAATTCCGCGTCTCTGTCTGATTGTTGTTTCCGTTCTGATCTTGTTCTTGACGTTTGCTGAATTCTGGGTTTATATTTTAAACTGCCGCTTCAGTGCAGTATAGCCACATAGCTATTTAACAAGCACGATCTTCCGAGATTATATGCTACTAATAATTCATCAATAACTGCTGTTTTCTTGTGCAAAATTAAATATTTATAGTTAAATGTTTATATACATATATTAAAAAAATTATAATTTGGGCACACGGACGCCCCAGGGGTCGGCGGCGCCCTTAGCATTTGCCTATTCCGCCTATGCCCAGGGCCGGCCCTGCTCCTGCGTGGCGGTGTAAAATAAGATATTTTCGACTTTAAAATTCAAAGATAGTATCCTAAACTGTCCATATGGATTCATTATTCCATATGGATTCATTTGGATTTACAGATGTTTAACATTAAAATCGATGCATGGGAATAATTTATATATATATATATTTTATATTTTTAGTACTTTTCCACGTCAAAGATGAGTTTTATACATCTGAGCGTTTGAGTGGATTTGAGCGTACGCACGGTCTAAGATCTAATCTGTGTGTAAAAACACTTTATAAATGAGGCCACTGGTGTTTAGCGTAAAGTTATTGTGATTTATACAAAGGGTCTGTTGAATGCTTTATTCTGATTCTTTGAAAAATGTTCTACAGGTGTTGATTATTTTTCTATAAAACGCAAACCTAAAGGGATCATTATAGTTGTGCGTAGGTCCTACGGCATAGCCGCGACGGCGTAGGTTCCACGTCGGTTTTCATTTATACTTTTGCGTTGTCGTCTGCGTCGATGTGCAAAAACACGCGCAGACCGCTGGTTGGCAGTAACCACGCGTGTAACCACAGTAGCAGCGCGAACGTCAAAAAAGAAGAATAGTTAGCAAGTTAACCCACAAACGAAGAAGAAACAGCAACTTGTTGTGTATAATTTGAGAAGACCAGCAATGATGGAAGTAAATAAACAACGACTTTTGATGCAATTTGAGTTAAATCACTCCTCAACTTGGCTTTGTTTTCACTGTCACAAACGGAAATACCTATGACGCAGTTTTTTTTTCCTGACGGGAGGGGCCAATCACAGCGCTTGCGGTCCGTGTAGACCTGACGCGCTGTTAAAATTGTAGCTACGGTGTAGAACTTACGCACCACTATAAATCGGGCTTAACCTGTCAATTATCTTCAAAAAAGTGTAACTGTGGTGTAAGGACTCTGGTCCTTTGAATTATTTGAAAATAATACACACTTGCGGTGCAACCACCTTGGGCATTACCACCTTAGTGGTGCATTATTTTCGTATTATTCAACGGCCCGTCATCAATAATTCCTTACATAGTTTGGGAGTTACTTTGTATTTGCATAAAAAAAAGAAGTTTCATCCGTCATATGAGTGCATACGAATAATCATCTTTATGTTGATGTCACTGAATATTCATGGTTGAATCCAATTACTTTTAAGTAAGTTTCTGTATAAACCAATATTGTTGTGGTTTAGGTTGTTTAGGCCATTGTAAGAAGGTTTAAATAGACCGTTTGAGGAAGGTTTGAGGAACACAAACCTCCCGAGGTTTTAACACAATTAACATCTGCCCTGTGGGTCAATGTGTCTGGCTGCAAATGTGTCACTCTAGATGTGAACTTTCAAAACCAGACTTCGATTCTCGGAGCGTCTGAGTCCTCAGGGAGGAATATAATCAGAAGACATTGTGAAAACTCATTTCAGATTAACGACAACTCCGTGAGTCTCCAGATTACGCTTGACGGTACCAAAAGGGTTTCGCTGGGAAATTTCGTAGTGCTTCACTGCAGGGTCTCCATCAGTTATTAAACAATTCAAGCTCTAATACAAAAGAAATACAAAAATGATTTACTATTAACATAATTTTGCTCTCTCTTGAAACCATTAGAGTAAAGACTGTCTTAAGCTGTGATGGTCTTTTCTATTTGGGTCACAGGGATAAGGGCAAAAAACAAAACTGAATTCAAATAATAAATGCTGAAAATTATATACTAAAGGAATATCAAAATAATTTTAAATGTAAGAGGTTGAATGGAAAACCCTTTAAGTGCATCTGACATATTTTCTTGTAAATGAGCACTTTTATCAGGCTCTTATGTTCAGGTTTAAAAATTTCACTTTAATGGCAATAAAAAGGTTATTCAGTAATTGAAATGACTTATTTTCACTTTAGTCATTTCATTGGTATTTAACAAAATGTGTCTGCCTTTCGCTGCAAAACCCTCTAAGTGCAAAATTACTAAAGATGCAACTAGAAACATTGCAAAGCAATAAAAAATATATAAACTGAACCACACATTAGGGGGCGCTGTGATGGATGTGGCTGCCACATTTGGGTTGTGTTCAGGTCCAAGTCCTCGCAATTATTTCTGAATGGCCTGAGTCTGGGATTAAGTAGATTTGAAGCGAAAGTATTTGATAAACCAATCCAGTTATTATCATTATCTTATATTTGGCATTTAGCGGGTTTTACTACAATATTTTTTACATTTGTTAGGTGTTAAGCGTTTAAATGACACTTTTGTCAATGTTTCTGTTCTTCACGTTTTGTTAATCATTTCATATTGTTGGACCTGTGCTATCATAATATCATGATAGTTCATAATTTGACTGTAGTTCAATGCATAAATTACATTTTTCTACCATAAACAGATATGATCTATATTGGGTCACCAACTGATTTGAGAACAGCTGATTCGTGAGCATACTGCAGGTGCCCGACCCGCTTTCAGCTTCATTTCCTTCTGTTTTATTCAATTAAAGTAATATGATTAAGATTTCCTTATATGATTCCCTCATAGTCACGGTCTAATCAACTGAAGTGAATCAGGCCGGAGTGAACATCAGCTACTGGTGTCAGATTCATGGAGGACAGCAATATAAACTCACAACTTCTCCTCTTACAAAATCATCTTTAACAACAAGAACAAGCACACTAATGTTAGAAACTAGTGTCCTAAATAGTATTTAGACACTTACGGCACACTTAAATGTATAAATGTCCTTGCATTATATGCAAAATATAAAATCTGCAAGCATAAAGCTTTACCTTTTCTGATAACAAATTTAAATGATTTGAACAATGTAGTGTGAAAGTGTTTTATTGGATGTATGAAGTCATTAAATTAGTAAACCATCGATGTGTTATAGACAAATTGTATTTTTATATATCCGCCTTGTGTTTTGATAACCTCATGCACTGAAGTTGGCATGGGCTTTTGTTTGTGCATAACCTAAAGATTCGTTTGTATTCCTGTAGCTCAACTGGTAGAGCATTGCAACTCAAAGGTTATGGATTTAAATATATAAAGGAAAATGTATGCAAAGTTATTTTGGACGAAAGCATGTAAATGCATTGCATATACACCAATTATTAGTTTGGCATACACATCCTAATGCATCTAGCGTGTTTTTTAATCAATGTAAGTTTACTGTTATAACCTGTTTGTTGCGTCTGGTTCTTGGTCTCTCTGTTCTTGGTCTGGACGCAGATCTCTTGCTCTTGTATAAGCTGAGTAATAATAGCACAGTCTGGATGAATGGCCTGCACCTAAAAATCAATAAATACAGTAAAAGTGCACATTAACTTTACATGGTGTCTGAGAAAGACAAAATCGTTTAGGATTACATTTTAAGAGTAATTTAATATTAAACTTAAATATTTAAAGTTATACATCTTAATTTAACCCTAAATAAATATGAAAATGTTACTGTTTTAGCTTATGACTAGATAAAATATGGACAAACCCAACCATTGGTTTAAATTAACCCAGAAAATGTCCAACCCATATAGGCTTATTAAACTCAAGGATTGGGTTTGTTGATATTAAAGAATCAAAATCTGAAATGTTTAAGTAATATAGTATCGACCTTTATTTGTTAATGTAACGGCATATGCCTGTATATCACATAACCATAATTGTTTCTGACAAAATGCGCATCGTTTATTCCCTCTCAATTGCTTTTAGCTGTATACATCTTATGGAAACTGACCAAGAAATGAAAAACATCGACTCAGTTCATTATACAAATGTTTATAAAATAGCAAGTTTCGATTAGCAAGTTAAATTGTGATACACAAAGTATAACAGTATTTGAGAAAACGTTAGACTTACCGCTCTCCAGAGGATCTGAAATAAACAAAGATGCACAACAATCATATTAAATCCAGAAGGAGCAACTATCCAAGCAGTGAAAACACAGTGATGCCTGTAACTCCAAAGGGATCTCCTCGATCAGACTCGACAGACTGAATTAAGCCGCTGAGATCAGATTCAGCATCACCAATACTCGCTCTGGTGCGCATCAGTACGCGGAGCGCGCGCAGTAATCACAGGCAGGCTGACCGTAAATATAGACGCTCTTTAAAGTGTTTTAGATCGGAATATTGGAACTGTTTGCGAAATGTATCTGAAAAATTGCTGATAATTTTAGAAATGTGTGGATTTTAAGCGAATACTTTGAACGACTTTGGGAATGGACGACAAATAACCTTTTGTGAAACAGAAATAGGTTTTTCGGATGATAAAGGTTCTCATGAGTGTTGACATCTTGCTGCTAACCGACCAGGATGGCCGAGTGGTTAAGGCGTTGGACTTAAGATCCAATGGACAAATGTCCGCGTGGGTTCGAACCCCACTCCTGGTAAAAGCTTTAAATGTACTCAAAACTGAGAATACATGGTTTAAATGACCACTTTACTGAATCTGGGTCAGTGTTAATGCAATGTAAGACCTACAGAAGTGTGTTTATGGCTGTTTCTCAATGTCAAGGATACTTCCTTGGCAGGACTCGTCTTTCCAAGTCACTTCCTTCATAGTCAGTTGAGGCTCCTCTTTAGAATTTGGAAACACGTAAATGTAACAGGCTAGCAAGTGCACGTCATCACGTCAGTAAAAATGTGTGCTTTTGGCGCTGCTCGCATAGGATTGTGGTAATTTGAGAGCGTGAAGGACACACATATGGATCCTTTCCTGTATATGGGATATTTTTCGAACGAAGGACTCTCGAAGGATCCTCGACATTGGAACAGTCCTTTGACGGAAGTCGATGACGTAGCACCTTCAAATTATGGCTTCCGATGATCCTAGAGAACGGTTAATTGGTCAAATATCTGATGAGTAGGCTACGTGTGGTGCAGAATGCTGTTGATCCATTTTGTTTGAATTAAGAGTCTGAATGTTTCTAAACGTAAGTTGTGTCAATGTTTGGGGCACAACACTTTTCTGTTAGCCTGGTTAGCCAGACCTACATCAAGATGTAAGGTCTGGCAACTCTTCACACAAACGGCTCAATGCAAGGGGCGGGATATAAGGTTGTCCCTCAAAATGCCTCTGCACGCAATATGATAGCGCTATGACCAATCTGAGCAACGAAGAACGAAGTTTTCAAGTAGGAACCGTTGCAGCTCTGTCGTCATCATGTTAAGCCCGCCCCACAGACGCTACACACGATGTGATTGGCCTGACCAAATTTTGGTTTTTGGAGCTGTTAAGTGTATTGTGAGTGCCTAGACTAAACCCTGGCAGCAAATATATTTTGCGGCCGCTAGGGTGCGTCTAGATTTCTAGGCTACTTTTCTGTAAGTGTTTCATTTTACTTGTTGAAGTTCTCTTCCCCATGTACAGGTATACATCACCTGAGTGTCTGTTACGAGTGGTTTTGTTGGAGAAATGTCCACGTGGGTTCAAACCCCACTGATGGTAATAGTTTTAACTATAACTATAAATTCAGATCACACTGAATTTAATCATGCTGCCAAACATGCGCTAATGTAATTTCCACTGAAACTGGAAATTAGGTTGCATCCGAAATTGCATACTGTGACAGTAGGTCTTTCCAAGACCTGATTGTTAAAACAGTAGGTATATAGTATGAATATGGATAGTATGACTGCGTCCAAACACCCACACTTGGGGTCTTGGCCATTCGAGAGCGTGTGCATGCGGAAGGAAGGAAGCGTGCAAGACTGTCCCATGTTTTAAAACTAAAACTGTGAAACTGTGGAACAGCCTTGCCCCTGATACCAGGGCTGCGTTCAGCCCCGACAAAACGTTGCACAACGTTTATTAAACAGAAACGGTGATGCATTGAACACCCTGTTGTGATGACGCAAGAGTTGCAACTACGGTAGCTGAGAGGCCATTCTTTGTGTTCTTTTTTAAATGTTTCTAAAGCCTGATGAAATCGTTATAAATGTGTGTTTAATACTGTAAAATACCCTCGATGTTACAATCACTGACCTTGCTGTCCAAAATGAAAGACAACATTCCAACTTGAACCCATTGAGAGAGCTGTCTCTTTACTATCGCGTGGTTTTATACATCTTGCCGCTGATTGGACTGACATTTCTGACACACCCACCAAACAAGTGAAAACGCTTCTAAAACCTGTTGCATTCCGTTGCACACCGTTTCAAGGAAACATGTCGTTCAACCCGGAAACCGTAGCAAAACGTTGCGCACCGGTGTGAGATTGAACATGCCCCAGGGCTGTTTAAAACTAAACTTAAAACTTTCTTATTTTCTATGGCTTTTAACAATCCCTGATCTTGTGATTGTTTTTTTACTGGCTTTTTATTTGTGTTAACTTTCTGCTTTGGCAGTTTTTAAATGTGCTTTATAAATAAACATTGTTTGACCCACACTAAACCCACACTATCTCGAATAAGGCTTCAGAGCAGTATTCAAGGTTAATGCATATTGTTCTGGATGTAAATTGTAAGACTTCTGCCATAACCTTGTGAGATGTCGCGGAATCAGGGAATACTGAATAAACAATAAACTTTAATAAAGCTGCATGCACAAATTGAAGAGTTTTTTACAGTTGCAAAGAATTCTTCTTCTGAAAGTTTCAGATAAGTGTTTATTAATAACTAATAATGTTTATTTCAGAGTTTTTGTGTGTTCATTTTATTTTATTTTAAAAACTAATTCTATGTGCACGCCCACTAGAACACTTGGGATAAATACAGGAAATACATCATGCAAGTTGTCAAGTGGTTAAGTGAAACTGGAAATGCTAGAAATGCAATCAAAAGGTGTAGAAAGTGAAAATAAAACTTTTTTACACTAAATTTGCTTTCTTGCTGCTTTCTTGGCCACCGTTTAATTTTTTCAAAATCGACCAGGCTGACCAATCACATTCCACGCGCCAGCCCACCCATAGAATGCAGAGAAAATACGATTAAGGTATCTCAGGAGACAGGAAGTAAACCTAACATTGGATTGAGATGTGCCTTGATGACTTTTTTCCTCCGAAGGCAGCATTTTAGAGCTTTCGGACACAGCCTATAATTTGGCCATACTACTTGCCTCACCTGATGCTTTTTGCCTACTATATTGCATGGAAGTAGGCGGTTTTGGATGCAGCCTCAGTCAGATTCTGCTTGAGATTCTAGAGAACATTTAACTAGATGCTAAAGTTTGTAGCAAAAGACTTTATGTTGGCCTGACAAAGCCTGGCCTGAATGTTTAATACTGTTTGACAGAAGTTTAGTTTAATAGTCTACTTGGCTGTTAGCATGATTTAGCATGAAGCTAGTATGATTTACCATGAAGCTGCATTATTTAGCAGGAAAATAGCATGATTTAGCATGAAGCGAGTATGATTTAGCATAAAGCTAACATGATGCTAGTATGATTTAGCATGAAGTTAGCATGATGTTTACATGATTTAACATAAAGCTAGCATGATTTAGCATGATGTTAGTATGATTTAACATGAAGCTAGCATGATTTAGCATGAAGCTAGCGAGATTCAGCATGCTTTAGCATGAACCTAGCATGATTGACAGAACTTTAGTTTAATATTCTACCTGGCCGTTAGCATGATTTAGCATGAAGCTAGTATGATTCAGCATGAACCTAGCATGATTGACAGAACTTTAGTTTAATATTCTACCTGGCTGTTAGCATGATTTAGCATGAAGCTAGTATGATGCTATATGATTTAGCATGAAGCTAGCATGATTTAGCATGAAGTTTGCATGATGTTAACATGATTTAACATAAAGCAAGCATGATTTAGCATGATGTTAGTATGATTTAACATGAAGCTAGCATGATTTAGCATGAAGCTAGCAAGATTCTAGCATGCTTAAGCATGAACCTAGCATGATTTAGCATGATTCTAGAATGATTAGCATGAAGCTAGCATAATTAACTCTTTCCCCACCAGTGTTTTTTAAAGGTCCCATTCTTTCTGTGTTTTTGAAGCTTTGATTGTGTTTATAGTCCGCAATATAACACGTGTTTATGTTTCACGTGTAAACATTTTTTTTTTCATTTGGTGCCTATTTGACAGAGAAAAGGGGTGTTTGTAGTCTCACTCCCTCAACAAAGATATTGGACTTCCTTTTTTCAATGATGCAAAATGATGATTTTTACGGAAGTGAAAGAAGGAAGTGCAACACTGAAATCTGTATTTTTCCAGACTCAGCGGCAACTGAGAAAATGATTCATGACCATTCAAAAACATGACTGGGGTTCTAACTACACTCTAAAAAAACAAACGGTGCTATATAGCACCAAAACAATTGCTTTGGATCGTAACGATAGAAGAACCATTTTAGTGCCATATAGCACCGGTGAAGCACCAGTGAAGCACCAGTGAAGCACCAGTGTAGAACCATATAGGGGCCATATAGCACCACATATGGTTCTACATAGCACTATATGGTTCTACACAGGTGCTTCACTGGTGCTTCACTGGTGCTTCACTGGTTCTTCACCGGTGCTATATGGCACTAAAAATGGTTCTTCTATCGTTACGATCCAAAGCAACTGTTTTGGTGCTATATAGCACCGTTTGTTTTTTAGAGTGTATACAAAGCTTTATGCAAATGAGTGAAGTGTTCCTTTAAAAGGGGAATTCTGTTAAAGAAATATATCGCCTGGCAGTGAACTTTGAGCTTTATCATTTTACAGGTATTACACAATTTTTTTTTATGATTTTTACAAAAGTTTAATGCCTTCCAAAAAATGTTCTTATTAAAATATACAAACATACAATATATCAAATGAGAAAACAGACCATCTGCTTTCAAAAAAAAAAAAAAAAACGTTTCATCCTACCTTCATTTGTGTAAACACAATAACAGCTTCAAAAACACAGGAATAACAGGACCTTTAAGTCAATGGGAATTTTGGGGTTTTCGATTGCCCTGTTTCATGGGCGTCGGAAGCAAATGAAAAGTGGGTGGGTCCCCACATAACCCCCCCCCCCCCCCCCGAAAAGTACATTTACTGCAATAAATGACATTATCATGTTTCCTTTTAATTAGCCTGAACATTTGCGTTTATTAAATTAAAGACAGTAGCCTGCAGTCGAAATTCTGGTAATAGCCCTTTAAATATTTTGCAAATAATGACAGATGTCATGTTTCATTTATCTTTCTCTGTGTCATTTTTTTCTCTACTCTGCTGACAGTAGGCTACAATGTTTATTTTTTATTTTGAGGAAATAAAAGGAAAAACGAATGAAGGTAAACTGATACAACTTTTGTATATCTTTTTTATTTGTTATACCCAATCTCTCTTTCTCTCTCTTAGAGAAACTTAAATGTGAGATTCTGGAAATGAGGTCACTTTATTTTATGTTATCCGTCGGGAAACAATGCTGTCATAAGAGTTTGAGCATGTGTACTTCTAAAACACAATCGATTAAACAGAAGTAATGACTTTATGAATTATCTGCAAATGTACCTCGCAAATAATAACAATAATGTAAAGACGTTCATATCGCAAATGAAAAGTAATTGGCTTCTGTAAAAAAAACTTGAAAATTATCCAGCGATCGTGCCATAATCAAAATAAACTATTTTACAGCAGTAATAATATTTTAACGAGTAGCCTACACTTTTAACGTTTGAAAGGAACCACATTTAGTGCTGTGTTAATTATCATTAAAAGCAAAACGGGAGTCTCTGTGCCTTAGCGACAGACGCAATTCTTCTGGCATCTCTCCTCATCATCTCCTCCTTTTTTCTTCTGTGTCTTATGCTGCGTTCCAGGCAACCCGTAACCCGTAACTCACGAGTTCAAAACCACGCCTCACGACTCTGAACTGGGAGTACATCGATCTAGTACGAGTTCACGGGTGGGAAGTCACGGGTTTGACTGCCGTTCCAGTGCACTTTCACCGGTAGAAGGTTGTAAAAACACGAGTTACGGGCTGCCTGGAACGCATAAGGTCGTGAGTCGTGGTTTTGAAGTCGTAACTCACGGGTTTAAAAACCTGCCTGGAACGCACCATTAGACTTGGGGCTCGAGTCCGACCTAAGGTTCGAGCTGCCTTTAAGAACAGCAAGCTAAGATAGTTTACCGTTAATTATTAAGACGGGCAGGCAAACTCGTGAAACAATGAAAGTAAAATCATCCACTATAATATGGTTTACACGTCTATAGAAAATATACTATAAATAAAGCAGTTATTAATTTTCCTAATGCATGGTTGTTTGAAATTTACTTCTGTTTAAAACGTTATAAATTTGGCAAAGGAGGTTTTTCAGCACTATGTTCGAACAGCAACTCAGCGTCCACTCACCCCCGCGAATTATGTTTTAAAGCTGAAACGGGTCCGCGGTGTAAAAAAAGCAAAGGTTAGGATCCCTGCTCTAGTGGAATGGATTTGGACCAACAGCGCTTTGATAAGTGAACAGACAAATGTGCTAAATTAGAGAAAAAGTGGGTGGGTCCATTATCATTGGTCTTAAAAAGTGGGTGGGTCCTGTCCCACCCACGTATAATGGTTCCGACGCCCATGCCCTGTTTAAGAAGTCCCATCAGTTAGAAAAGGCATAGTAACGTTAAGCTAAATCAGACCAGTCGGAAAACCTTTGGAAAGTTTGGTGGATGTAGCTTGAAAGCTCTAGGAGAAATTACAGTCAGAAATTTGAGGGATTAGAATAATGTTTAAATACAACCACAGTATGTTGGCTTTGTCGAGCCAACGTAAAAATATGAACCAGGATGGCCGAGTGGTTAAGGCGTTGGACTTAAGATCCAATGGACAAATGTCCGCGTGGGTTCGAACCCCACTCCTGGTAGAATCAAATATTTAGTAAACAAAATGCTAGGGGTTGTTAAAATGCTTTATAAAATACACAATGACGTGCAAAATTTTAAAGCTGCTCCGTTGTCATATATATATAATATATACATAGCACAAAAAACTTTATTCTTTTATCAAGAAATAGACATTAAGTTTCAATACGATTTTAAATTTAAACATTAGACCTACTGTAATCATACACATGTTTGTGTTTGCTTTACATGTGTATGTAAATATGGCTGGTTTAGTGATTTATTCAACACAACAGCTGTAAATTTAAGCAATCATGAAGTGGGTATTACTTCATGACGTCATACCCAGTTTCGTTTGCGCATAGCTGCATGAAGTCGAACACAGCAGGACGGAAGCCGTTTCTCAAAACCAAGTACGCCGAACTCGGACTTGTGTCCTTCGGAGTTCGAACTTGCAAGTTCAGACTCGGAAGAACGAACTCCTGACGCGAAATGCATTCTGGGAAACTTCGCTGTCATAAGTCCGCACTAGTCTCCTCTGATGCATCCTCGAAAAAATGGGCGGATCCACAAGAACACAAGTACAGACAAGAACGCATATTGAGAAACGGCTGTTTAGCGCAACTCAACTGGAATGTACTATATCATCTGGAGGGGATGCTATTTTAGAAACACCAGTATTTAATTAAACTTTACATTCTGTTACATGCTATACGAGATTAAATCTTTTAATATACAACACAGAAGTATTTTTAATATTATGGATGTACAAAAGTTTATTATATCACATATTCTACATGATGATAGTTTATTATACACACCTCTGACAACTATAAGTTCATGTTGCCAGGCTCTTACGGTCTCTTTCTGAAACGAGATACCAGCGGAAAGTTACACTCAGAACCGCTTGTCACTTATCAAACTCTTCAAAAGTAAGTAAAACTTTACATTTACCATCACGTTTGTGTTGAATACGTGACAGTTTATCGCGGCGTTATCGTATAATTAAGCTGTTCTTGTCGCGCCACGTGGCTGAGTGTAAAACTGTCAAGAGTTTAATCCGGTGTAACGTTAACATTTAAACGACCGCGAACTTGATCCACATTGCGATTTATATTTATATTAATCAAGGTCGAAATACGGATTTGTTCGCTTTTAACGGTTTGTTTTAAGTCGAGTTTGTAAACTTCTTAAAACTCGCAAAAAGCAAACAGATTAGAGACTGACAGCACACACGTATGGTACTATGAAGTTTATACACAAGTGTTCATAAGCACATGTAACAAATCTGTGTTTGTGAGTGTCATCTAATCCTGACCTGCTTGTCTTTTGACTAATTAACGTTACATGACAACCTTCAGAGGTTTTTTTGCTATTATATTTCTTAACAATATTAACTTTGACTTGTGACTGTTAAAGCCCCCATGAAATTAAACTTTTTCCTTTTAGTATAAATATTTAAATACGCTATGCTTAAGAATAAATATAAACTGGTATGGTCCAAAACACTGATAAAATTCTCATACAGAAGATATAAACAATTAAAACGTGTGCTTTTATGACATCACCATACACTTCAGATTCTCATCAAATAGGGGATTTTCACGCTGATACGTAGAACTTCCGCTTTCAGCGATCTTTGTGCACGGCCGCTTCCGGCACAGTTCAACAGTGGCTGAAACGAAGGCTAGATGTCACTGCTCTGTTAGAAGTCGAACAAACAACGCCAATCCTAACTAGTTTATCTTGGATTCCCGACTAGAAGTGGATGATGTGGCACTTTTTAACAACATTGCAGTGTTTAAAAGCAGCTTTACAAGAGAAGAAACCATAGAAAATGGGGAATTATTTATATATATATAGAATATAAAGCAATAAAATAGAATTGGATATATGGTATTTCTGCAAAGTTTTGTGTTCTCACAAATAAAAAAAAAAAAAACGGCATTAACTAATAAAATGGTATTAACTTTCCTTCGAGTATTAAGTTGTATTAGTCAATATGATTAATGACAGGTATATACATTTAATGTGTAAATGATTGTCTACTATAATCACGACATTTTGAGTTTTTAATTTTGCGTTAAAATGTTATACAAGAAAAAACAAACTCAGTTGTCATTTGCGTGCTGTCTTTACTATTTGGTTGTACTGCATGTTGTCTGAAGCCTTGATATGCGTGTCGGGTTGAGGGGTGCGAGCAAACAAAACTTATCAAACAACGCATGCGTAAAGTATTGAGATCTGTTTCGTGTTTTTTTTTTTTTTTTTTTTTTTTTTTTTTTTGCTGCTAACAACACATTATTACATAATTATCTTACCAATGAGAAATAAATCAACTTTTTGAGTATATTGTAATTATATGACCAGCACCTGTATATAAAAGGAATAAAATAAATTTGAAAATATAGTATTACTATAAACTTTTGTGTTCTCAAAATAATTAAAAATCAGAATGGTATTAACTAATACAATGGTAATAAATTTCCTTCGAGTATAAGATGTTAAGTCAATATGATTATTGACAGGCATTATATTTAATTAGACATGACTTTCCATCTTATGTGAAAATGGCCCCTAACAAAAGAATTACGTGATAGCAGGTTTTTATATTACATAAATAATTTGCCATAATACCATTAACAGCAGTGCAAAAACATCATTAGGTGCATCTCAGCACCATACGCTTACAAAAGTGAACTAGTGACGTCTATAGCAATAAAAGCTATATTAAAAAAAATGACTAAACCCTAAATTAATCTGTATTTCTTCAATTGAGTTATTCACCGGAAACGGCCGTGCACAAAGATCTTTGGCAGCGGAAGTACTACGTAACAGCGTGATAATCCCCTATTCCCTGTCTAATCAAAAGCTCTTTAGATGCTAAAGCGTCCCGTCCTCTAGATTTTCTTACAGTACATCTTTGCTTGACTGTCCCATAAATAAAACGATGTTGGTTATTTTAAAAAAGGGGGAAGGTCTTCCAATAGTTCCGTTGTTTTAGTTAAAGTGACGTCACCACATCAAATGCTGCAAATTCAAAAAAGTTAAATGGTATTACAATATGTGGGTAACACCATGGTATTTTTTTTAAGTACACTACTGTATCATTTAAATGGGGGTTAATTGGTCATTTTAAACTTGAACTTGAATTGTAAGTCATGGACAATGGTTGAGGTTCTGTTCTTGAATTGATTTAAGATCCTTTTGTAGTAATCATAAATTGCTGGTATATTGTAATCAAACTTCTAGCATGGCATCAACGTGATTTTGCCACAGTACGTTTTGTAAGTGTTGGTAGCTGTGTCATCTCTCCTAATTGTCGAATATTATTAAAGGGAAAGTGAAAAGCCCCTGTCACCATTTTTGTCTCTAAATACCTAAACAGGTGAGTGTGAACATGCATCACATGGCCTCCTGAATGGTGTGATCTGTATTTTTGCAACCAAAGTAATGGACTTTGGGCCCTTAATGGGTTGTTGTGATGTTTGACAAATATGTCTGGCTTTGTTGTTAGTTTTAGTTGTGGCAAGATTTTACAGCTTCTGTAAGTGTTTATAGTTTTTCTTTTCTCCAAAGCCATGAGTTGATTGGCACGTTGATTCGAATGCATTGAATTATTCATACAATTTTAAAGGACTGTTCTGGGTTATTTTTTAACAGGTTAATGTTTTTTTAAATGCTTTTGTTTTACATTAACTGATGTTTTTGAGGATTTTAGTATTTTGAGTTAATCAAAGTGGTAAACAACTTTTTAAGGGGTGTTTACACCGGCGGCTATTTTTTCCATTGTTTCCAATGGAAGTGCCATGCTTTTCAAAAAGACCAGCAGCTCGCTGAGCACAGAGAGTTGAAAAATGTTGAAAACTGCTCAGCTCGTCTATGACTATGTTTACATGCAGCCAATAACCCATTCAAAACTGGAATATTAGCAATAAATGTTGGTCATGTAAACGCGTAACGGCATATCCCCATCAAAAGAAACATTGATTTGTGTTCTGTGCATGTTCTATTCGCAAGGAATCTTGGTCTTTTGAGTAGAAACTTCTTCTCAAACTTCTTGTATGCACCAGAAAAAGTAAACAAAGAGTAGAGGTAAACATGGCGAGACGCAGCACAGCACCACACTTTTGAATTGAGGGGGAATCCAATCGCGATTTGCCCCGAACTATTCATTATCCACGTGCTGCTGCTGTTTTTATTGTTGTCTCTGGATACAGTAAGAAGAACTGGAAATGACGCATATTGCGTCTTAAGGTTGTTCGTACGTCCAGATGCTAATTGTGTGTCACCGTTTACATCAGAATATTGCCAATTGATTACAAATTCCATGCATGCAGGAGTAACTCTCTCTGCTCACGCATGTAAACGGGTTATTCCGGATGTTTCTTAAACCCAAATAGTGACCTTAACCTGACCAAAACCCGAATATTGACAGCATGTAAACTAGGGCTGTTGAAACGAATTTCAGTAATCGAATATAATTCGAATATTTAAAAAATGAATACTAATCGAATGTTTAAACTACTATTCGAGTGGGATTTAAAAAAAATTTGATTTAAAAATATATATTTTTTTAATCCGTTCACTATCTAACGCATTTATGCTGTTAAATACCGCTAGCTACCTCGACCCGCGTTTCCATCGGCCAATTCATTTGAAACGAGACCAGCAGCAGGAGGTACGTGAGAAAGGGAAAGCGGAGCTGACAGCGATTGCGGAGGAAGGTTATGAGGAAGACGAGAACAAAGCAGCCAAGGTGAAGAGGACACAGTGTCCGACGTGCATAAATAAAACCTTTTTAAAGAAAGACCCGACCCGAGACAAACCTGAGAAAATTAGACCCGAGTCCGACCCGAACTAGTGAAAATTTGTTATAACCCGACTGGAACCGAATGTAAACAGCACTGACGTGTGTGCATTCTGCAGACCCACGCGCAGCAGTCAGACAGAAAGAAACTCTGGTGGCCTTGCAACAATTTGGCGAGCTGCTCCATTCGTTTTACTTTGTTATCTGACGACGACACCAATGTAACCGCTAAAATGTACATTTATAATTGACTGACATGTTTGTCTCAACGAAAATGAACCTTCCGACAACCACACAATGTCGCAAGCGCTCTTGGCAAACAAATGAGAGGTTTGAAAAGGACATTGACGCACACAGGCGAGAGAGTTTGGGTCTTCTCGGGTCCGTTCAGAAAAAACACATTCATTTTTAAATTACCCGAGACCCGATGCCGCTATTATTGAACCCGACCCGTGTCTGAGGCACATGTGAAACTTTTAGACCCGAACCCGATCGGGTCTCGGGTCGGACCTCGGGTTTTCGGATCTAAGTGGACCCGTGAAGACCTCTAATACGAGCTCATAGTGGCATTGGCAATGCATAAGCCCGTTTTTACAATGTGTGTAGATGGATACATAGTAAATATTAATAAGTCAAATTTGAGCATTAAATAATCGATTATAAATCGAATATTAAAAAAAATAATGAATGAAATTTAAATGGGATAATAGAGGACAATTGACAGCCCTAATGTAAACGTAGTCGGTGTTACTTCTCATTCGACCATCCAATTACAGTGGTGGAGGGTCGGGACAAATATCACAACAACGAGCCGGCGATTTGTTCAACGACTAAAAAACAAAGCAGAAGTATCACAGCAACCAAAGCACTCATCTGAATAAAAGCTGGCAAGTGCCTACAGTCGGCGTCTGCCTGACTTTTTTTAACCCTTTGGTGTAAATCAACAAATCTAACTTTAGTTTATTGAAAATCTTTTTGATTAAAACCACACTTTATTTTATTGCAGTTTAATGTTGTGATACTTGAGTTTGCCATGAAAACAGCCTTTGGTGATGAAAAAAACTATTCTGCTCTTTTAGAATCAGTTTTGAATCGACCATGTTTAAAAAAACGATTAATCGAGAAAAGTTTTTTTGCCCAGCCCTAATTTTGTGAAACGTGTGATCAATAGATTTCACACATAAAAATTTCAAAGCGTGACTATTTCAGGTCATGGAGAAACTGAAAAAAAAATGTATAGCACAATCCCATTTTGTGCAGTAATAACTAAAGCAACGATAATGATACAAGCACATCATAATCCATGATGTGAGTATAACAAAACCACTTCAGCACGAGTCTGATTGTGGCCATATTCGCAGGGGCATGCCATGAAATTTAGCATGCCAAAAATCTAGTGCAGTGCTTCCCAATCCTGGTCCACAAGGACCTCCTCCCAAAAAGTTTTAGATATTTCCTTATTTAAAACACCTAATTCAACTTGTCAGCCTCTTTCCAAAATGGTAAACATGTCTCCCTAACAAGTTGATGATTTAAATCAGGTGTGTTAAATAAGGAGACATCTAAAACTTTTTTTGGGGGGGGGGGTACTCGACGACCAGGATTGGGAAGCACTGATCTAGTGAGATGGCTTCTGCTGTTGTGACCGGCCTCCTCTGCATGATGCTTACATGCAATTTATCGTATCTAACCTCAACTTAGATTTAGTTTCTTAACATTTACGTTTTGTTTCTTTTTCTCATCCTAATCTGTAATTGGGGTTGAGGATGGAAAACCAGAGGAGGTCTCAAGCCAAAGACCAAACTACTCGTGTACAGGCAGTTAACAGGCCTGACCTGCCAATTTCAAATGATGAAAAGAGAAAGCACAATAGCTCGTCCCGGTCTGAACACCAGCGCTCTCAGGAAGTTCACTACCATCTTGATCACATCTCCCAGGCTTCCAGAGGAGAGAAGGTTTGGTTCAATCGCAGTGTTTATGAGCAAGCCGACGAGGCATATCAGACCTTGTTGACTTCGGTGAGCGAGATCCCTCCGGTTTTAACTCCCACAAAAGCCAGAGTTCCTCGCACCTTGGTCTTCAGGGCCAAAAGAAATTCTGGCCACCAGTACCAAGAAGAGGTGAATGATGCACATACTCGTTCCTTAACTTCACAACAACAACAGCAGTGTTACACCCCCCAGCGCTCATCATCCGAACCTCGGAGGGGTCGACACGCCCCCAAAAGTAGCAGAAAGAGAGTTTACTCCGAGAACGAACGTGACCCCAAGAGAAGAGAAAAGTATGGATAGTTTAGGGGCATGGAACTATTGACTCTAAAATCTCAATTGCACTGTGTTTTTTGTGGATTGTATTTGAGGGTTCATGAACTGTTAGGGGTGTAACGATACACCAATGCTACGGTTCATATTATATACGACCTGGCCAGTATAAAAAATTATTTGCATTGAGCCCTGCAAGCCATCTTGCGCAAAGTGAAGCCCACAAACCCTCTCATGCGAGAAAAAGCAAGAAGTGCACATGTTAATGTGAAACTACGATGATGATAATAATAATAACTATCACCAACTATCGTCATGAAAGCCTGCTATCGGCCATACGTTGTGTTTTACCCAAGTAAATGTCTGCTTCCAAGATGTTAAATAATTGTTTTTAGCCGGTACCCCAACATCTTAACGTCTGTTTGCTCTACCAGCTGACGTAACAAGCAACACGCATTGTTGTTCACAACAACCAATAAGGTAGGAGAAATGCTGAGTAGTTAACGTGTGCCCCACTTAAAATTGTAACATCGCATAAGAATATACACAAACAGCCACGGGGAGAAAATATTTTTTAGTGACTGGGGAAAAGCACTGGCCCGATCGGGCAAGTGACAATACTGTTTACTGGGCCGGACGTCTCTCACATTTGCCCCGGACTATTAATGCACTGTCAATTTCACTGAGCGTGAGCAGCTCAATGCTCCTGCACTGTGTGATTGGGGTAGCAGGGGGGCGAGGTTTCGCGGGTGTACAGAGGATGGTGTTTTGCGGGTTTTTGGATCGGTTCCGAGTATCGTTACACCCCGTGAACTGTATTTAACTGTACTGTCTTTGGCATCCTTTTCCCATCCCATTATTAAATGTATTCTCTCATATCAAAGCCTTGACCTGGCTTGTGTCATGACTGACTGCTGGTTTATCAGTGTGAAACTAATCTGAGGGCTTTAGCATTCAAAATCTAGTTTTGTTGTCTAAAGCCCATGTCAGCAGAAAAAGACATGAAAAGGTTTAACCGGGTGAAAGGAGTGTGATAATGGGATTCATTATGTCATTTTACATTGGCTGATTCAAAAGATTGAAGCTGGCCTAGAAAGTCTAAATAACATTCTAAATATTTGTTTTATTTTATTATTCATATTTTTATAAAAAATAATACAAAACAAAGTTAATCTATTGGGTTGTACTTTATAATAAGGTTGAATTTTTTAACATTACTTAATGCATTAGCTAACAGGAACTAAAATGAATCATCATCTGCAGCATCTTAGTTCATGTTAATTTTAGCATTTACATTTTTTTTTAAATAAGAAGTTGTAAGTGGTGTTCTTCTCTCAGTAGTGTTGTTTACATGCAGTTTGTGTAGATTAACTCAGAACAGTGAAATTTGGTAAAGCAGGATCCTTTGCATAACATATTTCATACTGGGCCGTAAATGCATACTTTTTTTTTTCTCACTCTTTACTGTTTAACTTTTGCCCATGACTGTCAGTTGTTTGAAAATAAGTGGCTTTGGGAAAAATTCCTGCTGTGAAATTGAAATGATACCAGTAAAGGATCATGATATGTGGAAATACAGAAATGGGATACGTGGCACATGTTTTTGTGTTTGTCTTTTTTTGCTTGTGTGCGTTTTAATGCTTTTGTGAATGAATGCACACTTTAACACACTTCATTAAAGACTTCTGCATACAGCATTTGAATTTGTGTTTTCTTCTGAGATTTCCAAAGTTTTGTTGTATTTGTTTTTCACACCTTTGTTCTAACGTTTTTGTCTGTGTGTCATGTTTCTTAGCATCACAATGAGTGGACTGCAGGGACTCGCCCAGGAGAAGATCTGGTTTGACAAGTCCAGATACGACGAGGCCGAATACCATTTCTACGAGGGTTCGAAATGCACTGCACAGACGCCACAGGTACTGCCCCCTAGTGACTTGGATGTCAAATCTCACACAATTTGAGTGCCAATATTTCTTATTAGTCTAAATGGGTATTGTAGTTTTTTTTTTTATTGAATAAGAGAGAGAAAATCTTAATGTGTTCCTGTAGCTCAATTGGTGGCAATGTTGCGAAGGTTGTAGGTTTGGCTCCCAGGAAAGTACAATACAGTACTTTTTTTTCAATGCACTAAAAGTCGCATTGGATAAAAGCATCTGCCCAAGGCGTAAATGAAGTTGCGTTTGTAGGCATGAATTCCTGTTTACACAGCTGGTGTAGGTCTACCAGTGGTCTGTTTTTCCAGGTGTCTTCAATTACACCTACTTTACCTTTCCTCACTCACCCATATGCTGTATATTCTGCACTGACACTGTTTTTTGTGCACCTGTACGTTTGTTTGTTGGCTTGCTTGTTTGTTTGTTTGTTGGCTTGCTTGCGTTGCTCACTCTCTGCGTCTTGCTGGTTTGTTTGACATGGGCTTCTTTACCCCGCTGTATTCTTCCAGGAGAGGGAAGCTAGTGCCATCCTGCAGGACATTGCTAAAGCCCGACAGAATATCCAGCAGTCCCTATCCGGAGTGAGTACTGCCTCCATAACAGCAAAGCTAGTGCAGTCCCATTTTAATCTGAACTCTTCATAGTACTGTATCATATTTGGAGCATACCTCACTTAGGGGTTGTGTACACCAAAACTTTTAAAAGCGGCTGAAAACGCCTGGACAACGCCGAATGCCAGCTGTTTTTCAGCTGAGTGCCAGCTTTCTTCAGCTAAGCGCTTTGGTAGCTCTGATACGTCAGCTGTGAGACGGTTGGTTGCTGTGCTACTTGTCCCGCCCCTCCTCCACTGTGTTTGGACGGCCGCGTGAGAACTGACAATGACGAGCGGAGCTTTTCATCCAAAGTTGAATATTTTTCAACTCTAGGTGCTCAGCGCCGAGCGCGGAAAAACCGCCGGGCGCCGGTTTTCAGCGTGGAAGAAAACCACTAGCTGCTGGCTTATTTGAAAAATGCCGAGCTTCCATTGGAAACAATTGAAAACATGCGCCGGCCGTGGGCGTAAAAGCTTTGGTGTGTCCAGCCCCTTACAGTAGACACTACTGTAGTAATCCACTAAAGTCAGTTACTGTATACCATTGCAGAATAGAAATTTGCGGTGTTATACTTGTTTGGAGATATCTTGCAGCCCTAACTAGAAGTGATCTCTGATTTTCTCCTTTCAAGGCATCGTTATTTCAAAAAAAGTGTGGGACAGTTTGTAGCTGCTGAACAGCTTAATGAACGGGGCTACAGTTCAGGCCTCCCAAAAATATCCCTGTACTATTTTAAACATGGTGTCATGTCAGAGACAAAAACATCTGCTCTAGTAAACTGCACATGAGCTACTAATATACATTTAAGATTGAATGTATACATACATATACGTACATATGATATATTTATAATCTTTTGGAGCTGTGTCTTTAGAACTAACTGGTAGGGCTGGAACGACGCGTCGACGTAGTCGATTACGTCGATTACGTAATTACGTCGATTTGCTGGAAATGCGTCGATGCGTCGCATTGTTTACGTTTTCAAATGAAGGCGGCTTCAGCTCCGACCGGATAATACAAGTGTTATACCAAACAGCCAGAACGTGATCAAAAGTGTGGGAATACTTTAAGCAGAGACCAAATAAAACACATACTGTGTAAAACTGAAATGGCATACCACAGCAGCGCAACATCTGTGCATGATCATCTTAAAAGAAAACAACCTGGAGCTCTCCGACCTCAGAATGACGCGAAGGCAGCGTAAGTATTTGAATTTTTACAGTAAGTTTTTATACAACAATAGAATCAATGCAGGCATATATGGTGCTTAATACAGCTGTGTTTACATCTTAGTTTAATACGAGCTGCGAGACGCCTGACAGACACGACATTGCATCGCGTCTGGGCAGTATGTTGAAACAGTAAATAAAGAGCGGGACAAGTTTAACTTTTTATATTAAGAAGTTATGAAATAATAAGTTACTGTGTTACACTGAGATAGGCATGTGCCCGCGTGCACTGAAAGCCAGCTGGCAGCGCGGAGTTCCCATAGCTTATTTTTTTGCTATGTGCGCAGATATTATAAAAGCTCGTCTCGTTAGGTATTCCTGACATGCGTTTATTTAAAGTAACAGCAGCGTAAACGCCGTTTATAAAATATTAGAAGATCATGCTAACTAAATTTGTATTTACCCGAGACTTAAGAAAAGTTAAATGTTAAAGTTGATGCTAAATGAGAATGCAGTAACGTTACTACTGATAGTAATAATATTAACAGTAATAATATAATGGTTACATTTTATAATAAGGGTTCATGAATCACAATGAACTTATTTTTACTTCAGTCTGAACTAATGCTGAGTAAATGCATGTACTAATCATAAACGAAGTGAAGAGTCATCATTAAGTACAACATGACATGTTTTTTAGTTAATGTATTAATAAACAATGATTTCATGTGAGTCATTTTGTAGTTAATGATGACTCTTCATTAGTTTATGATTAGCACTAGGGCTGGAACAATAAAGAGCAGGACATGTTTTTATATTAATAAGGAGTTATTATTCAGTTTGATTTATTTTTATTTTACTTCTTTAATATTAATATATTTTATTTGTTTAAGGTGAATAATGCCCCTTTTGCACTGTTTATGTTAGGCTGAATTAATGTTGGACTTGTTTTTATGTGATTTGTTATATTTTCCTTGGCACTGGCACTGTTTGTGTATTTGTTTAATTGAGAAAATGCTTCAATAAAATGTTGGCATTAATAGCAGATGTTACATTTATTATTTGTAAAAAAAAATATTTATTTAGACTATTCGATTAATCGAAAAAATAATCGATAGACTAATCGGTTGAAAAAATAGTCGAAATTTGCAGCTCTACTAACTGGCATTTCATACGGGAAAAATATATTTTTTCAAATACAATTTTTAATAATAATGATGATAATTTTCCAAATATCCAAAAAATATATTTGCTGAAATATTTTTACAAAAATGTATTTTTTCACCAATATATATTTTTGGCCATTTCTTGTATTGGAAATATATTTTAAAGCGTTTATATTCATAAACATAACAAGTTTAAAGTCGCAATGAAATTGAAATGAAAAACTATTTATATTTTTTTAATGTTGTGGTATTATTAACAAATGACCTATCTGTGAGATTCATTAATTTAAAAAAAATCATGTGCCCTCATAATCTTTAATCAAAAATGCAAATCTCCTCCCCTCCTCAAAACGATCTCTCTTCACTTCCGGTCAAAAGTATGGCAGGTGGGCGGGGTCCGGGAGAAGATCGCAGCAATTAGCAACACGACCCAACTTCAAACGATCCAATCAGATCTCGATGGACAAATTCAAATCCAGCCCAGCCTTATTTCATCCCAAAAGCCGTTTCATTCGGATATACGTCACCACGGGTAAAATAAGGCAATCGCTACTTCCGTTTCATGGTGACTTTAAACATTTGATAATTATTTTCAACTGCAAAAATATACTTTATAAACTTTTATGTTTTGGCCAGGAAAATATATTTTTTGCTGTATGGTGTGTAAAATTAGATTGTAATTGTTGCCCCGAAATACATTTTGAAATATGTTATTATATATGAAATAATATAAATATATTTAATTAAGCTTCACTTTCTACACAATTTTGGCCAGAGTTTTTTTTTTGCCATATGGGATAGCAAGTTTTTATATATTTATTTTATATACGTATCTCGTCAATGGCGGTGAAAAAGTTTAACTATGTTATTACCTTAACTTAGACAAATTAATACATACCTATCTTTTTTCAATGCGTGCACTGTACAGCGCGTTGTGAATGTGTTAGCATTTAGCCTAGCCCCATTCATTCCTATGGTACCAAAAAAAAGTTTTATTTTGTGGCACCATACTTACTGGTATAACTCCTCATGTAAAAGTCTTTAAATAGGGAAAACACGGAAGGGTTTGGTGGCTTCCCTGTTTGGTACCATAGGAATGAATGGGTCTAGGCTAAATGCTAACACATTCACGACGCGCTGTACAGTGCACGCATTGAAAAAAGATAGGTATGTATTAATTTGTCTAAGTTGAAATAATAACTTAGTTTAATATGGCAAAAGGATAGACTATTCCTTTAAGAAAACAATGGATAAAATTTATTATCCGGGGTAGCAGCGGAGTTTTGCGTGTGTGTTTGATGCGGTGGATTTTCCCAACCGGGTCATGACGAGTTGCACGCCGTAAGTAAGACTTCTGTCTAATGTTTGAAATAGTCGCATGCATATTATATAAATGACACGAACATGTAGTGAATCATAAGTTCAACAGTGTTGTACAGTGTTGCATGACTCGTACTCGCTCCTCCCGCGGTATACTACCTCCTTCTTCATTTTTTCGTACGTTATCGGAAAGATTCTGTAAAGCTAATCTTTCTTTTATAAATCTGATTAAACTAAAGACTCATCGGAGATATAAAGGATGTCATACTACTCTGTAGGTACTCCAGAGTAACATCAGAAATGCAGAAACAGTGTGTGTTATGTGAGCTTTAAAGCAATCCAAATCTCTGTCGGAATGGTTTTTATTTTGCATCAAAACATGTAAATGATCTGCGAGTGTTTTGCTTTTGTAGTATGCAAACTACAGAGTAAAATTTTGCATTGTGTTGCTTTTGAATAGGTCTTTACTTTTAAAGAGCTACTGTGCTTTTATTGCTTTGGCAATACATCGACCCTGAATAAAAACATTTTGCAGTCTGTTCCAGTTTGCTCACTGTGTTTCGGTATCCTACGTACACCGTTCTGTCCGCCATGACACTGAAGACACTTTATATACGTAGCATTCATTTTTTTTTATTAGCTATTTGATAATTCCCATTTAATATAGAGATCTGTATAAATATTAAAACACACATTTATTAATTCTGGCTCTGAGAAAATAAAACGTCTTTTTCAGTCCGCTGCCATTTTGATTCTAAACGGAGGCTGTGAGGGATGCACGTCCAGAGCGTGCACTTTAAGCCTATTGTTTTGTACCGGAATGTTGATCATTCAGCCATCAATACACAGAAAATACATAATTTACAAATGTCCACAGGACAAAGAACATCAGACATGGATTGGTAAAATAAGAAGGGACAAATGACCTAATTTTCATATAAGAGCAGTGCAATGTGTACATAAAATCCGATTTGTTATTTGCCTGTTGACTAATCATTAATTTCTAATGTTGTAATGTTTGTAATGTTGTGGTTTTTTTTAAACACTGCTATAGTCCTATAACTTAGTACATATCTACAATTCATACAGATTACAAAAAACACAAGGCATAAATCTTTTTGATGTCTAAATGACCAGCATCCTGATACAAAACCATTGGTTTAAAGCGCACGCTCTGGACGTCCATCCCTCACAGCCTCGGTTTGGACTCAACATGGCAGCGGACTGAATAAGGCGTACAACGTGCGTACGCACAAAACCGAGCTGGAAACGTGCGTAAACCATTTTCCACGCAAAGGTTGTGATTATGGATGCACCGATAGGATTTTTTGGGCCGATACCGATTTAAACAGACAACTTCTGGCCGATCCCGATACCGATATTAAACACTTGTATACAATACTATACAGTTGGTCTATTAGCTAGTTTATTTCTGCATCAAATTATTTTTACCTGAACATGGATTGGATCTGTTTAACATTCAACTGACCAACATAATAAGAGAGGCACAAATTAAGCTAAAACAAATATAATAAGACAGCATGACAACCTTCAAAGGTGGTTTTTGCTATTCAGCATTTATTTTATTAATGACATTAACTTATTTTTTTTTACATATAATGGATTTCTTTATGCAGTTAATTAATAAACAATCGGTATCGGCCTTTCTCGTGCTATTGCCGATATACCGATGGTTTCAAATTCATCAAAAATCGGCCGATAAATATCGGCCGCCGATACATCGGTGCATCACTAGTTGTGATCTAAAAAAACTTGGAGAATGGGCTTGTAGGGTGGGATCTGAGGATAATTCCCGTACGCACACTTTGCAGGTGATCTGTGATTTATAAAGGGAACATTGCTTTATTTTATAAGTCTTAATATTTTTAGCGTATGCCATTTTTGGCTTTTGTGCGTACGTAGACTTTTAGTAAGGATCCTACGCGCACTTTTTTTTATTGAGACCCCTGGTCCTGAAAGTGAAATGTCCTGTGATGGCAGTAGATCTAACTTGATCTCTTTCTCAATATTTAACCCATTCAGTGTATCTGTGTGTGTGTGCGCATTTCGCAATGTATGTGCCATGCTTTGTAAGTCTTTGTGTTCGTTTGTCATTGTTTATAGGGTAAGGGTAAGGACACATCAAACCAACGGTAACAAAGTAGCGCAGACTGTGAGGTCCAAACTGGTCTTACCAGTTTCACACGCATCTCACTCAACACAGACAGATTAGTGATATATCTATAATGTCTTATGAGCCATATCTTTCAAAAATATCTGCGAATTTGAATGACATACAAAAAAAGAGTTTGCGTTCTGTGCATTTGTTCTTGACTTTTTGTTTGCTTTGTTACTTTTGGTGTTTGTCTATGCTGAACAGCCAATTAGAATGATCCACATCCCAAAAAGTGTGACCGTGACTTAATTTAGCTAAACGCAGAGGGAAAAACTCAGTCAGACGATGCTCAAAACCTGCATGATGTCCGACAGTCGGCTTAATGTGTACCTAGCTGGAGTCGGAGGTTGCTCAAGGATGCCATTGTGTGCCGTGATTTATGCTCTTGTGGGTTGAACATCTTGTGGCTTTGTCAAGTAAACCTCATGATTACATTTCTTTTTAAATTGAACTAAATGCTGTAACACCAAACGATCAAAATCAGCATAGGAGTATTCTTTCATCTCTTCCTGTTTTAGCGTAGTGCTCTCTCATTTCTTGTTTGTTTTCTGATTTTGCTGGTGTAATGTGAATCTCTCAGGTCAAGACTGCACTGCAGGCTAATAAAGGGCACGCTCGCTCTCAAAAACCCCGTGAGAGGAAGAGTGTAAGTGCTGTGGAGAGATGAACTCCACATTGGTGTGAAGAGCATGTGAATACAGCGTTATGGATACACACACACACACACACAGTTGCCCTTTCTGTGTTGGGTGTTTTTATGAACTGGCTTACGTGTTAAGCTTGCATACATTAATGCATGACTTCGGGTGTGCGTTGAGAGTTTTAGCTTTTACATTTGCATTTAACAGATAATAAAAATTAAATTATAATTGAGAGTTCAGCCACCAAATTCCAACACTCGGGCATAGTTCACCCCAAAATGAAAATGTTGTCTTTATTTACTCACCCTCAAGTAGTTGCAGACTTGTATGTATGTAAATGATGACAGAATATACATTTTTGGGTGTACTATTCCTTTAACTTTGGGCGTCTGTGGGCCATTGTGGAACTTATTGTTATTTTTACAACAAAAAAAACTAAGACTTTGTTTGGGTTTTGATAGTCTGATGGTTTCGAACACACTATGTGAATATTTATAATTTTCTTTGTTGATTTTTTTTTTTAGGGTTAATTAACCTTTTGTTTGGCATGTCTGTAGTCGCAGTGCTGCATGAGTGTGTCAACAGTCCTGTTTTTTGTTGTTGTTGCTCTTTATTTGTTGACAATCCAATTATCTTCATGTACATTTCAGAGCCAGAATGCCAGTAAATCTGAGGATCAGAGTGAACTCATCTCACGCGTCAAGAATCTGGAACTGGACAACAAGAATTTGCACAAAGGTTTGAAAATGTCAACTATTCTGAGATTTGGCCAAGAAAATAGCAGGTTAAATGCAGCAAATGTACAATGATGGCTCAGATGTCCATAGTTGTAGCATTTCTAATAATGTCTGTGATAGTTAATGCTATGCCACAAATGCTGTTTAGACAATTGTAGTAAAAATTAACCAGAATATTTTTCTTTTAGTTCTCCCCAAAATGAAAATTGGCCATTATTTTACTCGCCCTCAAGCCATCCTACTGTTTGTGTACAGTATACGACTTTCTTCATTCAGCCAAAAACAGTCAGTGTTATATCCTGTCTTTTCTGCTTTAAAATGTAATTGGATAGTGCCCCATTTTAAAGCTCAAATTTTTTTTTCCATATTCTTATTTAATGGCCTTTGATGTGAAGCTATGGGTTTTTGTAACGTTGGGTCAGAGGTAGAGGTCTTATCGGGTCCAAAGAAATGTACTTGACATGCATAAATCATTTTGAAAAAAGAAAGACCCGACCCGAGACAAACCCAACACAATTAGATCAGAGTCCGACCCGACCAACATGTCTTTTTTTACCTGAATGTAAACAGCACCGACGTGTCTGCAGCCGGGCACGCACCAGTCAGACAGGAAGAAACCCCAGTGTCCTTGCATACAATCTGGCCCGCTGCTTTATTTGTTTTCCTTTGTTATCTGACTGCGAACCCAAGGTAACAGTTTACAGTATATATTCAAAATTGATTGACAGGTCTGGCTCAACGCAAACCTAACACAAGCCACACAATGTCACAATCGCACTTGGCATACAAAGTGGGTGTTGGAAAAGGATTCGATTGGCAAAAACACAATTTTAAAAAACCTGACCTGTCTCCAGGCACACGTACAACTTTTAGATCCGAACCCGCTTGGGTCGGACCTCTGGTTTTCCGATCTAAGTGGACACGAGAAGACCTCCAGTCAGAGGTCAACCTTTCTCCTGACCTCAACGCACGTATGGCTGTAGTTTGTCCAGTTTTAAATATAAATGTTTTCTTAAAAAAAAATGTTTCTTCACCTCAGAAGACATTTAATAACGATATGTGGCTTTTTCTGAGCTTTAATAATGGGGCACATTTCACTGCCATTGAATAGCTGATAAAAGCCAGGAAGATATTTATTTTAACTCCATGTTAGGCTGAAAGTAAAATGGTCTCATACACCTAGGATGGCTTGGGGGCTCATCTTCATTTTGGGTTGAACTATTTCTTTTAATACTGTAATCTGGTCACTCAAACCAGGTTTATAGGGGATTTCATGTGGGTTACACCTTGTAAATCAGTCCCTTGTGTTGGCATCTTCTTAGATGGATGTCCATTGGTGCATAGATTGACGAATCATTGATACATGTAAAAATAATAATTCTGTTCCTTTCCAGTGGTGGATGATCTGAGAGCCACATTGTCCAAGTTGGAGTCCAGAATGGCTGTGCTGGAGAAGAGCCCAGCTTCAAAGACCGCTCCCGTCGCCAAGGTACATCTTATATTTAATATGTTATAAGATAACAAGTATGCCTTATATACATATATTTTGTAATAATAACTTGAGTTTTATTTGCAGTCTGCTCCCGTTCAGAAGCCCAAGGTTGAGGAACAGAATGGTGGTGCTGATGATGACGACATTGACCTGTTTGGCAGCGATGAGGAAGACGAGGAAGCGGAGCGCATCAAAGCAGAAAGAGTAAAGGAGTACGCGCAGAGGAAATCAAAGAAACCCGCCCTCATCGCCAAATCCTCCATCCTGCTGGACGTCAAACCTGTATGATTCAACAAACTGATTTGTTCACGTCTTTCTTTTTCGTCCAGCTAGTCACGTTATTTTTTAATTTATTAGTGGGACGATGAGACGGATATGAAGAAGCTGGAGCAATGCGTGCGCTCCGTACAGATGGATGGGCTCCTGTGGGGAGCATCTAAGCTGGTTCCTGTCGGCTACGGCATCAAAAAGCTCCAGATTGGATGCGTGGTTGAAGATGATAAAGTGGGAACAGACTTTCTGGAAGAGGAGATCACAAAGTTTGAGGACTTTGTAAGTGTAAAATGTATTTGGGGAATCACATGATGTGTAGCACAAATTTTTTTTTAAAAAATGGGTATTTTGAGATGTTTCTCCATAGTTTGTTTGTTTGGATTTTTTCTTTTGCTAAACAAAATGTTTTTCTCATCTTGTTAGGTCCAGAGTGTTGACGTTGCTGCCTTCAACAAGATTTGAAGATTTGACTGTTACCTCCAAAAACCACCTCACACTTGGTTACCTCTGCTTTTATATCACACGGTTACCAATAAACTGTTCAGCCACATGAACCAAACCATCATTGTAAACTGTCTTTCTTTGATTTAATATTTATGTGCCAGTTTTCAAAATTTTACACTTTTATTTAAAGGGTTAATTTACCCAAAACTCTCACGTGGGGTAATGAATGACAGATGTATTTCCAAAGCTGTTACTACATCCCTGTAAATAAGATGTAGAAAATGATAACATTAAGCAGCAAAGCTAAAAGTTTGACAAAGTTTTAAAGTGGAACCCAATCCAACCCAGAATCCAGGGTAAAGTGGCTGTGTAAAGGAGGTCAGCTCTCGATGCAGTAATGTCATGGAGTCGTCTTCAAGAGAAACGCTATAGAAAGCCAAAATCCCAGCCGCGTGATCGAGGAACACCCCGACCCTTTCCGGCGCAGGGGTGTGTATTTCTACACTCGACTTGCAGTGCTGAAACAAGCAGAGAGAATCCGTGAACTCCAAACTCCAGGATTTGGAATTACGTCCCAGTTTTCGGTCCGTACTCCCTCCGGTTCTGGGAATCCCCTTGTAGGAAATTCCAATGGAAACGCCTCCATTGCCTCCCCACTCCACCTCCCAGTAAGAGCGCCCGGCAAGACCCTCCACGCATAAGACCTGAGCCCAGCTGCCGAACCGATCGGGGTGATCCGGGTACGACTGAGACTCGTGTTCTGTGGTGACGACTTTGTTTTCTGCAGAAAGTCGGAGGAAGGAGTTTGCAGTGTTTGGGTCAAACGTCAAATCACAGGAATCTGTTGATTTAAAGAGAAGATACTGTAGCTTTTAAGATGAAATAACAAATAATTAAGGATTAGGGATTTACCTGCGTGTCTGTGCTACTACTGATGTGAATGGTGTCCCAAATCATTGTATTGCTTTATAACGGGTGGTATTCATTTTCCAAACAATTGGGCTGGCATGTCTAGAGACCAGTGGCGGCCCGTGACTGCTCATCCGATGGGCGATAATTCAAAATATGTGTTCGGGTTTTCGTGTGTTGCTTGTGTTTTCAAAATATGTGTCATGTGAACCATGTGCATCACGTGTTTTGTCAAAATAAGTGCCTGCTGCACACACGTCAATCCCGTTTATGATAAAAGAGACGCAAAACACTCCCTTAACATTAAACTCAAACCCTTGAAAAAAAAAGAAGTCACCGACCGCCACTGCTAGAGACTATAATTTCAGAGACTTGGGGTGAACTCTTTTGACTTAAAGTAATCGTTCATACCAAAATTAAAACCCATATTTTAGTCATATGGCTTGAAGCCATCCTACTGTAGGTGTATATGACTTTCTTTCAGCCAAACACAATTGGAGTTTTTCCATTTTTTTAGACTTATAATGGCATTGGCTAGTGCCCCATTTTTTGTAAAGATCCAAAAGGTGCATCCATCCTTATGGTTATTTTTGAACTGAACATTTATTTTATACTCTTGACCGTGTCATATATACCTCGGATGTGTCATATACTGGCTTTAGGGTAAGTAAAATATGGGGTAAGCCGTAAGAAACTACATGACAAGCGCTCAAACACCCTGCTAAGCATCACAGCACCCTAAAGTAGTGGAACAGAATAGAGTTAACTTAAACTTGCATATGACAACCATTATTATGGTTTGACTGCATCAATAATTAAGGGGGAAACACCTTGGTTACCGTAAATACCATTGTCTTGATACCGTGTTGGTATGTGAACCACATACACTGTAAAAAATTATATCAAATCAACTAATACTTTGTTACTTTAACTTAAGTTGAAATGATTTAACTTAATGTGTTAACTTATCACATGTCAAAACTAAAAATAGTAGTTGAGCTACCCAGTCTTACAAAATTACCTATAGTCACATAATTTTTTTTATTCTTTTTCGTGATGCGATCACGAAAAAACACAGAAATTCGTCACAGTATCACAAATTTCTGTTTATGTGTCATTGTCACGTATTGGTTACTCAACTGCTTTTTTTCTATTTTCAAACCATTTTCGCTTTGGTTTAGGGTTAGATTTGGTGTTTGTGTTAGGATGTCACTTTAAGTATTGGTTTATGCAATTTTTTTCTGAACATTTCTAAATTTTAAAACATTGTCGCCTGACGTTAGGGTTAGAGTTGGGTTTGCGTAAGGATGTCATTTTATGTCAGACATGGGGACTTGTGACTTGGTGATTTGGACTCGTGTCGACTTGAATTGCTATTTTTGTGAATTGACAAAAAATAAAATACTTGAGACTTGACTCGGACTTGGAAGTTAAAGACTTGGGACTTGACTTGACTTGAGACACGATGACTTGAATGACTTGAGTGTTAATCACATCATGTTTTCAGTTTAAATATAAAATATATAAACTATTTTAAAAAATAAAGTTGACCCAGCTGGAGCACAGGCTGAGAATGGCGTTGTCATGACTGAATCACGACACTATCATCAGTCATGCCCTCTCGTACGCACACCACGCCCACTTAGAACAGATATCAACATGTCAGCCGTGGGTCATCACTTTCGGCTTCAACAAGATGGCAAAAGACGAACCGTGCTTTGCAAGACATGCAAAATCACGGGCAGCCAGACGACAACCTCAATTTCGTCCGTCATTTGAAGGTTAGTTGGTAGTTAGCTAATGTAATAATAGCTAAAGTAGCCATTAACCCTCATCATACCGTGTTGGAGACAAATGTGGGCAAAATAATTTTGATTTATTTTTTAAAAATACTTCCCTTGATCTGAGCGGTATGAGACTTGGCTACTGTGTCTTAGTTTGCCACCTGAACACACACAGAAAAAAATTACTGGATTCTACAATGTTAGGGCCGGTTCACATATCACATCTTTTGCGCGCTCAAGTTCGTTATTTCAAATTTAGGCGCGGGAACGTAAGAGATTACAATTTTGTTTGATTCCATGATGTATTTTACTGAACATTAGTATTTCTTTATATCTTATTCTATATATCTTTATTAAGATCAGATTCTGCAGGTACAATTACAATAATAAGGTGACTTGACTTGGACTTGACTTGACCTACTACAGGACTTGACTTGATTTGACTTGACATAGCCTGTGACTCGACTTGACTTGCCCAAGAAAAAAAATACTTGGGACTTACTTGAGACTTGAAGGTTCAGACTTGAGACTTACTTGAGACTTGCACATGTGTGACTTGGTCCCATCTCTGTTTTATGTAAATCTAACCCTAAACCAAAGCGACAATGGTAAGAAAATAGGACAAAACAGTTGAGTAACCAATATGTGACAATGACACATAAACAGAAATTCGTGATACGGTCAAGAAAAAACTCAGAAATTCGTGACAGAATCACAAAAAAGAATAAAAAAATTATGTGACTAGGTACGTAATCTCGTGCGACTGGGCTGAGTTGAATTTACTTGCATAACCAAGTTGTTATAACTTCATGCTACATTTTTTACAGCGTAGAGAGTTGCTTACATTGTAAGAAGTCTCTTCTGGTCTTGAGCTCTTCTCTGGTCTGTTGTGAATTTCTATGTGCTGTAAAAGGTCAATGAATTTAAATGAGATCAGATGTGTGTCATATAAACACATGGAAACACGGGTGAGTTGGTTTGTGTACCTGTTTCAGTGTTGACTGATAAACGTTCAGAATTTTCAGATGACTGGCTTTGTTCTTCATCGACTGTAAATATAAGAGTGTGAGGTAAGTGTTTCTTCTCAGGTCAGGTTTATTATCACAGCCGTTCATCTAGCAACACTGCGGATGTTTATCTCATTCAAAGCAGGTGGTTGCCTTTATTTGCATATTTTCTATCTTTATCCTGTTGTCTGTGATTACTTTGATTTTACAGTGCATATAAATAGACACAAAATGTGACATAGAAATGTGATTTTGTATTTTCAAATTAATAGCTGAAGTGATTTTATTTTAGAGCTGGGCATAGATTAATCTAGATTAATCTCATACAAAATAAAAGTTTTTTTTGCATAACACATGAGTTTGTGCTGTGTCTAATTATTATGTATATATAAATACACACACATTCATTTATGTATTTCAGAAACATTTACATGTGTGTGTGTATATATAATTATTTATGTTTTTGTATATTTTAATTATATTTAAATAAAAAACAATATTTAAATAAAACATTTCTTAAATGTGTATATATATATATATATATATATATATATATATATATATATATATATATATATAAATATATATGTATGTGTGTGTGTTTAAATATACATAATATTTACACACATCACAAACTCATATATTATGCGAAAAAGTACTTTTATTTTGTATGAGATTAATCTAGATTAATCTATGCCCAGCCCTATTATACTTACATGCTTTTCATCTTTGGAACTACCTAAAGCAAAACATGTTTAACTTCCATTGTGTGCTGTCAGTGAAACTACAAATTAATTACATTTTATTTGGGTTTTGCACTGATGCAACGCCGCTTTATAGTAAATACAAATACATCAGTACTGACAGTAGAGGCGCATAAGGAAAAACCCAAACTTATGAAATCAATAATGTAAAAAATCTACATATATTCTTGTTTTTTTAAAGTTACCTCAACTTATCACAAGTTAAAGTCAAAATAAAATTGAAAAGGAAAACTGTATTTTGGGGGGGAATATTGTGGTGTGTTTTTCTTTTTTTACAAATGCCTTATCTGTGAGCTTCATTATTATTTTTTTATTAATGTGCCCTCATAATCTTTAATCAAAAACACAAATCTCCTCCCCTCCTCCAAACAATCTCCGTTTACTTCCGGTCATATGGTATGGCAGTTGGATGGGGTACGGGAAAAGATCCCAACAATTAGCAATTACATGAAACAATATGACCCAACTTCAAACAATCCAATCAATTCTTGATGGATGAATTCAATTCCCGCCCTATCTTAAATTTTTTTTAGCTTTTTCATTTCAGAAGCCATTTCACGTCACCACAGGGAAAATACGGCAATCACTACTTCCGTTTCATGACAACTTTACGTTAACTTAAAAACATAGGTTAAATTGACTTGCATTTGTTAGCATTAGTAAATGCATTATCTAACATGAACTAACAACGGGCTATACAGTTTATCAGCATCTGTTCATATTTAATGTTAGTTAATGTCAATAAAAATGGTTTACTGTATATTGATTTTATGTTAAACCTAAGCTCTGCAGGACACCGGCCCTTCAGGACTGAGGTTTGGGTACACATTTTATGGAGGAACAGAAGAACAAACTCACCAACATCTGAGATCCTTGCCATCTCTCTCTCGCACACATCGTTCACTTTTTCTTGTAGTTCGGTGAGAGCTTTTCTCAATATCAGCAATGAAAAGTATGGATGGACATCGATGCTGGGCCGACTCGCGACTTCAGGAGGAGCACAGAGGCTCTTATAGTGCTACACAGGTGAATGGGGTGAGATATTATTAGTGAGCAAATCCACACCCTCACTCTTTATATCTCTCGACCTACATTCCCCTATACAGCCTAAACAGAATGAAGGTGACTTATGTTTCTCTTTGTGACTCATAGATGTTTTCTCATAGCGTATCGTAGCTTCCAGCACAAACAGACTCATATACCGTTTGTCTGTGAAATCCAGGGCATTTTTTAAGATATCAAGGTTTAATGTTCTTTACATTATGTAGGATGATTTCTTGTAAAAGTAAATCAAAGTTTTCACATGAAGGGTCACGTATCAAAAAACAATGTGAAATCTTCACCTGTAGGAAATGCAGATGATCTTCTGTGTTTGAGAGCATTTCTAGTTCGGCTTCTCCTCTTCTGTGTTCGGTGATCTGTTGATTCAGTCGTTCCAGAAGTTTCTCTGTCTGTCCCAGAGCCGTTCTCTCCTCACCTCGGAGCATCTCTTTCATCTCCGAGTGCTTTCTTTCTATGGAGCGTAGCAGTCGGGCGAATATCTTCTCGCTGTCGTCTTCAACCGCTTGTGTGGAGCGCTGGGTCCATATAGATAAGTAGAGCAGAAATTTTAGTGACAGTAGACTTGTACTTCTTTTATACCTGACATCTCCCTTTGTGTTTTACAGAAGAAAAAAATCAGGCAGGTTTGTGGCGACACCCAGGTTTTGGTGAACTGATTCATTTCCTAATCTTTCTGCTGAGCACTATCAGACAGATATCTTGTTACTGTCACTTTAAGAACTCTCAGATTTGATAAGTAGAGATGCATGAGAACCAATAAGGTTTGACGTTATCGACATGCCGCCATATTTAAATTTAGAGCGCTGTCTCCACGACTTCACCCAAACCCTTTTCTTTTTTCCTTGAATTTTATGTGAAAATCATTCCAAACACTATCATTGAAATTTCTTCCTGCATATCGTCCGCCATGCTTATTCTAAAGTCTCGTGAGATTTTGCGAGATTTCAGGGTGGCCATTCGTGCCAGTTCCGCCGGACACGTCCCGAACATGTTTTCGGGTTCGTTCTGCGGAAGTTGCGTTGGTCGACCGCATACGTCATCAAGGTTTAATATTTTAGGTTTAATTTCAGAAAAGCAACCCTTACATTTCAAGGTACGAATGAAACTACAATGATTGTATGTCTTAAAAGAAATAAATCTTAATTTTTTATGTATTTTAACTGAAATGTGAGAACCTCTATGACATATTGGTCGAGCAACACGACTTCCGGAGAACGAACCCGAAAACATGTTCGGGACGTGTCTGGCGGAACTGGCACGAATGGCCACCCTAGTTAACAGTCGATCTGTTTGTGTGTGCTGTTTTTACACATCATGGCACACCACACACTATAGGTGCAAAACGTTTAAATCGGTTTTTTCATTTTTCATGTTTGTGGTCTATCACATTTTGAAAATCTTATAAGATGTAAAAAAATCTTTTGGTGTGTACCTGGCATAAGAAGATAAGATTTGCTTACCTTGATGTATTTTACAATGTCTCTGAGCTCCTTTTCTCTCTCTTTACACCTCTGCTTGGACTTCTTCCACGCGTCCTCAAGCTGTTTCTGTTTTAAAATCAAGTGACACTTGTTTTGCCATGTTGATCATCATCTGGCTTATGAATGCCACATCTGTATTAGATTTATTCAGGGCTTTGAACCAGAGTTTTTTCCCAATTGATTCGTTCCGAACAGAAACAGTATTTTAACATTTCCGGTTTTCGGTTCAGCCCTAAAATTGACATTCCTGAACCGGTTAGAACAAAATATAAAGTTCCCGAACCAGTTCCATGTCAGCTGTGGGACATACAAATAAGTAGGCTGATCATTAGGACATTAAACTTAAATTATTAGTCTACATAATTTTCCTTAAGTCTCTATCTAGTCATCAAACATCGAAAAAGGCTACATTATGTAAGCGGCATAACTGTAATTCTGACATGCCTACATTTGTTTCAGCATTATACATGAATTAAACAAGGACAATTTCTGCCATGTCGTTTATTGGCAAACAACTTGAATGTTTTTATTAGAAAAAGAATACTGTGGTATTTCGAGATCATTTTGTTTGTATGTGTCCTGTCAAGAACAGAAAGATTGTTCGCTTGCTTTTTGAAACGCGTCTCTCCGTGTATGCACTTTTGAGTGCACTTAAACACGCGCATACACACAGACGGAGGATGAATTCCAAACTGTGCTTCTGGAAGAAGATGCAGCATAAACAGTCGCTCCACATAAAGTGAAAATTACGTTGTTTTTCAGTGCTTTATTCGCCAAATGTATTTTAATGGACTACAGTATGAGACACAGTACACTGTAAAAAAAATCCGTAGAAATCGCAGCTGGGTTGCCGGTAATTTACTGTAGATTTAAATTTATTTTATTAACTGGCAACATTTTGTTCAAAGTAAATGAACATTTAACTTTTATCAAGTCTTTGTCTTTACAGAGTAAAACTAAAAAAACATCATCAAGCAAAACATTCTGGGAAACAAAATCTGAAGCAAAAAACAGAAAAAGGTTGATGATGATTTCTGGTTACCAGAATGCTTTGCATGAGGCTGTTATTGTATAGTTTTATTCTGTAAAGATAAAGACTTGTTAGGGCCCGAGCACACCGGGGTGTGAGGACCCTATTGTTCTTCAAGGAGTTATTATTAGGGCCCGAGCACCGAGGAGCAGGCCAGAATGGCCTGCACCGAAAGGTGCGAAGCCCTATTGTTTTTGCTCGAATTTATTATTTTTTTTTTTTTTGTTTTTATTTTTTTTATTTTTATTTTTTTTAACACTTTTGGACTTTTTGGGGGCCTTAACATACTCGAAAACTCTTGAAATTTGGCACAGACGTCAGAGTCGTCCGTCATCGCAGAAATCCAAAGGCTGGAACACGGGCGTGGCACAGGGGCTCTGTAGCGCCCCCTGTAATGCAAAAAAAAACATTGATGCACAGATCGGGCAAAAATGTACGCACATGTACGGGACTTTGTACGCTTATAGATCTCATCGACCCGAACAACTTTCGCCCTCTAACATTTAAGCTCCGCCCAACAGGAAGTCGGCTATTTTGTATTGTTTCAACAATGCATGCGGTGAACTTTTAAATACTCCTCCTAGGGGATACATGCAAATGACACCAAACGTGGTGATCATGATGCCGAGACATTGTACTTGCTAAATTGCGAAGGGATTTTTGATATCTCGAACGATTCTGCCATGGCGAGGCGACAAATTCATGGCGAAATCAGAGAAACAGGAAGTGTCTAATATCTAAGGCAAAAAATATCTTATTGTAATGCCATACGGGTAGTTTGTTCGTCTGAAGATTCCGATCGCATCGATGTGCCTATTGTGACTCCCGGGTATAGCGCCACCACCAGGCGCCAGGAAGTATGTCAGTCATGAACTTTTAAATACTTCTCCTAGGGAATTCATACGATTGACACCAAACGTGGTGAACATGATGCTGAGACATTGGACTTGCTAAATTGCGAAGGGATTTTTGATATCTCAAACGGTGTTGCCATGGCGAGGCGACAAATTTATGGCGAATTCAATGAAACAGGAAGTGTCTAATATCTAAAGCAAAAAATGTCTTATTGGGATGAAACGCAGTGTGTATGTTCGGCCAAGGATTCCGATCCCATCGATGTGCCTATTTTGAGTCTCGGGTATAGCGCCACCAACAGGCACCAGGAAGTGTGGCAGTCACAAAAGGTGGATTTCTTGACAGTTGCATGTGGTGAACTTTTAAATACTCCTCCTAGGATTTTCATGCGATTGACACCAAAAGTGGTCAACATGATGCTGAGACATTGTAGATGATAAATTGCGAAGGGATTTTTGATATCTCTAACGCTGTTCCCATGGCAACACGTCAAACTTTACTTTCATTTTCAGGCATATTTAAGCTCTTGGCGTGCACTTTGGGTGCCTTAACATGCTCGAAAACACCGGGAATTTGGCACAGATGTAAAAGTCACGTGCCACTAGGCTCATGCAAAGGCTGGAATATGGGCGTGGCAAGGGAGCTCTGTAGCGCCTCCTGTAATGCAAAAACAAACATTGGGGCACAGATCGAGCAAACATGTACGCACATGTACGAGAGTTGGTATGCATATAGATCTCATCGACCCAAACAACTTTTGCACTCAAACATTTTAGCTCCGCCCAACAGGAAGTCGGCTATTTTGGATTGTTTCAAAAATGCATGCGGTGAACTTTTAAATACTCCTCATAGAGGATTCATGCGAATGACACCTAACGTGGTGAACATGATGCCGAGACCTTGTAGATGATAAATTGCGAAGGGATTTTTGATATCTCGAACGGTTCTGCCATGGTGAGGCGACAAATTTATGGCGAATTCAGAGAAACAGGAAGTGTCTAATATCTAAGGCAAAAAATGTCTTATTGTGATGACACGCGGGGTGTTTGTTCATCTGAAGATTCCGATCGCAGCGATGTGCCTATTGTGACTCCCGGGAATAGTGCCACCACCAGGCGCCAGGAAGTGTGTAGGTCACAAAGGTGAATTTTTTTGTCAGTTCCATGCGATGTTCTTTTAAATACTCCTTCTAGGATTTTCATGCGATTGAGACGAGAAGTGGTCAACATGATGCCGAGACATTGTAGATGATAAATTGCGAAGGGATTTTTGATATCTCAAACGCCGTTCCAATGGCAATGCTGCAAACTTCACTTTTATTTCAGGCATATTTAAGGCTCTTGACTCGTTTAGATTAACATTAATGTTGACACACACATCAGAGTTTTCGGCTGTTAAGTGTGCACAAAAAGGTCAGACATAGGCGTGTCTCTTAAGTGGCTCACTAGCGCCCCCTTTTGTCTAAAGTCTGGGGTTTCTTTTAGCTACAGTCCCCAAATGGCTCAGTAACAACATTAAATAGCCCACTGATATTTACCCACTTGATGCCCTTGCCCACCGTGCATCGTTTTCTCGGACGCACCGTGTAGCGGTAAAAAAAACGTGCGAGGGCCCGCCATTGCTGCTTGCAGCTATATTTATTATTATTTTTCTCCGACTTCAGCGGGACTTTAGAGGGCCTAAACATACTCAAAAACTCATGAAATTTTGCACGGATGTCAAGAGTGATGAAAATTTACATGTGGTGTAGGCTTTGGAATTAGGCGTGGGAAAACGGCTCTATAGCGCCACCTACAAATTTTCAACGAAGCAGCCCTCGGACTGTGTTTAACGTACAATTACGAAATTCGGTACGCTTCTGTAGCATGACAAGACCTACAAAAAAGTCTCTTGGGGCGAAGCCATAAACCAAACAGGAAGTCAGCTATTCTGAGTTATTTTTGTGATCTGGGCGCAGTTTTTGTCATTTCCAGGCGTCATACTTTAACTAACTCCTCCTACAGTTTTCGTCGGATCATCTTCATATTTGGCGAGTGTCATCTTAAGGCCTTTGTGATGCTAAATTGCGAAGGATTTGACTCTACGTAAAAATTTGTGTCGGTTCTGGCCCGACAAACTTTTATGTTTTCCGATGAAACAGGAAGTTGCTGGAACTCATGCATACAATGTCTGATCAGTCCCAAATTTCACATGATTGCTAAGAGTCCTGACCTGAACACATCTACATAACAATTTTCATTTATAGCCATAGCGCCACCAGCTGGCAACCTGAAGGAACATGTTTTAGCGCCACTTTCAAATATTCAATGCAGCAGCCCTTGGACTGTGTTTAACTTACATGTACGAATTTCGGTATGCTCATGTATTATTACAAGCCCTACAAAAAATTCTCTTGGAGCAACGCCCTACACCAAACAGGAAGTCAGCTATTTTGAATTATTTCTCAGATTTTGGCTCAGTTTTTCTCATTTCCAGCAGTCATTCTTTAACTAACTCCTCCTACAGTTTTCGTCGGATCATCATCATATTTGGCGAGTCTCATCTTAAGGCCTTTGTGATGCTAAATTGCGAAGGATTTGATTCTATATTAAAATTTGTGTCGGTTCTGGCCCGACAAATTGGATGTTTCGCTATGAAACAGGTTGCTGGAACTCAGGCATACAGTGTCTGATCTGTCCCAAACTTCACATGATTGCTAAGAGTCCTGACCTGAACACATCTACATGTCAATAGTCACTTATGGTTATAGCGCCACCAGCTGGCAACAGGAAGTGACATGTTTACACTGATTATGCAATGTCCGATCTTTCCCAAACTTCACATGAATAATAAGAGTCCTGGACTTGAACACATCTACATGTCAATAGTCACTTATGGTTATAGCGCCACCAGCTGGCAACAGGAAGTGACATGTTTACACTGATTATGCAATGTCCGATCTTTCCCTAACTTCATATGATTAATAAGAGTCCTGGACTTAACACATCTACATGTCAATAGTCACTTATGGTCATAGCGCCACCAGCTGGCAACAGGAAGTGACATGTTTACACTGATTATGCAATGTCCGATCTTTCCCTAACTTCATATGATTAATAAGAGTCCTGAACTGAACACATCTTCATGTCAATAGTCACTTATAGTTATAGCGCCACCAGCTGGCAACAGGAAGTGACATGTTTACAATGATTATGTAATGTCTGATCTGTCCCAAACTTTACATAATTGACAAGAGTCCTGGACTGAACACATCTACATGCCAAAAGTCACTTATGGCCATAGCGCCACCTGCTGGCAACAAGAAGTTACATGTTTTACACTGATTATTCAAAGTCAGATCTGCCCTACATTTTACATGATCAATAAGAGTCCTGGACTGAACACATCTACGTGCCAATATTTACATGTAGTCACTCATACTCTCATACACTTTTAAATGGTTCACCTATGTTTACATGCTTAAATGCCTATTTACTACTGTTCCCTTTAATTCTTATGCCACGGCGTGGCGGTGTCATGTGTGCGAGGGCCCTTCCATCACTGCTTGCAGTTTTAATTAACATTTAAAATGTATTTAACTTTGAACAAACTCTTGCCAGTAAATAACATAAATTTAAATCTACGGTAAATTACCGGCAACCCAGCTGCAACAACATTGTAATTTCTACGGAATTTTTTTACAGTGTAGCGCAACTCTCAAGTCTATACATCAAGAGTTCTGATCTTTGAAGGGTATAGGGATATCACGTTTGATTGGAGTTAGACCGGACACATTCAAACAGATGTGCAACTGTGCATACAGAAAATTGCTCACTTTAGCGTCTCTTTGTGGTTAAATTGTTTAAAATCACTTAAGTGTTAACATTTGCAAGCCTTTAAAACACGTGCAAATCATCAACTTTAACCCTATATAAATTAGCGTATTAATCCGCGAATCGCACACGAGCTGAACCGTGGGTCGTGATCTGTATGGATCAACTGTGATCCATTACACCACTAATTAGTATAAAAAAAAAACATAATATTTTTTTTAAAGTTTCTGGTTTCGTTTCTGTTCCTTGCAAAACATCTTAAGTTCCGTGAACCGGTTCAAAGCCTTGCTTTTAATTACCTGTTTTTCAGCTCTTTCCTCCATCAATGAAACTATGCTGTGCCCCTTATGCCCATCTTTTCCGCACGAACTACAAATGCACTGATGGTCGGTGCGACAGTAAGCCTCCTTTAGTTTATTGTGACGTGAACAAATTCTTTTAAGAAGCGTTTTTGTAACGTCAACAAGCTGATGGCTCCTCCCGCGGTTTCTTTCGTTGTGAAGTTTCAGGTGAATTTCGCAGTACGACGTCTGACATTTCACGCAAAACATAACGGCTCTGTGTTTCTTTCCGGTGCAAACGTCGCACTCGACATCGGCTGCCTTCGTGTGACTCTGAGGAACATCCTGAAAATGTGTTGTTCTCAGTTTCTCAACGACATCAGCCAGCATGGTGTTTTTGGACAGCGGAGGTCTGGGACTGAAGGTCCGTCTGCACTGAGGGCAGCTGTACTCTTCTTTCAATTCACATTTCTTCCAGTAACCCTTAATACACTCCATACAATAGCTATGTCCGCATGGTATGGTCACCGGGTCCCATAGTACTTCCAGACACACCGAACAACTGAACTGCTCCTTGTCCACAGAGATATTTGTGCCTGCCATTTTCCCCACAACTGTGGTTGGAATGAAATGAAAGTCAGATATGTAGCCACCTGGACTGGACGGAGACAATAGGCTGTTTGTGTATAAACTGGGCGTGGGCATAATGCAGGTAGACACTCATCAGGTTTCAATGCAAAACAGCCCAAAGCAGGCAATCACACATGAGAAAATATCAGGTGAGTCACCTTTCCTAATATGCGACAGACAAACAATATACATATTATATGGTTTATAATAATGCATAAGCATTTACGGTAACAACCTAAATTTGGAGATGGCTACTTGGCTTGCACCATCTCTTTTATCAACACTCGTATTTGTTGGTCTAAATCCCCTACAAAATTTGTGTTTACGTTTTGTTTTACCTTTAGGTGAAAGTTTTAAGATAAAAACTACTTTAAAGGTGCAATGTGTACATTTTAGGAGGATCTATTGACAGAAATGCAATAAAATATGCATAACTATATTTTCAGTGATAAAGGCCATACATAATGAATTGTTATGTTTTTATTACCGTAGAATGAGCCGTTTCTATCTACATACACCGCGGGTCCACTTACATGGAAGTCGCCATTTTGCACCACCATGTTACTACAGTAGATTGCTCTACAGAGCGCGTTTCATTACTGTTGTCTCAGACGATGACATGTTTGTCCTATAGTGGCTATCGTAGCTTCTCTATGCGCTTTGAAAGGGAGGTGTGAGCTGTGGACTGAGCCATTGATTGTAATTCTCAGTCTCACCACTAGATGCCGCTAAAATCTACACACTGCACCTTTAAAAACCTAAGCTTTCTTACAAATTATTTAAAGTGAGAAAATTTAAGTTTATAAAATATGTTTAGGTGTCATCAAATACATTTCAAATATTTCAGTTGGTAACACTTAGAAAATTCAAGTTGAATTTGAAAATGTAAAGATAAAAAAATATTTTAAAAAATAAAGCTTTTTCAATTATTATTATTTTTTTTAATTTAAAGTTCGATTATTTATGTTTAAATTAATGTTTACTTTTTAAACTTTTTTTATTTTAGGATAAAAACTTCTTTAAAAAGATTTTAAAGTGAGGAAATTTCGAGTGTCACGAGTTAAAGTAATTTTTTTAATTAATCCAACTTTCACTTTTTACAGTGTACTTTAATAAAAAAAATATTTCAGTTAGTAACACTAAGAAAATTCATGTTCATTTTTTTAACTTTAGGTGAAAATGTAAAGAGAAAAAAATCTTTTTTTATTTAAAATGAGAAAATTAAAAAAAGTATTTTTTCTATTTCTATATCCATCTCTCACTTCTTACAGTGTAGTTTCAATTTTAAAAAGAATATTTCAGTTGGTAAAACTTAGTTATTTTTTCAACTTGAATTTTCTCCCTTATTTAGTGAGAGTCTTTATAAAGTCTTCAAAAAAGCTTTTTTTAAATCATTCAAAGTGAGAAAATTTGAGTTGAAAACATTCAATTTCTTAGGTGTTACCAGTTAATCCAACTTGTACTTTTTAAAGTGTACATGGCACCAGAAATAAAAAGTGAATCAGAATGAGTATGATTAGTATGTTCTTAGTTGAATTGTATAATAAGGTTGTTATTTAGTTACAGTAGTAAAATTTTAAGAATTGCATTGACAAAACTTTTATTTTTCAAGGTATGAAAAATATTTTGCACTTTCAATTTTCAAAATACAATTCAATAACAACATTGTTCAAGGGTCTGACATATTGAGGCTAAAATCAACATGTTCAACACGTTTGTGAATACACAAATAGTATCAGTTAAAAACAGGCCTGGAAATGGCAGAAATTCAATGGGGGACTATAATTTTTGAGAGGGGGGGGTAATTTTTGATAACTTTTAGGCTGTTTATATCTAGTATTAAAATGCGTTTTGGTCAATCGGATTGACGTGTTTAAATTGCAGCAAACTAATATGTCAGTGTCCGCTGCTTGTGTTGTAAGTAAACATGCTGCACAGTGTTTTGTACATGTAAGAGCTTGCTATGATATTTCAGCTCAATTGATGAAATAAGATCACGCAACTTTCACACGATCGTGAAATGAAACTAATGAAAGACATGGAGATCAGCCGCTTTAGTTTTATCAATGAATGGCTAAAAATAGCACTGTACACACATCTTAATACAAATTTAATACTTAGTAAATTTGTCCTCAGGTTAAAAAACAATTGGTAGTGTATGAAAATGTGGATATTTATTTAATGGATATTTCATATAAGAGGAAAAATCTGTTAAATAGTGCTCTGTGACTGAAGTGTTATGGGACAAGCTTGATGATACAATAATAATTGGAATAAAAAACTCATAATGGGGTGTAATGCTAAATGTTTAAATTATAATTCCTTTTCAATTCCACCATTTAAAAAATTCTAAACAATTTAAAAGTAAAACTCCGTTCCCCGTCGAAATTCACTCTGTCCCCCTGCGTTCCCCCATTTCCAGCCCTGGTTATAAAGCAATTACACTTATTTAACACATCTCATACACTATATACCATGTGCATTAATACTTAAGAAAATACTGTAATAGCTTACACAACCATATTGAAAGTTTGAATGACACAATATTGTACTTAAAGCACATCTGTAGATAAACAAAAATTTAAATTACTATTAAGATTTTTACATTGAAATCTTTACGTATTTACATGTGAGTTTTCTGTTTGTGATTAGATCTTTAAGTTTATATAATAAAATATACAAAAAATCTAACTTTAAAACCATCTTGTGCATCTATCATAATCCTCCTCTATGAATTCTAATCAGGCGTTTCTTCAGTCAGTCTTAAGGCTACCTTCTTCTTCTGCGTGGCTGTAATCTCTGACGAGAACCTGGTGTCCGACTTCCTGAAGGGGAAAGAGAATAGGACAAGCCATTTGTTTACTGTATACAGTTGTACAGCAGTCGGAGACGATGTCATTGAAAATGTATTCATTGCATATACTGTACAGTACTTTGGTGGTTGTTTTTGCAATGGTATGTGGCCATATATAATTATTTCTTTGTCTCTTTATTAAAATACTACCGAGCTCCTAAGGTGACATTGGAGTAAAAAAATCTAAAGTTTAGTTTCATGTGCTCACTTGAAACTTTTATGTGCAGAATTTATTTTTTAAGTTTAGTTTCACGTGCGCACGTGAAAGTTTCACGTGCGCACACGAAACTAAACGCGATAGTTTCAGGTGCGCACACGACAGTTTCACGTGCGCACACAAAACTAAACGCGATAGTTTCAAGTGCGCACACGACAGTTTCATGTGCGCACACAAAACTAAACTTTATTTAATTTTTTCTCCATGTTCCCTTAGTAGTGTACAACCAGAAAATACAAGAAATTTGTATGCAATATTTAAAAAAATTCTAACTAAACGCGATAGTTTTACGTGCGTACGCAATAGATTCATGTGCGCACACGACAGTTTCACGTGCGCACACGAAACTAAACTTTATTAAATTTTTGCTCCATGTTCCCTTAGTAGTATATAACAAGAAAATACAGGAAATTTGTATGCAATATATACAAAAAATTCTAACTAAATGCGATAGTTTCACGTGCGTACGCGATAGTTTCATGTGCGCACACGACAGTTTCATGTGTGCACACAAAACTAAACTTTATTTAATTTTTTCTCCATGTTCCTTTAATAGTATACAACCAGAAAATACAGGAAATTTGTATGCAATATAAAAAAAATTCTAACTAAGCGCGATAGTTTCACGTGCGTACGTGATAGATTCATGTGCGCACACGACAGTTTCACGTGCGCACACGAAACTAAACTTTATTAAATTTTTGCTCCATGTTCCCTTAGTAGTGTACAACCAGAAAATACAGGAAATTTGTATGCAATATTTAAAAAAAATTCTAAATAAACGCAATAGTGTCACGGGCATTCGAGATATATTCATGTGTGCACACGACAGTTTCACGTGCGCACACAAAACTAAACTTTATAAAATTTTTGCTCCATATTCCCTTAGTAGTATACAACCAGAAAATACAGGAAATTTGTATGCAATATAAAAAAAATTCTAACTAAATGCGATAGTTTCACGTGCGTATGGGATAGTTTCATGTGCGCACACGACAGTTTCACGTGCGCACACGAAACTAAACTTTATTAAATTTTTGCTCCATATTCCCTTAGTAGTATACAACCAGAAAATACAGGAAATTTGTATGCAATATAAAAAAAATTCTTACTAAATGCGATAGTTTCACGTGCGTACGCCATAGTTTCATGTGCGCACACGACAGTTTCACGTGCGCACACGAAACTAAACTTTTTTAAATTTTTGCTCAATGTTCCCTTAGTAGTATACAACCAGAAAATACAGGAAATTTGTATGCAATATTAAAAAAAATTCTAACCAAACGCATTAGTTTCACGGGCGTACGCGATAGATTCATGTGCGCACACGACAGTTTCACGTGCGCACATGAAACTAAACTTTATTTCATTTTTGCTCCATGTTCCCTTAGTAGTGTACAACCAGAAAATACAGGAAATTTGTATGCAATATTTAAAAAAAATTCTAACTAAACGCGATAGTTTCATGTGTGCACACAACAGTTTCACGTGTGCACGCGAAACTAAACTTTATTAAATTTTTTCTCCTTGTCCCCTTAGTAGTATACAACCAGAAAAGACAGGAAATTTGTATGCAATATTAAAAAAAATTATAAACTGTGTCAAGTATTTAAAGAAACACTATGTAGTTTCCATGTACAAATGACTTACAGCTCCCCCATGTGGTTGAAAAAAGCGCAACAGTGCCTGGTATCAGACACTCTTCTGCAGGCAGGGGGAGGGGCGGGGCTATGTGCTCTACCCTCCACCGCCACTTTCAGAGTGTGCTTGTAGCAGCTAGGAGGCTGCCCAGGTTGCAGCAACAGTACAATTTCTCCAGTTAAAAGTTGTTCTATCACTGAAATAATTTTAGAGACATTATTTAAAGGTAACAAAAACTACATAGTGTTGCTTTAATGTGAGCTTTTCTTATACTTGCAGGTGAAAATAAAATCCTAATTTCTAATACTTTTGCCTGAAGACATCATTTTGTTCTGAAATTTTATTTATTGTGTGTAAAATTTTTTTCATCTCATTAATCATTAAAACTTTGCTAAACCACAAAACTGGTGGTGGCGTAATACTTTTGTACAATACTGTAAATTGCATATAGTGAGATTAGTTCTCAATGAATGCTAAGCACTTTTCAAGAAATACAAATATTTTGCAGAGTTCTCATTCATGGATAAACAGTCTGAAATCAAAACTCAATGAATGCTTTTCCTGATACTCACCGTATGATGAGAATGAAGGTACGTTAAATGTGGGCACACTAAAGGTAAAAGGGATTGGTCCAGTCTGGCCAAAGTTCAGTGTTGTTCCTAGGGCTATAAAATAAACAACGTAAACACCTACAGCATCGTCACATGCAATTACTCATATATTGTAACAGTATTTTGTAATGAAATGTTTCACATTAATATGCAGGGTATATTTTGGGTGAATTTATGGTGTTGTGGGATTCACATATCCAATTACTGTACCTGCGTCTGACTCTGAATCTGCATTGGGTTTCAATGGTTGAATAATAGTAACATCATTCACTGCAAATCAGAACGTAAGAGTAATTTAACATTTCAATAAAACACAGATTTTAATAAAAATGAAGGTGCTGCATGATGCCCTAGAAGAATGCCATTTTTGGCTGTATTGTTCCTTAAGAGACCTTTTGGCCCTGTCCCAAATGGCGCACTTCATGTGGACATTTTCAGTCTCGTGGCCTTAAATTGGGTGTGCTCGCTAGTCTATGAGTCCGTAGGTCAGGGTTCCCCAAATCTTACCCTGGAGGGCCGGAGCACTACAGAGTTTAGGTCGCAGGGAATTCCCTGCCGTAGGGAATCTCATCTGTTATTTTTACGCTCCGAAGTGTGCTCATCAGCGCCCCCTTTGCACCCACAAGTCCTTGTGAAAAAGCAATCAGACGACAAATGGAAAGAGTTCACTTTGAAGGGCAACTTCTCATCCCATTTCCGGCATGACCCTCGAGTCTGTCCCAAAATACGACTCCAATGCGTCCTTGTGGACTTGTGTCAAGGGTCTCTAAGGTCTGCACTACATGATGTCATCCAAGTGTGGACTCTGAGGAAGTCCACCAGACCAGAGTGTGCCATTTGAGACAGGGCCTTAAAGAGATAGTTCACCCAAAAATGAAAATTCTGTCATCATTTACCAGTGATGCACGGGTTGATCCAAATCTGCGGTCACCCATGGTTACAAGTCATCCAAAAATATTTTTAATTATATTTGGGTCGCGGTCAGTCAGATCGTTTGAAATATAGATGCAAATTAACTATTTTAAACAATTACTACTTATAGGCCAGGAAGTGGGTCGGGTACAATATTGTTTTTGCGGTCCGAGTTGCGGGCGGGTGGGTTAGTTTAAAACGTCAGTTGGGTGCGGGTTGTCTATACATTGACCCGTGCATCACTGTCATTTACTAACTCTCATGTTGATAAAAACCTGTATAAATGTCTTTGTTCAGGACACAGAAGCATCATTGACTTCCATATAGGAAAAAATACTACTATGGAAGTCAATGGTGCTCAAAAATGGTTTGGCTACAAACATCTTCTCTTGTGTTCAGGAGAACAAAAATAAAGTTGTTGCTTTTTGGATGAAGTAACCCTTTAACAGCTGAAGAACCTTTTGCTTTCTTGAGGTTCTTTAGACTATAAAAAGATAAGAGATGGTTCTTTAAAAAATGTAATTTATATATTCAATATCGAGTTTATACATTTTCCCAATGCACATTATTCTAGCTTTACAAAAACCACAAAGCATGCATGTCTTTTTCAATCAAGAGCACCTTTCTCAGAGATGTTCACAAATCCTCCTTGGCAAACGTCATCTAGAAGAGCCTGAAACTCGACAAGCGCCGCCACTGCAGTTTCGAAGTTTGGGTCTTGGAAAATGCTTGGTACCACTTCAGCAGACACAGGCTGAGCACACAGAGACCTGCAATTCTGAGCAACAGTACAAGACAGAATAATCCAACAACTGCAATTAAATATTGCAACATCCAAAAAAAAAGCTTGCAGGCAGAGGAAATTGCAACCCAATTCCTAGATTCAGTCCACGAAGGCTATAGAAGTAAACTCCGCCTACATTTCAGTAATGATTAAAGGGCAAGAATTTGAATGCAAATTCACCATGGTCACACTGTAAAACCACAAAACACACCTGGATTGAATTAAAACCTTTCTTTCTTTCTCCTTTAGGCTAAGAAATACAGTAGCTTAGCCAAAAGGAAAGTTCAGTCATAATTTACTCTCATGTCATTTCAATGCCGACTTTCTTTGTAGAACACAAAATGAGCTGCATTTTCTTTTTGTTAGATTGAAAGCATACAGTATACTGGCCAGGGGCTGTAAAGCTTGCGCGTTGTATTACATGTCTTTTGAGACCACCTGATAGCTTTACTATGGGTCTTTCATCTTTGTAGATTCACATACATGCGTAAATTTGACCTTACTGTTTCTTAGCAGCATTGCTTTTTGCATGTTGTGTAGCTTTAGGTGAACCAGTGGTGAGGCCAGACATTTTCAACCGAGTGGACCTTGGTGAAATAGGGTGGACCCCAATGTTTACTCTTAAATTACATAATTTTACAATTAAACATATTACTTTACATTTTTTGAGTCATGGATCGAATCATTTTCGGATCAGCAAAAAATGGAAAAGGTAAATCAGAAAAAAAAAAATTATAAGCATATGAAAAAAGAAAAGTATAACATCAATAGTATTAATGAATAGAAATAAAATGAATAATAACACTAGGTTTCATTCACGAAGCATGCATACACACAAATGTGTGCGTGAGATGTGCGTACGGATGTTTTCACGAACAAATCATGATTCAACAAAAACTTTCGTAACAAAATTTCTTCTAAATGTATGCAAAAATTCAAGAAAAGCCAAAACCCACTCGTACGCAATAATCACCTGCACTATAATTATAATGTTTACAATAATGATGATATATAAAATGTACATGATTATATCTGATATTATAATATTTTCTGTAATTATTATTATTATATACATTATAAAATACACTATTATAGCCTACTTATTTCTACACATAAAGAAGATGCACATAATGACAAATCTTCACTCTTTCCTTCCTCACTTTTTAAAGCTATATAAGAAAGCTTATGCTTAATGCCTAATGTAAACGTCATGTAAATGTGATGAGAAGTCCAAACGTCAATCACTTGATCTCCTGTCTTTTTTATTTTAGATACAGATGCTAGTCTTTGCATATTAATTAAATGTCATATTTGTTAATGCATTCAATACTTCTTTAATGTTACTCCGGTCGGTGGAGAGCACTGGCTTCCTCCAGCGACAGCAAAACCTCCCAAATAAAAAATGCAAAGCAAAATGGAACTTTACAGATGATAAATATGATCATGGATTTCTTTTCAAGCTCTTTTGCTTCTATGACAAACTGCTCTTAAGTTTTCTGTGGACTAGCACTGCGCTGCAGAAAGCCCTTATATGGAGCTGGTTTGGGCGTCTTTTATGCAAATTACCAACCTCGTGCACGCGGCCGCTCATGTAGAACACTCCAAATTCACTAACGTAAGAACAAATATAAGAACAAACTCATGTGCGTACACACGTTTTGTGAATAAGGCGGAACGTTTTCGTGAGAAGTTCAAATGTGCGTATAAATACGGAAACCGTACGCAATTATTAGTGAATGAGACCCAATACCGCCTTCATTCTTTAAGTTAAATATTTTTAATCTTTTTAAAGCTAAAGAAGTGATTTCCCTTTTGTATTTTCCTGATGCGTATTTGAGTGATTATAATTAAAGGGGACATATATCATAAAAATCTTTTTTGTGACTTTTTCCACATTTTAAGCGTAACTAAACCCCTGGTCAGAGCCTGACTCCACCCACTGGCAATATTTGAAAAATGCAAGAAAAGTGGGCAGATCCCAACGAAGATAAAGGGGATGAACTAGTGTGTGGTGAGATCGTAACGAGGGCGTGGTGAGCTTGAATCTGCTTACGTCACGAGTTATTTCTTGGACCCAACATCCAATAGGAAAATTCAACTGTAGTAGCCACCGTTCAACCTGAAGAGGGCAGCACTCAGACGTTTTTACACCATATATTGTAGTATTGAAACACTTTATACCCCAATGTCAAAAAACTTACTAAAATCAATGAACAGCACCAATAAAGCATCATTCTTACAGATCATTAACTTAAAAAAGTTGGTTTAGGGTTTAGTTACCCTTTAAGTGCTATAATTGTGTCTCCAGTGCTTCTATTAACAAAGATTCATTTAAAAAGATCAACCCACTACCTTAGTTTTGGTAAACCATTCTCAGCAAGCATGTGAAAAAATGTGTCTCCCCTTGTGATGTAAAAAGGGGATCTTATTTTATAATAATATCGCCCTTTAATCTGCACTATCCAACCACGGCACTGCCATTTAGTGCAAATAGAGAGAAAATAATTGACAGCACAAATAAGTTTCAATTCAAACACACCACCGCATGGCAGTCAGTGTTTGCATTTCATCAGCTCATTTGCATTAAAAGGAAACACCCAAAAGCGAACATGTTTGGTTGCAAACAATAAATTGTCTATATGGTATTTTGAGCTAAAACATCACATATATACTCTGGGAACACTAAAGATTTATTTTAGATTTTAAAAGTCTTGTAAAATGTCCCCTTTAAAGAGATGATTATAATTTCTGTGTGATTTTTGCTTTTATTTTGTGTCTCTTTTGACTGGGTGGGCCAGCCGTCAATCTGAGTGGGCCAGTGCAACCCTGGATCTTATGTAGCCTCGCCACTGAGGTGAACTACTTACTTTGGATATTAAAAAGGTGCTAAAAAAGTTCTTCACAGCGAACCATTTTTTGTTCTGACATTACCTGAAGGAAGGCGATATGGTCATCTGTTTGTGAGAGTTGTCCTATCTCAGCATGTCTTTTCTTTAGCTCGGTTATCTCCTGTTCAAGCTGTTGAACAACTGATTCAGCCTGGCTCACAGCCGCCCTCTCCTGACCTCGGATCAGCTCTTTCACCTCGGTGCGCCGTCGCTCTATAGAGCAGACCAGCTCTGTGAAAATACGCTCGCTCTCGTCGAGGGCCTTTTGTGCAGAAATCTGAAAATAGACACAATTTATGCTTTAGCTTTAAATTAGACATCAAACTGAAATTATTTAAGGTTTAAAAAAAGTTTGGTATCACTTTACTTGAAGGGGTGTTCATAAGACTGACATGACACCTTCATAATCATGACATGACACGTGTTATGAACTTGAAGGAGATTTTATGCATATTTATGACAACTGCCATTAAGTGTCATTTGTCCAATTATGTCATTTTTAATACAAAAATTACATTGTTTGAGATGACTTTTCTTATGACAACTTGACATAAACCAATATATCAAAACTTGTCATGACAACTTGACATTCCCAAGACAACATAATTGACCACTTTTTACCAGTGTTACAAATTGAATTTGTCATTAAAATGGCAATAAGTGTTAATATTCTGTCATATAGTTTTAATACAGTGTAAAGAATATTTTTCTTGACCTCAACTACAGTGGTACAAAATTAAAATGGGTTAAGCTATGCAGCGTTGGGTCCATATAGCTGTTATTTACA